>WARS01002972.1:0-310684 GCA_008933995.1 Datnioides undecimradiatus | reverse complement strand
AGCTGAAGAAGCAGATATACTTTGTATTTTCAAAATCTGAAGACTTATTGACAACAAACTCATTGTCCCGTTAATTACGTTAAAATGCATAGTATTCTGAGATGGAAACTTGATTCAAACAGCTTTTGTTAGGAAATGACAGCTTTTGCTATGGGGCCCTTCTTAGTGAGTGTGTTTTACTGTTGTGAGCTGAAGCAGCACATACACTGTGTATTTTCAAAATCTGAAGACTTACTGAAACTCAATTCATTTTCCCTTCAATAACATCAAAATGTACAGTATTGTGAGTTGAAAACTTGATTATGACAGGTTTTGTTAGGAAATGACAGGTTTTGCGACAGGGCCCATTAGTGAGTGCATGCGTTTACTGTTGTGAGCTGAAGAAGCAGATATACTGTGTATACTGACAACAAACTCCTTTTCCCTTCAACAACATTAAAATGCACAGTATTCTGAGTTGGAAACTTGATTCAAACAGCTTTTGTTAAGAAATGACAGTTTTTGCGACAGGGCCCATTTTAGTGAGTGCGTTTTACTGTTGTGAGCTGAAGAAGCAGATATACTGTGTACTTTCAAAATCTGAAGGCTTATTGAAATTCAATTCATTTTCCCTTCAAGAACATCAAAATGTACAGTATTCTGAGTTGAAAACTTGCTTCTGACAGTTGGAAACTTGTTAAAATCAAGTTTCCAACTCAGAATACTATGCAGTTTTATGTTATTGAATGGAGAATGAGTTTGCTGTCAGTAAGTCTTCTGATTATGATAATGCACAGTATATCTGCTTCGTCCGGTCACAACAGTAACACACACTCACTCAATTAGCAGTCATTTCCTTACAAAAGCTGTTAGAATCAAGTTTCCAACCCAGAATACTGTGCATTTTGATGTTGTTGAAGGGAAAATTACTTTGGTTTGAATGGCCCTTGTTGCAAAAGCAGTCATGTCGTTACAAAAGCTGTTAGAATCAAGTTTCCAACTCAGAATACTGTGCATTTTTATGTTTTTTAAGGGAAAATGTGTTTATTTTCTGTAAGTCTTCAGATTTTATACTCCGCATAGACACTCTTCTCTTTTTCAATTCAGAACAGTAGAGTGCAGTTGCTCAAGGCAATGATTGCAAATGCAGTCATTTCCTAACAAATGCTGTTAGAATTTCGAACTCACAATAGGGTGCATCTTAATAATATGAAGGTAAACAGAGTTTGGTTTCAGTATCTCTCAAAATTTAGAAAATGCACATTATAACTGTTCTTGAATTCTGAAAGTGCCCTCACTTAAAAGCACTGTTTGAGAAAGCAATCATCCCCTAACAAAAGCTATTAAAATCAACTGTCAACTCAGAATAGTGTGTATCTGGCCAAATATGAAGCTAAAAAGAGTTTGTCTTAAGTAAGGCTTCAGATTTATGAAATACACAGTAAATGTGCCTCTTCAACTCAAAACAGTAAAATATACTCATTCAAATTGCAATGATCGTGAAAGCTGTCATTTCCTAACAAAAGCTTAACTAATCAAGTTTCCAAATGAAAATTATGCAAAAATGGATAATCATGACACATTCAAGCTTGATTCACATCTGTGAAATATACACCAAATGTTCATCTTGAACCTTTTACAGTGAATACACTTTTATAAATAGCATTGTTATTTAAAGCTGTCATTTACTGAGAAATCTTTTGGAAACAAGCTCCTAGCTACTAAAATTAGCTTGGGAACAGGAACAAGGCAGGGTGTCTTCCAGAGAAGTGGCATCCTCTCCAGGCTGAGGCTCAGGTTCAGAAGTCTGAGAGCTAAACCTGTTGAAATAGGTGTTTGTTTGCTCTCTCCATGCTGCCTTCAGACAGCCTGCCTCTCCCCCCACATCCTGTGATCTCCTTCATTCCTGACCACACCTCCCTCATTTTGTTCTGCTGGGGAGTTCTGAGTTTGACCTCCAGCTTCCTCCTGTAGGAGTCTTTACACTCCCTCAGTTTGTCCCTCAGTTGGTGCTGCACTCTCCTTAGCTCCTCCCTGTCTTCAGACCTAAAGGCTCTCTTCTTGTTGTTCAGCAGAGTCTTCAGGTCGCTAGTGATCCAAGGCTTGATATTGGGGAAACAGCAAACGGTCCAAGGGGGCATGACAGTATCCTCACAGAATTTAATGTATTCTGTGATGCAGTCCGTCATGCCGCTGATGTCCTCCCCATACTCAAAGCAGTCCTGCAGGGCCACCTCAGCCTCCTGTGTCCACCTCCTCACAGTCGACACAGGCTGCCGCTGGACAAGAGGGACATACCTTGGTGTAAGCAGAACAAGGTTGTGATCTGACCTGCCAAGGGGGCTGTATGCTGTATGCATCCTGTGCATTTGCATACAGCAGGTCCAGAGTTTTATTGTCCAGTGTGGGGCAGTCCACATACTGAACAAAGTCTGTAAGTGTCCTGTCCAAAGTAGCGTGGTTGAAGTCCCCAGTGATCATCATGAAGGCGTTTGGCTGCTGCATCTGCAGACGGGAGACGGTGGTGTTGACGACATCAGCAGCTGCCTCGGCATCAGCTGATGGGGGGATGTAAACGGTATTCACTATAGCGGAAGTGAACTCCCTCGGCAAATAATATGGACACAGCCCAACAGCCAGCAGTTCAATGTTAGGGCTACAGAGACGTTACTTCAGTCCGGGATTGCACCACTGCTCACTCACATATAGCGCAATCCCTCCTCCCCTCTTCTTACCGCTGTCAGTCACGTCTCTGTCTGCCCGCACAGTCACAAAGCCGGCTGCTGCAACGCTGTGGTCCGGAATGTGTGAGTGCAGCCATGTCTCCGTAAAACTCAATAAGCTGCACTCGCGGAACTCCCTCTGCGCGGTGATCAGCGCCGCCAGCTCGTCCGTCTTTTTTGCGAGAGAGCGCACGTTCCCCATGATCGCTGGAACGGCAGGCCGGTGTCTCCTCTTCCTTGCCTTAACTTTAGCTCCAGCCCTGCAACCCCGGCGTCTCCTCCGTATCTCCTTCGGGATTTCATGTCTGGCCCGGGGCGGCAGTAGAGGTTTACACAGCGCTAACAGCTGGTCACGCGTGTAAACAATGGCCCTACCACCGTGTGCGTTACTCTCAGTTACAAAAGGTAACGAAAGTAACAGTAGAAGTGAAAGCAAAGTTTTGAGACACCCAAAAACCATTGCCACTGTATAAGTGTTAGTAATAATAGTAGTAATAAAAAAAACACAACTAACCAAAACAGCGACAAAAAAACGCACGCACATCGGGATTATACAATTATTCAGATGGATAGAAGAGAAGGATCTCCTCTGTTAGTCACCACTTTATAATGGTGGAGCTGTTAGAGTACTCTATTACCCTACCAGCTACAGTGTAGCTCAAAAGTTTGTGAGCCCCACAGTGATGGTCAGATTTTTTTGAAAAAATACTAAAATAACCTTATTAAATGTTAAGCTATATTCCAATCCAGAATACTGACATTCCAAATAATGGACTCAAACAAAAGAAAGGGTTCTATTGTCATTCTTTATTTAACAAAACTCAGATTTCATGGGTGCAAAAGTATGTGAACCCCTTCAGTTAATAGGATATTGCACCTCCTTTTGCAGTAAAAACCTACAGTTTCTGTAGTGACTTATCAGTCTCTCGCATCTACTTTGGGGGATTTTTGCCCAGAACACAAATTTTCTTCTTCAGCCATTACTTGGTTATTTTGCTGGAATGTTTTGGATTATTATCATGTTGCATGATCCATCTTCTGCCAAGCTTTAACTTCACAATGGATGGCTTCAGGTTATATTCGAGGATTTTACAATATTCCTCAGAATTCTTCTGGACTGTGTGGACTGTCCAGGTCCTGAGGATGAAAAGCAAGCCCAGATCTTAACATTCCCACCACCATGCTTCACTGTTGGGAGAAGCCTCTTTTGGCAGTGTTGACTTTTCGCCAAACATGGCAGTTTTGTTTGTGATGAAACAGTTCAATTTTGGACTCATCTGTCCACAGAATGGCTTCAGGTTTCTCCAGGTGCTCTCTGGCAAAGTTGAGATGGGCAATAACACACTGGAGAAATTATTCAGCTGGCTGGATAATGCCTGGGTATCTTGTGCTTGTGGAGGGAATGTTGGAGCATCCCTGCCCAGACACTCTTCTCATCTTATGTCAGCGAGATAAGAGAGTGAGTTTTGTTCTCTAGCATGTTGAGAGGGCTAATTAGTATTATACACAAGAAAGGGAGAAGAAATACACTAGGAAATCATATGCCTATTAACATGTGAGACGGTAAGTGAATAAAGATAAGCCATGGAGGTGATAGAACAAAAACATCTCCATGTTTTGAGGGATGACAGGAAGGTGATGATGGATATTTTTGTGTTTTATTATTAAATGTATATTTTCTACATCATTGATAAATTGTATTTATATAATGAAAGAGAACAAAAATCAGGACTTGCCCATGGTGCCAAAGGTTGTGAGTTCAGCAGCAGCTGATACTGAATAAATTTGTGATACCAAATTAGGCTTTGTGTCAATAACACATTTAAATACATTTTGAATGCAAGAGACTTTAACTAAGTATGGTTTGGACAGACATCTTTGTGATATTATGTTAGAGAGATCCCTATGTTGTATAAATCTGTTATAGATTTAAATCACATGAATCAGCTTCTGCAGAAATTAATCAATAAGAATAATTAAGGTAATTTGACTCAGGTGTATGTAAGACATGTGTGAGGCCCACTAATGTGCCCTCACATTTGTGTGAAAAATGGAAGTGGAAATTGCATCATTTTTTCTTTTTGTATTTTGAATTGCATTTTTTTTTTCTTCGCTTTTCAAAGTCTAATTCATTTGGGCATTGCCATGTTCTTTTGCCGTGGCAGTATTTGACCAGATGTTGTGCTCAGCTTGATGTTAACACTGCTCAGTGTCCTATTGTCAAGGGAGGAAAGTCTGGTGAAGAAACCAAATACAGAAAAAATCCAGCAGCTAACAGAGAAGGTCAAAAAGCCAACATGTCTGGTTGAACTTGTGAAACAGTCAATGCCGACACAAAAGTCAGAGCAAGTCAACCTCTCCTGGAAGGGCAAAACTTCAAGGGCAAAAGATCATAGGAGACATAAATCCTATGGCTGTGACAAGTGTGTTGAACAGAACCATCCTGACTGTACTCACTGTTTTCACTGTGGTGAAGAATGCCACAGAGCAGTTGGCTGTCTTAAGAAACCCACACATCAGGGAAACTGTTTGTCCCGTGACAGCTAATGTTCCAGCCAGGTCAAACTGACAATGACCGGGTCTGACTGACAATTGGTCATTGGTGGAACTGGATGTTGGAGAAGGCATGGAGAGGTGTCAAATCTGAGAAAACCTTCTGTAGCGGTATCAGTGGGGAACAACACAAAATACACAATCACTCTACCTAAGACAACCCTTGGTAGGATCCAGTGTGTTGAAAAAGTGATCCCAGCAGGCCCGCAATGACCATCAACAGTGCATCACCATAGCAACCACCCATTGACCTCAGTCACCTTGATGAGGAACAAAAGGCTAAAGCCAACAAGATGCTGTGTGAAGAAGCTGGAGCCTTCACACGTGACAGAAGTGATATTGGGTGCATCCCAATATCCCCCAACTCTGAAAATGTCAATTACTTTGGAAGACAAACCCCCTGTAAGAGAAGTTAGTCCTCAGTCCCAAAGCCACTGCTTAAAGAGGTAAAGGAGTATATATAAAGACTGTTGCTGAGGGGCTGGATAACCAAATCCAAATCCCCGTATGCAGCTGCAGTTGTCTGTGTCAGGAAGAAGGATGGCAGCCTGTGCCTATGTATTGACTATCGCTTCCTGAATAAGAAAACAGTTCCTGATTGTCACCCACTGCCCAGAATACAGGACCTAACTGATACTGTTGATGGTACAGCTTGGTTAGTATTCTAGACTATTTGGGCTCTCCAATGCCCTAGCGTTCCAGCAGAGTATTGAGGAGATGCAAGACCCCTCTAGTGACTCTTTTTCTGGTGTTATTGGAGCGTTTCATTCTTACTCTTTTCAACGAGCAGCGGGTGCTGCCATGGGCCCGTCCCAAACCACTCACAGGTGGCCCAGTCCTCGTGCAGGCCCTCCCTGTTGCAGTCAGTGGAGGAGTAGTTCACCCCTCCATGTCCAGACTGCAAATGAATAGCAAATGCGCAAAGCTGCAGCTGGCTGATCCCACTCGGGATGTAAATGTAAAATTTTCTTTGTCTAAAATAAATCACTGCACAAAAATAAATCACTTCATTTGACTCACACAACCTCAGTCACTTACTCACCTCATTCACTGTGTGTGCCTCTCTGTGACATATGCTAAACATCTAACTGACTAGCTCATCATGTCTTAGTCTAAACTACACACTCAAAAATACAGAAAGGACCCTGAATTCAAAGGCAGGTTGAAGCCATTTATTGGAGATGATACACATGCATACTGCCTGTATTGTAAGGCTGATTTCTATGCCAAACTTAGTGATGTAAAAAAAAACATGTGACAAATCAAAAACATACTCAAAAGGAGTGGGAATCAAACCCTGAATTCAAAGGCAGGTTGAAGCCATTTATTGAAGATGATACACAGGCATACTGCCTGTATTGTAAGGCTGATTTCTATGCCAAACTTAGTGATGTAAAAAAACATGTGACAACTCAAAAACATACTCAAAAGGCAAAAAAAGGTTGGGATGTGATCACATTGGAGAAGCATGTAGAGCTGTTTTCTCAGACTCCACTGCTGCTACCCACTTCAAAATGCACAGGACAAAGTGCACAAAATTGATTAATGGTGTTCTAGCACCATACTTTCTGAAAAAGTTGGTCACAGATGTGGCCAGAGTTTCAGCCTCCTCCTCGATGAGTCCATGGATGTAAGTGTTTCTAAGTACCTGGGGGTTGTGATAAGGTACTTTAGTGACACCAAGCAGACAATTTTGTCAACATTTCTAGGGCTTGTTGAGTTGGAGAGAGGAGATGCCAAATCTATAGCCCATGCTGTTGTGGCTTTCCTTGAGAATTGTTGTCTTAAAAAGAGAAACTTCTGGGGATAGGGCCTGATAATGCCTCTGTTATGATGAGGATTAACAATGGGGACCATAAAGTGCTGAAGTAGGAGGAGGGTTTCAAAGGTCTGGTTCTTATTGGATGTGTGTGCCACTCTCTGCAGCTTGCTGTAAGTCATGCTTCCAATGACACCATCCCCCGTAGTGTGGAGCCTGTTAAGCTACTCGACAGCTTGGTTAGCCTGATCAAGTCTGTGAGCAGCAGGGTGCTGAATCCACTGGCAAATGTTGATGTGCTCAAAGGGCTAATAGATGGATACATCAGTCCCAAACCATACCTTGGAGCCAAAGGCAGCTGAGCTCCACCTTGTTCCAGAGGATGAAAACAATGTCTGAAAGTGGTATGTAGCCTTCACCATCTCCCTCACTAATAAGTTGAAGGTGAGACTGCCAGACAATATTGAAGCATTGCAGTACATGTCAGTTTTCAATGTGGAGGGAACTCTAAAGCACAATAAGAGCCCTGGAGAAACAGAAAAAAAATACCCAAGCTCCTTGACTACTCCCCTGCAGAGATAGACAAGATTGTCCAACAATGGTGTATCATCCATCTTCGTAAATGTAATGAGACAAAAAACACACTGAGTTTCTGGTGTGACATTTGGACGTTAAGGGATGCAGCTGATATCAACCCATTTCAAGAACTTACCATGGCTGCTGTGTCTGTGTCTGTGTTGTCCTTGCCACACTCGAATGCTGAAGTCGTTATACCGCTCTCCTACAGCATCCATTACAATTACATGCAGATGGCCAATTATGCAAATTTGCCAATGAAGTCATTTAGCAACTTTTAAGACAGCCAGTAGCTACTTTCCTTACTGAGGAGTTGGCAAGGAGTTCTCAGGTGAGGCAGTGAGTGCTACTTGGGATGGGAGTCAGGCAGCAAAACAAGAAGATGTGGCCTGGATTGCAGCACTTAAAGTTTCCTTCCTAGACCCTCACCAACAGCCACCTCCCTACCTGCTGACTATCAGCCACAATGATCTGCTAAGGGCACAAAGAGAGGACCAAGAAGAGAAATTACTGACAGTAAACTAAACTAACTAAACTAAAATTAAAGAAGTCAGACATTAAACCAAAAGATGAGACATATAAAGCTGTAAGTGGAACCACTCAGAGGCTACTTTGCGAGTGGAGCAAGGTATATCTTGAAGATCACCTCCTTTACAGACAGACAAAAGAGCAAAAGCAATTAGTCCTCCTTTTTAAATATAGGACAATAGCTCTGAAACACCTACATAATGAGATGGGCCATGTTGGCACTGAAAGAGTGATCCACCTCGCAAGGGACAGATTCTACTAGCCCTTTATGGCTAAAGAAATTGAGGACTATGTCACCAGCAAGTGCCCATGTATTAAATCCAAGAAACCTGCAACACTAACTCGGGGTGCCATGGGCAACATCACATCCAGCTACCCTTTAGAGCTTGTCTGCATTGACAATTTAGTGGTGGTTGGGCATTTCACAAGGTTTGTCCAAGCGTATCCCACTAAGAATAAGAGTGAAAAAAAACAGCTGATGAGCGTATTTGAGGCGATTTCATACCTTCGCCTTCAAACTACATCATTTGCATTTCACAGGGCTGTGAATTTGAGAACAAACTGTTTCAAACACTACAACAACTGTGTAGAGTTGGCCTCACAAATATCCCCCCATCCCACAGGGCAACTCAGTAGAGTGCCTGAACTGCAAGATACTCTAGATGTTGCCATAGAGCCACATCCACCATCTCGCTTCTCCTCTCACACATCTGCTGCCTCGCCCCTCCTCTCTTACGTCTGCATACACACACACACGCACACACACACACACACCTGCTTGTATATAGTTTGTAGTCATCAGTTAATAGGTGTTTATTAATTGAAGTGTTATCAATTGTTAATTGATATCATTGATTTTAATAAATTCTGTTATGTTTTAAAGAGAAGTTGTTCTGCATTGTTTGTACAAGTGTTGTTGTAAAGTGTTGGTTAAGAGAGTCAGTGCCCGGATTCAAACCTTCCTTGTCCCTCTTATGCATATCAGTATCTCTCAGATACTGATATTTATAAGCGAACAGATTTGAGACTGAGTTTTTGGGTTGGTTATTGGTCCCTGATACCAGGGTGGTGCCCCGTAATTGTTAATTCTTATTAATAATAATATTCTTTCAATTAATAATTAGCTTAGTTCCTTGTTGGCAACAAGGCACATCACGTTAAGTTAAAATATATCTGTATCTTTTCACACAAACAACTTCAGAAAAGTGCATTAACAAAGTCGTGAGCTTCGATATTGCTAACACCGTATTTGCATTTCAACCTGGTTCCGAGTCGAAGAAAGTCCCTCAGAAGTCAACTAGCATACCATTCATGTCAACAAAATAGCAGAAATTCACAACAATGTACACTTGTTGATATCGCCAAGCTGAGTTTGAGGTACATCCTGTCCAAAATAAATGAAATACATTAATTGACAAGACATAACCTCAACTTCATATTAACTCATGATGAAGCATCACTATAGCGCTTAGTACATGATTTCATAAAATGTAGAAATTGTTCTCTACACTCAGCTTATTATAAAGTTTATTATAAAACTTAAACTTTGAGAGATTCCTAAAACTAAAAGTTACAGTAACGTTAACTTCAATCTATACAAATCACAATTTAAATAAGTTTTTCCTTTTTGTTCTTTGATGTCTTTTTCTATTTGTTCCATAATATCATGTTTACGAAACATACTTAAAAGAAAAGCATTTTTTTTTTCTATTGTAAAGGGGAAAATGCAGATTTTTACTCATACAGGTTCAGCAGATGAATCTTTTTGGAAAAATCAGTGGGGTAATGAAATATGGTTCTCCAGTGACAGTAACAGGTCAGCAGGGGTCGCCATCCTCAAGGATAAATTTGATGGCCAGCCATTGCATAGTGTTAAAGACATGTCAGGAAGATAGTGGTTGATCTTTATCATAGCCAGTTTATTTTGGTTAACATTTATGCCACCAACAACAAATATACCAACACAATACTGTTTCAAAAATATTGAAGCAAAAGGTAATCATCTATACTCAATCCATCCTTTAGCTAAAGTAATTTGGGGAGGATATTCTAACACTGTTCTAGATGAAAGTATAGGTAGCTGGCCTCCAAAGAATACAAACTCAGACTGTGCTCTGAAACATTCATGTTTAAGAATGGGGCTTATGGATATTTGGAGAAAGAAAACCCCTCAGCAAAACATGTATACTTGGAACAATAAGAACATTTCCTTACAATGACACATTGACTTTTGTCTTATCTCTACTGACCTTAGTGATCAGGTTCAGATTCAACTTTATTGTCATTACACATGCACAAGTACAGGGCAACGAAATGCAGTTTGGCATCTAACCAGAAGTGCAATAAGCAGCAAGTGCAGGATGTGCAGTATCTACAATAAGATACACAGATGTATTAATAGAACCAGCTGTTTTGACAGATCATAAAGGTATCTTTATCTTTATATTAAACTTGTCCTAAAAAAAATAATATGCACAAATGTAACCCAGACTATTGGAAACAAACAACTCATTACTGAAAAATGAAGACTTTAAATAAGAATAGACAATATTATTGACAATTATTGGAACCAAGCCTATAATACAGGCTCTTATGGATACTTTTGGGAGCTACACAGTTTTAACAAAAACTGTGTTCTTCAACCCCTGACACTTCTCCTATTTAACCTTTTTAGAAAATATATCACTACAAACTAATTAAATAAATGATACATTTAAAGAGTGTTGTGAGAAACAGATATCTTTAATTGAAATACTTGAGTGTATTAATTGTCTTAAAGAAAACAAATCCCCAGGAAATGACAGTTTAACTGGTGAACCCTTTCTTTCAAACTTGCCCCTGTCTTACTATTATTCTTTAGGGAATCAATTTAAAAGGGTTTTCCAATTTCCGATTTCCAAATACACTGAAGCATGGTGTAAGTACGTTATTCTTAAAACCAAACAAAGATAGATTACACATAGACAATTGGAGACCTATTAGTTTACTTAACAATGATGCTAAATTATTTGCCTTATTTTTTGTTAAAAGACTAAACCAAGGCTTACATCAGGTAATAGATGAAGAACAATCTGGTTTTATATAGATGAAACATATTAGTAACAATATTCGGCTGATACTGGATATAATAGGTTATAATAACCTAATACCAGATAAAAATGTATTGACTTTTACAAGGCTTTTGACACAATTGAGCATAAATTCATTCTTAAGGCCATTTCCAGTATTGAGAATATTTTCAAAAGGCTATTCAGACATTACATAATGATTGTTGCACTGTGAAATTAATGCATGGTACATCAGGAAGATTTAACATAGAGTTCATCAGAGTTCCAAAGCCATAAGCTGTATAAATGAGTTTACTGGTGTTTCAGGTTTAAAAATTAATTTAGAGTCTAAAGTCTCTTAGCTTGGTCACATAATTTCAGTCCCCACAGGTATCAACAAAGATCTATTGTCCAAAGATAAATCACTGCTTAATCGCTTGTGGTTTGACAATGGAATTTTGCTGGTCGGTCAAGTAGTCATTAGAAACGGTATATTGCTGTCAGAATTTCTTGAAATGTTTAGGATACCAGTTTCACGGAAGGAATATGCTATTATTTTTGATGCTATTCCCAGTGGTGTCATTCCCTCAATTTTTTAGGAACTGTAATGTCATAGATATTAATGTTACATCTTCCAATCAAGTTTTTAATGAAAATGTTGACATTAAATCTAAACAATGCAATAACACACACGAGAAATTCTTTGAACTGGTTTATACACTCCATGGCAAAATTCTTTTGGTCTTCCATCGTTGATGATTTACAGTGGGGAAAAAGCCTGTGGTATTCTTAACAAATATTGTTTTAAGTGAAGTGAAAGAAGTGTTTTAAGAAGAAAATTTTACACCAAATTTATCCTGTCAAAGAAGCTTTAGAAAGATTTAAATAAAAAAAAAGATTACACATGCCACTTTTGCAAGTTAGACAAAGAAACCTTATTTCATCTGTTTTTTTCATTGTACCCATTCACTTGCTTTTTGGATCAATATGCAATGCTTTATAAGCAAACAATGAACACAAATGTGCTTATTAATGTATTTGATGTGTTGTTATATTTTATAAATAATAATCTAAGCAAAAATATCAACCATGCAATACAGATTCTTACAATCCTTGGAAAATAATGTATTCAGAAATCAAAATGGTCTGGCTTCAAACCCTGCTTTGAACAATTCACTGTTGAACTCAGACAATATGGACTCATAATGGAACATGTGGAGAACCAAAAGGCAACAAGGACTTTTAACATCTTAAGAGAATAAAATTTTATTTGATCTGCGTTATGACAAATTTGGACTCCTGGCGTATGTGTAGTATGTAAACTCCATTGTGAATAAAGTTTGAAAAAAAAGAAATGAATGACGCGCCATTTTCGGTCCGGTATACAGCCCATACAATACACCCATCTATCCACTAGGGGCAGATATGATTTGTTCCAAAGACAAAGAAGGAGAAGAAGAAATGACGTGAAACTCCCAGAATGCAATTTCGGAAATGAAGCAAACTTGAGTAAACCATACCTAGACCGGTCGTTGTGGCAGAGTCATGGCGGCATTCAGTAAATATCTCACAGCGAAAAACTCCACCATAGCCGGTGGTATTTTGTTGGTTTTATACCTACTGAAACATAGAAGACGAATTCCCAAACAGGATGGGTAAGTGGTTTCCTTTTAAGCACAGGGAACACGACAGTCGGGCTAGTTCGTGACGGCTGTCGTGGTGCTAATTAGCTATCGCTAGCTCCCCATTCTGACAGGTGACAGGTGAATTTTCCCGTTTATCCTGCGTAGTTTGGCCATTTTGCTTGCTGATATGACCAGCTCAAATTCCGGTTACGTCACACATTTGACACACACTTGTCAAAGTACAAATAACGCATGTTTTGTGATCTAAAAGTTACTTTGGTTGACTTGGTATTGACTTAATTGTTCTATCTTCGTGTTGACCTCTGTCTCTGTGTCAAGCGGTCTATGGTTGTCACAGTTCTTTTAATCACACACATTTTTCATTTTCATTCATTTACTTTTTTTTCTTGAAGAGAAAAGATACAGTACATTCCATTTAAAAATAGCACGCATCAGCAGCAACTCATGATATAACAACCAAGCATCTTGTTGAGCGTTCTCACAAGAGTGCTCATTTGATTTTCATACTATTCCATACTCGCTATTTTCCATACTTGAATATTAAGTGAAAAATTTGATTTTTAGTTAGTGATTAGTTATTTTAGACGCCATGTTTCTTGTTATGAACATAAGAATAATAAGGTGAAGACTATATTAGTATTATTAGTATATAGGAATATAAAAGATTTTCTGGTGCTTTGCAGCTTTAGTTACATTACAGCGTTAAAATGTGGGTAAAAGACTTGAACCTTGAACAAGCAGGGTCAAATCTGAAGTAAACACATTATAATTGGAAAAAAATAATCTTGTAAGTTTTAGTTTCTGAACTCCAAATGTTAGTTACGGTCAAAATACAAAATTTATACATATTATTGTTTCAAAAAGTTTTAACATTTAGAAAATTCATTATTCTAATCCAATATGACATTTTGGCTGATGTCGGGATCTAAGTTAATTAATATATAATATACAGAAGACACTATGAGAAGAAAAATTGTTTTAAATACATTTTTACATTATTTTGATATTTGACAATTTAAACCTTATTAGTCATTGGGCTAAAAAAAATGTTGAGATTAATTTGATATTGATTTTATTAGGGTAAAAAATAATTGATTTTCTCATAGAGGGGCTGTTATAGTGAATTTTTGAGCAGTTAATAGACCTTTTTTACACGGATTGTGCATTGATGTGACTATGTAAAGGCACTAGGAAGGTTGGTTTCTTGAATAAATAACTTTATTGAGGAATATAGTTTAGTTTATTACGATTACGATTATTCATGGTGATATCAGACATGTCACTGTCAATGTCCCTTACTCTTAGCATCTTTGTGAAATATCAGTTGACATTAGTAAATGAAAAGCTTAATTTTGAAATGAGAGTAAGGTTCTAAGCTTCAGATGAGAACCAGCGCTCTGAGACAGATCACGTGTTAGGTTAGGATTTCAGCAGAGTAACCTTGTGTTCTTGTACATGGTGTCATCAAAAAGATTAATAGATTGCTTTAACAACCAAACGGCCCCAGATTTAAATGTGGCTGCCATTCCCTTTGAAATAGTAAACTTGTACACTTCGCCCAATGCTCCTGCTACACTTGTATCATTCCTTGGAAGCCCTGTTACCTCCTGAAGCATTGGATTCGGATGTGTGCTTGTCATCTTGGATCCTCTTCACTATGTTAATGTGAGGTTATAAACCACGGCTAAGCTAGGATTTAATTTTGGGGAAGAGGAAGAAGTTGCAGAAAGTGGGATGGGCGGGGATTGATAATTGCATTGGTGCAGCTAAAAATCCTGTATGGTTTGAGCTTTGCTGATATTCTGACTCTGGAGGAGAAATTCAGAGTACACAATTCTGCAAAAATAATAAACTAAACATATTCCTGATTTTGCTTCTTACCTGATGCACTGTCTTCTGGCTTTGAGACTGTGGACTGTTTGATTTCAGGTTCATAACCACATAACCTCAACTACATTCTCATCACAATCACTGATGACAATCCTTGACATGAAGCTTGGATTTGACACAAATTTTATGTTTGTTGTCATTTGAAATTTGAGGTTCAAAGTAACAGTGCATGGGCAGGATTGCAGGCATGCACCTACAAGTGGTCACGCTGTAAAAACCAATGTCAGTGCATAATAGTTGCAGAGGAATAAACAGTACAGGGAGAAAAGCTTGATTCAGCACTCAAATAGTTGTTGAAGTGGGCTCAGATGGAGAAACCTTTATGTTGGACCAAGTCCTTTAGATAATATTGCAATTGAATCAGGTTTTCAGAAATTATTAATAACAAGGGGCAATGTTGCAAATTATAGCTAATTTGCTGATTACATTTCAAAACTGTATACTAAACTAGTGGTTTTGAACTAACTATAACCAAAAATTACAGTATAAACTGCTGGTAAAACCTTAAGGATTTTGGAGTTGGAGTGACAGAAAAGAGGTTGGCATTGTTTACCATGTACAATTTCAGTATTTGTATGTCCAGAAGCATTTAGACAGAAAGATAGCAAAGTAAAAATACACATAAAACATATCAAATGTAGGCATGTACAGCAAGAACTTGCAGTTACCTCTGTGTCTTTGTTTAAAAATTTAGATAAAGGTGACAGGTTAGAGGTTAGTTCCTTGCAAGGCTAGTAGTCACTAATGTCACTGTGAACCCTGTGAAGCATTCAAACATCCGTGGCTATCCGGTAATCTAATTATAAACAGACATCACAGCAATATGGTCAATGGAAACTTAGTGACATCAGCACATGTACACTGGTAATGTTTAACAAATCCTGTGCTTGGTTATGTGCTATTCTATAGGAAACTGGTCGCTCCTTTGTTGTCCTTACAAAGTTATCAGCTCAATATTAACTTGCTGTTAATTAGCCTATTTAGCTGAAGAATTGGCAATAGGAAAAATGTAGATTTGTAAATTCCTCTGTAAACTTACAGATTCCGTAGATGTATTACCTAGCATGATGTGAAGAACCACACAATTTTTGTATTTACTCAGTGCAATTTATAACATCCATGTAAAAGATATAAAAGCAAAGTTTAAAAAAAACCCCAGAATCACTGAGTTGGATAAAGTATCACCCTGTTGGGCCAGTATTTTGTTGAACCATCTTTTGCGTCAATTATAGCCTTTAGTCTATTGGGATATGGCTCTACCAACTTTGCACATTTAGACTTTGCAATATTTGCCCATTCTTCCTTGCAGAGCAAGTTTGGTTAAATTTGATAGTGACCATTGGTGGACTGCAGTCTTTAAGTCATTCCATAGATTTTCAGTGGGGTTTAACCCTTTAACACCTAAGCATGTCCTGTCAGTGCTTTTGCACGTTTCCAGAATACGTGGAACTTTCAATACCTGGCAGTTGTTTACAGCATGTTAGAAGAGTGTGATAACAGTTGAAAAACACAAAAACGGAATTGGATTTTAGAGTTTTAGTGAACTGTAGTTATATATGATAGCAGATTTTGCATGTTATATTTGAAATCTGAAAAGTATAAAACTATTTTAAATTAAATTTGAGAATCTTGTGTCTCATAATATGTGTAGTGAGAAGAAAGTGGCTACTTTGCGGGCTCCCGGGACATTCGCAAGTGAAATTACCATAATAACGCCATCTTGGCTGTAAAGCGCAACGTCTCAGCTTTCAGAAACCGTTTGAATTTTTCCGACAGCACAAACCGTGATGTAATTACTGTAATCCAAAGTGCGCTTGCGCAAACATGTTGCCGCCAACACATTCAGAGTTATAGGGTTAAGTCTGAGCTTTGACTGGGCCATTGAAGGACGTTTAACTTTTTCTTCTTCAACCACTGTGTGGTCAATTTTGCTGGGTGTTTTGGATTATTGTCGTGGTGGAAGATGAACCTTCTTGTCATTGACAACTTTCTGGCAGTGGGCAGCGGGTTTTGCCGGTATTTTACTCCATCCATTTTTCCTTCTATCCTGACAAGTGCTCCAGTTCCTGCTGCAGAAAAACACCCCCATAACAAGATACTGCAACCTTCATATTTTACTGTAGAAATTACTGTAGGTATTATTTTGATAGTGACCTGTATTGGCTTTCCGCCAGACATATCGTTTGCTGTTGAAGCCAAATAGCTCAATTTTAGTCCCATCTGACCATAACACCTCAGTCGTGACCACATGTGGCTTTTTTCTTGCAACCCTCCCATACAAGCCACATTTGTCAAGAATTTGTGATATTGTTTTCACATGCACAGTGACCACTCTTTGTCATAAATTCCTGCAACTGCAAGTTGCTGCAAGCCTCTTCGTAGCCTCTCTGACCGGTTGCCTCCTTGCACTTTCATCTAGTTTGGAGTGGTGTCCTGATCCAGGGAGGGTCTCAGTAATACTAAACACCTTCTATTTCTTAATAATAGACCTTACTGTGCTTCTAGCTGTTAATAAAGGAATATAGGATGTTAATGTTAGTAAGTTAGTAATGTTAGTAAATGTTAACTTTCATATCAATAAGCACCTGTAGTATGAATACAGTATGAGTATGAATAATAGCTATATTAAATTGCATTGTTTCACTAACCGCTAAACTGAATTGCTAGCTTTAATTTGTGGTAAAGAGTTGAAAAATTGGGAAAGAGTATGTATGAATGGGATTTAAAAGTTGAACAAATTTCAAAATATAAAAGATTTATGGTTTTGAGAGCTATGCTGTGTAGCAAGCAGCTTTGAAATAAAGTAGGTTTTAATTGAATCAGAAAACATTAATAAGCAGATAAGACTTGAAAAATGATCCTGTATCTGTTAAAGCTGCATTACTTAGGTAATTAATCTAATAATAATGTAATCCGCTGAGAGTTGCAACCTGCAGGTAATGGTTAGCATGGGCGTTGTTACTGTTATAGTGCATCAAGGTTATAAAACTATAACTTACTTTGATAAAATAAGCTATTGCAATGTCAGATGTCATGTTTTATGACCTCTTCAATACTGTATGAGTGAGTCTAACAATATAAGCTGTACTGCAGTGACTGGAAATGAGGATACATAGCTAAAGCTAATTAGCAGCAAGAAAGCAGGCTGCCCCCTTTCTACACAAACAACTTCCACAGAAAACTGCATTGTTAAAGACACATATATTAATGGGTAAAAATTAACTTTGAAGTGAATAGACTGTGAAAATGACACCACTTCATCACAAACTCGAAACAGGAAACATGAACATACACACAGCCAAGTAACACTAACAAGACTACTAAAAATCAGGAGGTCTGTGTACTGGGTGATAAATTCTATGAAAGCAAAGAGTAAATAATTTACCTGAAAGATGAGAGGACAAGCAACAGGGACAGCACAGAGATTAGAATGCAACTAGCTGACTTTTATTATCATCCAGGTATAGTGGCTTTTTAAACCTGGTACTTGGTAGGTCACAGGAGTGGACTGCTATGAATTTAAGAATTAGCAAGAAATCTTTCCAACGAAAAGACCTGCATCTGCAAAACGCATTTGGTCCCTCGTTGTACGACTATGGATGTCCATCTACTGACCTGGATAACCTCTTCTTTTCACCTAGCTGGACTGAGAGTATATCTGAAAGTAAAAAGCTGCAGGACAAACTTACAACTGCAAAAGGTGTAAGAAGCATGTGCTGTAAGAACACCAAAAGACTCCCTTTATAGCATTTTTCAAAGAATAACTTGGCAAAAAGAATCCTGATCAGTATCATGATTGCGCATCAAACTGTGGAAAAACAAAAAACCCAGTATGAACTGTTGAAATCCAATGTTATTGATCTGTTGAACACGCTCAGCTCCTTTTAATGTAGAGTTGTTTACCACTGGTGCTCTACTACCAGTCTGTAGCAGAGTTGAGGTATTCAGCAGATTCTTTGCATTGAATAGATGGGATTCACCTGCATGTACTGTCCATTTAGCTTCGCCTCCAATAAAGGGGGGAGTGGCGATGTGCCCTTTCCGATGCCAATAGTTATTAGGCACAGGGACGATATTAGAAGTCTCCAGGCACACTGGCACCATAGCTTGGGAGAGTGAGGAGTTAAAGATGTCAGTTCACACACCAGTGTGCTCTTGAGCACAGTCCCTCAGTACCTGTCCCGGGATGTCGTTCAGACCTGCTGCTTTGTGGAGGTTAATTATCTGCAGCAGCCTCCTCATGTCCTCAGCAAGAACACTAAGAAACTCCTCACTTGGTGGAACTCGGGGGCCTGTTGCTGTGGTAGGAGTTGGCAGCCTCAAGAAGGTGTTCAGTGCATCAGAGAGAGATGGGTCCCGTGGGCATTCAACATCCCTCCATTTGGAGCCTTTGATGCTCCGGATGCCCTTCCACATGCTCCCAGGGTCATTTGTGGAAAAGTGACCCTGTGTCCTGAAGGCATGAGAGGTCTTTGGCCTTTTGATGCCTCCAATTCCCTCAGCGCACGTGTGTCTCCTGAAAATGATTAAACCTTTATTGTCAAGGTGGGGGAGAGGTATGGTTCTGTATGTGTGCTTGATGTTAGAGTACACATGATCAAGGGTGTTTTCTCCTCTGGTTGGACACTTAACGAACTGATGAAATTTCTGGAGTACAGTCTTCAAATTCGCCTTATTAAAACCTCCAGCAATGATGTGAACACCATCAGGGTGGGCCCACTGTTGTTCGTTTATGGTGTTCAGCAGGAGAGAGAGAGCCGAGCTAACGTTAGCATCAGGTGGGATATAAACAGTCGTGATGATCACTGCTGTTAACTCTCTAGGGAGAAAAAGGGCCGGCATTTGGCAGACACTCCAGGTCGTCCATTTTGTGTACCATAGATCTGTCGTTGAAAAAAAAAAAAAAAAACACAGAAAAAGCACCAAAAGGGAGAGCCGTAAGCCGCTGCAACCATGCGCGCCGCCATCTTGCCAACAGTCTGACCCGAAAACAGTGTTTCACACCTTGAGAAGAGCCTGTACTACTACATTAAGTCAGGGTCAGGGTTTCTGATTGGGGCGGATGGTGACATCATCAATACCTGTGCTGATGTATCCATAAACAGATGACACATACTCCTTCATGTCCATCCCACTCTTGTCAGATGCTGCTTCTCTGCAGATCTGCCATTTGGTGCGCAGTCCTGGGAACACAAGGGGAGAATCTCTGTGAACAGTGAGCACAGGATTGTGAGCAGGAGCCAGCAGGATAGAGATATGGTCAGAGAAGCCCAGGTCAGGGCAGGGCACCGTTCTATAAATCTCCTGACTGTTGGTTTACACGTAAGTCAAGTGTGTTTTTTCTCCTGAGCGCTATGTTGAGCGGATGTTTGGTCTGGAATGCACAGATGTGGTCATGAAGTTATTTCTGTGCTACCAGCCACATTGAACACCACTGGGAACTGGGACAGGTAATACGGCTGGTACCTTAATGTTAGATATTTCACTGTTTTTCAACAATGGCTGCTTACCCTATAACAGTTTATACACTAACTTTTGTTGATGTAGACACAAGCTCTCCTCCTCATATTTTCCTTAACAGGTAATTGTGGTCAGCTCGGAAAAAGAGTATCCCAACATTCTGGTATACTGGGTCTGGCATGTTGTTTTTAAGCCATGTTTCAGTGAGGAGAAGTACACAGCAGTTCCTCTTTTCTCAGAAGCTGCTCAGTCGGAGTACTTTTCAGTCCATTTTGTTGTCTAGCAAGCAAACATTAGCAAGAAAGAGCATTAAAAAAAGCGGGTCTGTTGCTAGCTTTTAGCTGCCAGCACGCCAGCCCCCTTGCCCCTCTTCCTCAGGAGCCTCAGTGGTCAATAATTTTAAAAAGTATATGTGTGACTTCTTTCTTTTTGATGTTATTCTCACTCACTATTTTGTGAAAGCTGGGATAATCTTGTGTTTGAACTTTTTCATAGACTTATGTCATTAAGTCAACAATATAATCTGCCTGATCTACCTATCTTTTTTTGCAGTAGAAAAGGAGACTCGGATCTGCTACTAAACACTGAAGTATGTCAATCTTTTATAATTTAGTGTTTGAATAGGATAAGCCATTGTTTTCTTGACAAGTTTTCATAAATAGTTAGCTATGGTTGGATCACTCCCCACCTTTGTTATCTTTTAATACAGAAAGATGGCAGAAAAGACCGTGCAGCAGTGGACAAGCTTTTCTTCCTCCGAATTCTCCGTATTATCCAGATCATGGTACCTCGATTGTTCTGCATGGAGGTATAACATTAAAGTGATTTTAGGCTGGTATTACTCTTACCATGTTTCTTATATTATCTAGCTCTTATCCAAACGTTGACAGCATTTCCTCAAATTAATCCCAGGTGGTGTAGGAAAATTAGAAAAGCTGGAGAGATGTGTTAGGTAAACATTTTTACAGCATTTTATTTGCATCCCAGCTGGCTAAGTAAAATAAATAGTTTATATTCCTGTATTGTGAAACTTGGTAATGCTTGCTTGGCAATGTTTAAGCACATATTGTGTAAGTAACACAAGCTTTAAATTGGCTGCGCTATCAAAGACAGGCTCTGCTGTTAAAAGGTTAAAAGTTTGCTTTTGATGTGTGGAATGACGCCACACAGCAGTGCCCTTTGACATAGATACATCAGGCAAGGTCACAACTACATGGCCTCTGGTTGCTTTCAGTCTTATCCGAATAGCTCAGTAGATATAAGGAGAGTGAAGGACAGGGCAATAAAGGATTTTATGATCTAAAGTGTTTTTCAGGCACTGCTAACTGTTCTTGTCTCCTCCATAGACTGGGTACCTTATCTTTATCGCTGCCATGTTGGTGGCCAGGACCTACTGTGACGTATGGATGATCCAGAATGGTACAATGATTGAAAGGTCAGAGCCTGGCTGTACACTTGGGTTATTATTTAATTTCTAAAATAAGGATCTTCAATTCAGGACTTTAAAAGTATATAGTGGGTTTCAAGATGTAGCAGCCATGACAATGCTATCAGTCCTTAATGTCCGAGTACAAACCAATATGTAATTGACAACTAGATTATATACAGAACAGTGCAGTCCTTATTATAAGTATTAGATCAGTTACACATTTTTTTTTTTCCAATTGTGCCATTTAGAAAACATGTAAATGTTTTGTGTTTTTTGTGGGGTTTTTTGTTCCTCCTCTAAAGCTTGTGCTTTCATGCATCTGTTGAAGGGGACATTTTTTTAAGGGTCAGATGACCCTAGAGGTCGATTTTCTTCAGATGAGAAAGCCAGAGAGACACATTTTATAAGCATTACAATAGATAATGCAACCAACAGGAGATAAATACAGTTTTTGTTATGTCAGTGATATAAAAAGTAGAAATAGAAAAATAGAAAATATTTATCTGGAAAAAACGTAGATCCAGTGAAATTGTCCTAAATAAAATGTGTCACTGTGCTGCTACTGAAGGACAGCACTCTGTTTCATACATTTACAAACCCTTAAACTGCACAGTCATCTTAATTCACATGATTCATATTTAGGTTGAGGTTTATGGAAATATATGTATATGTAAATATATGTACATGATTTTTATTATACCACAATTTTAATGTGGAGTGGTACAGTTAAGATGTGCGAAGTCACATATTATTATTATTATATATATATATGTACAGTTCATCATCTCAGTACAATAGTAAATCAACAATAAGTTAAACTGCAGTGATATTAATCTATACATTTAGGAAGCATAAGCTGCTGTGAATCAGTTTCAACTGTATTGGTGCAAATGAAAATTACAACAGGTGCACTGGAGAGGCAACAGGAAGACAACCCCCAGAAAGGTGTGTGTGTGTGTGTGTGTGTGTGTGTGTGTGTGTGTGTGTGTGTGTGTATGTGTGTGTATGTGTGTGTATGTATGTGTGCATGTATGTATATGCTGTTCCTCCAAGGAATGAACTCTTCTGGACATAGGTGACTTATGTTGTTTCTGGGATCTGCTAGAGCCACTCTACCAGTTTAGGGATCACAGCACTGAGTGTTCCGATAACCACCGTTGCCTTCAACTTACACATCTTTTCTAGCACTTCTTTCAGCCTTTGATATTTCTCAAGCTTCTCATGTTCCTTCCTCCTGATATTGCTATCACTTGAGATTGCTACATCTATCACAGCCTATTCCTTCTGTTTCTCCACCAGTACAATGACTGGTTGGTAAGCCATTCCCAGATTATGAGGCTCTATCAGGAAGACCCAAGTATCTTAGCTTTGTCATTCTCAACCACCTTTGCATGTGTGTCCAACTTTGACTGGGGTATTTCTAGCCCATACTCCGCACAGATGTTTCTGTATATTATGCCATGCATTACTGTGTAAATACACATGCGTGTCTGGATCTATAGAGCCGTATGGGTTCTACAGGAAAAAGAAAGTTTTATCAACTTCTGATTTTGTTTGCAATGTTGGCTCATTAATGTGCATGTTGTGGTTTTCAGTGCAATTATTGGTCGCTCAACAAAAGATTTCAAGACCTTCTTGTTCAGCTTCATCAAATTTATGCCACTTGTAAGTATTTTTATTTGTTGCCCTTTATTTTTGTCGCACTCGTATGGTTTTCATAGCTATATTGTTTGGGTCAGTTCATATACCTGTACATTGTTTGGGTCAAGTTCACTGAAAACTGTAAAGAGGAGACCTGTCCACGCATTTAAAAATGCCCTTTAGCGTGATCATTTTTATGGTCTTGTCATGAGCAGTCAATCACAGTTTCCTCAGTTTATCTGCCTGTATATGAAATGATGTGGCTAGCAATATGCTGCAATCCCATGAAAGATATAAATCTAAAGAAAGCAGTTAATTTTTTTTAAAAAATAACTACAGCTAGTCACTGTCACTGCTAGTCACTGATTTGTTGTATATTTTCAGCTGCAAATTTGGTGCTTTACTTAGTATTCTCAGGCAGCAAGATAGACATGGGTGTGCGCGCGTGTGTTTTTCATGGTAACAATGTCACACGTCAGCAGTGTTTTTGAGTTCGTAGACAAAATGGATCTCTGTCTCTACATACACTGTACTACTTGGTGGGGAACATTCAGTGTTATTTTGTTGGCAATAAGAATATGTAAATGCATTAATTGCATTGTTTTTGTGAAATAATACTAAATATTAGGCTTTGCATGTTTCCTTCATTCTGTAGCATGTGCTTATTATTAAACAAAACAGAACAATGAAAAAAAAAACAGTAAGCATATTAGGATTTGAAAACTGAGTCCCTTCTACTAAAATTGAGAGATGTGACTGAAAATATATACATGCATATTATGTGTGACTGGGTCATTCCAGATAGCCCTGGTGAACAACTTCTTGAAGTTGGGTCTAAATGAGCTAAAGCTGAGGTTTCGTGAGCGGCTCACAAAGAACTTGTACGACCAGTACCTGCAGTAAGTACTGAAGCAGTATAAAAGCTGCTTTCATATCATATGATATCTTCAGATCATCATTTCATCTTCAAGGTATAAAAATAATGTAATCTAATAATAATCATTATACTTTGATGATCCTAGTGATGTAACATCATAAATCATGTTTTGGAATAACCCCAAAACTGCAGTCTCAGCTAAAGTCTGCTTTCAATTCACTAAGTACATGAACAGTACAATTTATGAAAGTATTCAGACATTACAGCCTTCTGATATAGTATGTGGGTAGGAAAAGAAGTAGTCATTCTAAGAACCCTGGACCCCATGTTTTGATCTTTTTATAACCAGTTACAGATACCACTTTGTCATCCATGTGAAAAATAGGAGCATGTGTACTGTGCCTTTTCTTTTGTTACCCTTTGCCTGTCTTCCCCTTTATTATGGCTCTTCAGAGGTTTTACCTACTACAAAATGGGAAACCTGGATAATCGGATAGCCAATGCAGACCAGCTTCTGACACAGGATGTGGAGAAATTCTGCAACAGTGTGGTGGACCTTTACTCCAACCTTAGCAAGGTATCAGACTTTGTTAGTTCTCATATGAGAAATGTTCTACAATCTTCTAGCATACAAAGCAAATGCTTAAAGTGCTTCTAACTTCACTTCACTGTGTTTGCCTTATAAGCCTCTGTCGAGTACAGAGCATGGCCACTGTAATGGCCAGAATATGTGGGCATTGCATTTTACATAGGCCCAATTACCTACACTTTCCTGCTCCTGGAGCATCATACTAGGCCTGTCTAATTCCAAATCTAAAAATAGATTACCCCAAATGATTTTGAATCAATTAATAGACAATGTACTATACATCACCTGTGCGTACCTGTGTCTCCTGCAGAAAATGGCTGCACAAAGGATTTCCCACAAACTAATTGTGAGGCCTGGTGGTAAATATCTATAGGGACAGAAATAATGGTATCAGTGCTACCTGATATTTTTCCTCTTCCCATTAATACTGAGTGTGGTCTAGACCTGCTCTGTTTGTAAAGTGCCCTGAGATGACTTTGGTTGTGAATTGGCACTATATAAATAAAACTCAATAGAATTTAATTAATGAGTTTCAAAGTTCTCCTCTGACTATAGCAAGTGTCCTGCATCACTGGTAGATGTTCACATTGGTGCAACTGCTGCTAAGAGGTTTGCCCTATTATCAGAAGATTGGTTGTTCATTCTCTGGCTCCTTCTTGCTGCATTTTGAAGTGTCCTTAGGCAAGACACTGAATTCCTGCCATCATTGAATGAATAGGTGAACGGTGGTTTTAGTGTAGTGTTTTGAAACAAAAGAAGTCTATAAAGGTGCCAAATAAATGCAGTTCAGTTACCATATTACAAGCTGTATATACCAAACTATGTTTTAACTGTCTCACTCCCACCAAAGCTTCAAAAGATCTTCAGGTAATACTTGTAATTTTTTTTTCTGTGCTCTATCATCCTGCAGCCTCTATTGGATATTGGTCTGTACATCTTCAAGCTGACAAGTGCCATTGGGGCTCAGGTAAACAGGTTATTTTCTGCATGTTTTTTCAGTCTGTTAAAATACATATGCATATTAGACCTTGAAGACAAACCTATTAGAATGGTTCTTTCTGACTTTAACCAAAATGTGCACTGTGACATGCCATCCAGGAACGTCAGAGGGAGAAACATGCTCCACATAGGGTTCAGAGACTTTTAGCAAAAAAAAATGGCAGGACATACCCCAAAATGACATTGCTAAGATCATCAGGAGTATACGACATTGATGACAAGACTGAGTAAATGCTCTAGGTGAGTGGGTGGGGGCAACAGCAAGTGTGTTGTAAGGTCACAAACATGGCTTAAAACTGTCAACTGACTTTATCTAGAGCAGGGGTGCCCAATACATCGATCGCGATCGACCTGTGGATCGCAAAGGTAGTGCGGGTCGATTGCGTGCCACTCAAACAAACTGTTTTAGATGTTAGTCTATCATCTGTCTTCACTATGGCATTTGACACTTGGTTGTCGTACAATACAATGACGGACTGACGGGCAGCTAGTCTGAGATCTCTTCTGTTCTGGCAGCCGGGTCCCCACACATGCGCGGTCAAACGTGCGAGTTGTATTGAATTGTATTGTGCCGTAAGGGTTCATGCAGTTATGCAAGGTGTGCCAACATACGTACACACACACACACACACACACACACACACACATATATATATATATATAAAAAATTCCCATCTCGCCCTCCGCGGGCGGTTCCTCCTCTGCAAGCTCGGGTCCTCTACCAGAGACCTGGGAGCTTGAGGGTTCTGCGCAGTATCTTACATGTCCCTAGTATTGCGCTTTTCTGGATTGAGATGTCTGTTGTCTTTCCTGGGACCTGTTGTAGCCACTGCTCCAGTTTGGGGGTCACCGCTCCGAGTGCCCCAATCACCACAGGCACCACTGATGTTTTTACCTGCCAGGCTTTCTCCAGTTCTTCCTTCAGGCCTTGGTATTTCTCTAGCTTCTCATGTTCCTTCTTCCTGATGTTACCATCGCTTGGGATTGCGATGTCCACCACAACGGCTTTCCTCTGGGTCTTGTCCACCACTACAATGTCCGGTTGGTTAGCCATTACCATCTTATCAGTCTGTACCTGGAAGTCCCACAGGATCTTTGCACGCTCATTCTCTATCACCTTTGGAGGTGTTTCCCACTTGGATCTGGGGACTTCCAGCCCAAACTCTGCACAGATGTTTCTGTACACTATGCCGGCCACCTGGTTATGGCGTTCCATGTATACTTTTCCTGCCAGCATCTTACATCCTGCCGTTATGTGCTGGACTGTTTCTGGGGCCTCTTTGCACAGCCTACACCTTGGGTCTTGCCTGGTGTGGTATATCTGGGCCTCTATCGCTCTTGTGTTCAGGGCCTGTTCTTGTGCTGCCATGATGAGCGCCTCAGTGCTGTCTTTCAGTCCAGCCCTCACTAGCCATTGGTAGGATTTCTCCATGTCAGCCACTTCTGATATCTGTCGGTGGTACATCCCATGCAGGGGTTTGTCCTCCCATGAAGGTTCGTCCTGGGTCCACTCGTCTGGTGTCCACTGCTTGAGACTTTCACTTAACACTCCATCCAATGGGGCCATCTTTCTGATGTATTCCCGGATCTTGGATGTTTCATCCTGAATAGTGGCCCTGACGCTCACCAGTCCTCTGCCCCCTTCCTTTCGCTTAGTGTACAGTCTCTGGGTGCTGGACTTGGAGTGGAACCCTCCATGTATGGTAAGGAGCTTTCGTGTCTTGATATCTGTGGTCTGTACTTCATCCTTTGGCCAATTTATTATCCCAGCAGGGTATCTGATTACTGGCAAGGCATAGCTGTTTATTGCCTGGACCTTGTTCTTGCCATTGAGCTGACTTTTCAGGACCTGCCTTACTCATTGGAGGTATTTGGCTGTGGCTGCTTCCCTTGTGGCCTTCTCATGGTTGCCATGTGCCTGTGGTATACCCAGGTATTTGTAGCTATCCTCAATGTCTGCTATTCTGCCCTCTGGTAGTGTAATCCCCACTCTCTGGACTACCTTGCCTCTCTTTGTTATCATTTGTCCACACTTCTCCAGTCCGAATGACATTCCTATGTCATTGCTGTAGATCCTGGTTGTGTGTATCAGTGAGTCGATGTCCCGCTCACTCTTGGCATACAGCTTGATGTCATCCATGTAGAGTAGGTTGCTTATTGTGGTTATTGTATGTGTGTATATATATATATTTAAAAAAAAAATTCCCATCTCGCCCTCCGCGGGCGGTTCCTCCTCTGCAAGCTCGGGTCCTCTACCAGAGGCCTGGGAGCTTGAGGGTTCTGCGCAGTATCTTACATGTCCCTAGTATTGCGCTTTTCTGGACTGAGATGTCTGTTGTCTTTCCTGGGATCTGTTGTAGCCACTGCTCCAGTTTGGGGGTCACCGCTCCGAGTGCCCCGATCACCACAGGCACCACTGATGTTTTTACCTGCCAGACTTTCTCCAGTTCTTCCTTCAGGCCTTGGTATTTCTCTAGCTTCTCATGTTCCTTCTTCCTGATGTTACCATCGCTTGGGATTGCGATGTCCACCACAACGGCTTTCCTCTGGGTCTTGTCCACCACTACAATGTCCGGTTGGTTAGCCATTACCATCTTGTCAGTCTGTACCTGGAAGTCCCACAGGATCTTTGCGTGCTCATTTTCTATCACCTTTGGAGGTGTTTCCCACTTGGATCTGGGGACTTCCAGCCCAAACTCTGCACAGATGTTTCTGTACACTATGCCGGCCACCTGGTTATGGCGTTCCATGTATGCTTTTCCTGCCAGCATCTTACATCCTGCCGTTATGTGCTGGACTGTTTCTGGGGCCTCTTTGCACAGCCTACACCTTGGGTCTTGCCTGGTGTGGTATATCTGGGCCTCTATCGCTCTTGTGTTCAGGGCCTGTTCCTGTGCTGCCATGATGAGCGCCTCAGTGCTGTCTTTCAGTCCAGCCCTTATTAGCCATTGGTAGGATTTCTCCATGTCAGCCACTTCTGATATCTGCCGGTGGTACATCCCAATTTATTATCCCAGCAGGGTATCTGATTACTGGCAAGGCATAGCTGTTTATTACCTGGACCTTGTTCTTGCCATTGAGCTGACTTTTCAGGACCTGCCTTACTCGTTGGAGGTATTTGGCTGTGGCTGCTTCCCTTGTGGCCTTCTCATGGTTGCCATGTGCTTGTGGTATACCCAGGTATTTGTAGCTATCCTCAATGTCTGCTATTCTGCCCTCTGGTAGTGTAATCCCCACTCTCTGGACTACCTTGCCTCTCTTTGTTATCATTTGTCCACACTTCTCCAGTCCGAATGACATTCCTATGTCATTGCTGTAGATCCTGGTTGTGTGTATCAGTGAGTCGATGTCCCGCTCACTCTTGGCATACAGCTTGATGTCATCCATGTAGAGCAGGTGGCTTACTGTGGTCCCATTCCTGAGTCGGTAGCCATAGCCAGTCTTTGTTATTATTTGGCTGAGGGGGTTCAGGCCTATGCAGAACAGTAGTGGGGACAGGGCATCTCCTTGGTATATCCCGCATTTGATGGAGACTTTGGCAATTGGTTTGAAGTTGGCCTCCAGGGTAGTTCTCCACATCCTCATCGAGTTTGTTATGAATGTCCGTAGAGTTGTGTTGATGTTATACATCTCCAGACATTCCAGGATCCAGGAGTGTGGCATTGAGTCGTAGGCTTTCTTGTAATCAATCCAGGCAGTGCACAGGTTAGTTCGTCTGGTCTTGCAGTCCTGGGCGACCGTTCTGTCTACCAGTAGTTGGTGTTTGGCTCCTCTGGTATTTCTACCAATGCCCTTCTGTGCTTTGCTCATGTATAGATCCATGTGCCCGCTTATCTTAGTGGCTACAATGCCGGACAGGAGCTTCCATGTTGTGGAGAGGCAGGTTATTGGGCGGTAGTTGGATGGGACTGTTCCTTTCTGGGGGTCCTTCTGGATCAGGACTGTCCGGCCTTCAGTTAGCCATTCAGGGTGAGTCCCTTCCTGTAGCAGCTGGTTCATTTGTGCTGCCAGGCGGTCGTGGAGCGCAGTGAGTTTCTTTAGCCAGTAGGTGTGTACCATGTCAGGTCTCTCTGGTTTTACTTTACATTTTAAAGCATTGGAGATCATTTTAGCTAAGCATTTTCATTTTCTGCACTTCTTTATATGTTTTCCCCTCTCCAATCAACATTTTAATTAAAGCACGCTGTTCTTCTGAACATTGTCTGGAACGACCCATCTTTCTCAGGTTTTCAGAGAGAATTGCATGTACAACATGTGCTGGCTTCATCCTTAAATAATGGCCACCTAAATGACACCTGTTTCTTCACATAATGAATGACCTCACTGATTAAACTCCACACTGCTATTATTTTGAACACGCCCCTTTCAATTAATTATTTAATTACACAGACTCAGGAGCATGCATATCATGAATGTTGGGTCTGTTGGTTTCTCTGACTCTACTACACCTACTGCTAAATTATTTACCATGTACTAATATCATTTCTACCAAAAACAGTGATTGATCTGGTTAGTCATGTTGGACTGCTATTATTTTGAACACAACTGTATATATATGTATATATGTAGGTAGATCATTTTGACTTGGTCATTGTAAAAGTAGCTCGCAAGCCTAAAAAGTGTGGGCACCCCTGATCTAGAGCATTGATTTGGTCAACGTCAAATTCGGTCTGTCTAATGTTAACATGCTGAAATACATTTACATGCCAATAGTCAGGTACAGACACAGCCCCTTCCATTGGCAATAGGAAATTATATTTACACTTTGATTTGTAACTGATCAAAACGTGGTTAAAAAATCTGACCGTGATGATGCAATATTTTACAGTTTGTGTTCGTCACATGGCTTGGTTATGGCAGCATGGCAAGTCATGAAACTTGGCACACATGTGAAAAGTGGCTAAAAATTCTGACATGGGTCACAGGCTTAAGCATGGAAAGAGATCTATTGTGTCACCTGCAAAATACAACACCCCCAGAATATCTCGCCTACGTTTACAAAATTGGGCAGGCACATGTAGCATGTTCGGATTTACAAAAAGGCTTCTAAACCTAGTAGAAAGTCAGCCATTTTAACTTAAAGTGCAGTTTTGGCTTCGCTTTTGCCATTTGCAGGTGTTTGAATAAACACTGCCTGGAAAATGAGTTATATCGATTGATCAGATTGGCTTCACAGTTTTTTAAGTTGTAGGATTTATATTTTCCAAGCTGGACAGAGGAAGAAAAAGTTGTTGGAAGTCAAACATGGAATGTCCAATTTGCTGCAAATAGCCTGAAGTCGTCCCCATGTCTATAGTCTAGCAAGCTGTACAGATCCACCTCAAACTTTAATCAAAACACACTGTGAAAGTTGTGACTTTTCATTCAACACCATTGCTGAGCCAACGCTTTATTTGCCATGATACAGGAAGTTCTTACAAATAAAGTGCACATTGACAAATTTCCACCAAATTTAACATGTTTGACTCTTGTCCTGAGGCTAGCTACATACACAAATAGGAGTGACAGTCACTGCATCACTCACTGGCATAAGGAAGTAAACCTTCTGTGACATTTCTTAACCTAATGTATATCGAGGAAGTAAAATTGAATTAAAAACTCTGTCATGTCAATCTCTACAAACATTGCAGCCTAATCTTATTGAAGCTTTTTGGTGCTTTTTTCCATGAGGTGTTTTTCATTACACTTGCTCTGTGCAGCCCGAGAGCTCTCCTAGTTTGTTTTAAAACTAGACATAGATTACATGCTGGCTTTAGTGCTGTTTGCACTGTAACAAATGTTTGATCCTTCAAGTCAAACTATGTCCCATCAATATTTTCACTTTGTGTGTTAAACAATGGTTCTGTTTTGGAAACCTTTGATCTAGCTGTCAAGAGGAGAGAAAAGTATTATACCATGGTCCTCACCACACACATTTTACTATTTCAATGCAGAAAAATTACTTCATGATGTCTACCTCCCCTCCCCTATCTAGGGCCCTGCCATCATGATGGCCTACCTGCTGATCTCAGGTCTGTTCCTGACCAGACTGAGAAGGCCCATTGGCAAGATGACAGTCACTGAGCAACGCTACGAGGGAGAATACCGCTACGTCAATTCTCGTCTTATCACCAATAGGTTAAAAACACCAGCTACTGTTTAAACCCTGTCATGTGGACCTGTATAACCACCGAATTTAATTGGTATTTTTCCTTTCTCTCAGTGAGGAGATTGCCTTCTACAATGGAAATATGAGGGAAAAACAGACCATTCATGCCACATTTAAGAAACTGGTAGGTAACCTTTTAGCACTGTTTTCCACAAGATGAAAGTGTTTATAGGTTCCACAAAGGCATCAAAAACCTATTAATGGGGACGGACACATTTGAAGGGGTTGTCAAAATTCATTCTACAATGAATAAACTAGTTTTGTGCAAGACCTTAGTACTGTGTGTTTTCCCAAATTTAAAATGTCAACATATTTGTTTTGCCTTTTAGGTGGACCACTTGCATAACTTCATCTTTTTTCGCTTCTCCATGGGATTTGTGGACAGCATAATTGCCAAGTGTGAGTTAATACATTAGTGATTTCCTTGACAGTATTAGGTAATAGACTTGATATATTTGTCATCTGTACTAAGTACAAGTAGTTTAAAAAAAGAACAAAACAACTTGAATGCTGAGCAAGCAGAAACATAAAGCTAAACTAAACTAAAAAACAATAAGAAAAGAACATGCACAATAAAGTAGTTTAATGTTTTTAATGTTTTAACCTTTCAGCAACTGTACCAAACAGAGTTTTATCAAGAGATCAAGAGGCTCTGTAGCATGGGCAAATAAGTGATGAAAGACAACATCCTTGTTTCTGGCCATGTGATGGGGGAATTCTCTAGCAGTATAATGTTCATGTTAACCTACATAAACGGAATGAGCTGTGTTTAAACTCTCCCTTGTATGTCCGCATCCACTGCAGACCTGGCCACTGTGGTGGGTTACCTGGTGGTTAGCCGGCCATTCCTAAACCTGTCACATCCTAGACACCTGCACAGCTCCCACTCTGAGCTGCTGGAGGTCAGAGGATGCACACACACACACACACACACACACACACACACACGCACACACACACATACACGCACACACACTAGTCCACAGTAAATATCCATCGTCCATATGTTTTCTTTGGTGGTAAACCTCTAATGTAAAACAGAAATATAATACTGCTTTAAAGTATGTGAAGCCCTTCAGCAGTTTAGAGTTCATCAATTCAGATGAAACGCATGTGCATGTGTGTGTGTGCATTAATTAAGCAGACCAATCAAATGACATTTCCTATAGAATGGGTTTGTCACAAAGTAAACCAGAAAATAATAAATCCCTTAAAGGCAGCATCCAGGACAAATGTTGGAACAGACATAAATTGAACAGATATGACGTTCATGGGCAGGTTGCAAAAAGGAAGCCTCGGCACTCAAGCCAGAATGAAACTGCCCATTTCAATTGTCAGAAAGCACTTGGCCAAGCCAGAGGCCTTCTGTAAGTTTATTCTCTGGACAGATGATTCCAAAATAGAATTATTTGGTCACAATCAAAACCACCATGACTGGAGGAAAGTCAATACTCCATACTGAAAAAAGAACAGAGCAGAGAAGCATGGTGGTGGAAAAAGTATGAGGCTTCTTTTCTGCCTCTGACCTGGATAACATTTTATCCAGGGAACCATGAATTCTCAGGTTCATCAGCGAATTCTTGAGCAGAACCTCATGTCATCAGTCAGAGAGCTGAAGCTGTGCCAAAAATGGATTATGCAATAGGTCAATGACCCAAAGAGTTAAAGCAAGACTACAAAGGGATGGCTCAAAAGTTTTACTCTGGATTGGCCTTTTCAAAATTCAGACCTTAATGGTTTGTGGCTAGACTTGAAACAGGCAGCACACGCCAGATGTCCCTCCAGTATCTCTCATCTGGCTAAGTTCTACATGGAGGAGTGGGCAAAAATCCCACAAAAAGTCAGGTTAGTAGGTACAGAGGATTTTGAAGTAATGGCTGCAAAAGGAGGGACCTCAGGCTCTTAACTAAAAGGGTTCATGTCTGGAGGGTTCACAAACTTTCAAGCAGTACTGTTCATTTTCTTTTGAAGACCATTACTTTTTTTCCCCTTTGGAGATTTAAATATTGCTGAGACAGTCTGGGCTTTCAAGCATTTACAAGTTGACTGTCGTACTATATAAACATGAATGGATGAAATTAATGAAAATCTGGTCCATCATGTTAGCAAGTGTCAACTCAAACTTGTCAAAACAATGCATACAATTGCATAAACACAGAGTTACTTACTAATAATGAACATATTTTATTTCAGTAATGCTATCTTCCAATGAAGAAATGCTAGCTTTAGGCAGCATATAAAACAGAACAGTTTGCTTTGCGGCTTGCTCATTTAGCGCAAAATCTTTTCCTTTGGGCTGTTCCCCTCAGGGGTCACCACAGCAAATCATCTTCTTCCAGCCTGCCCTATCCTCTGTATCCTCTTCCCTCACACCAACTACCTTCATGTCCTCCTTCACTACATCCATAAACCTCCTCTTTGGTCTTCCTCTAGGCCTCATGCCAGGCAGCTCTAACCTCAGCATCCTTTGATCAATATATTCACTGTCCCTCCTCTGAACATGTCCAAACCATCTCAACCTGTCCTCTCTAACTTTATCCCCGAAACATCTTGCATGAGCTGTCCCTCTAACATACTCATTCCTGGTCATGCCCAAAGAAAATGCTCTGCTACCTCCAGCTCTTCCTTCTGTCTTTTCCTCAAAGCCACTGTCTCTAAACCATACAACATTGCTGGTCTCACTGTCCTGTAGACCTTTCCTTTCAGTCTTGCTAGTACTCTTTTATCACACAACACACCTGACACCTTTCTCCACCCATTCCATCCTCCCCATTGCTCTGGATTGTTGACCCTAAGTACTTAAAGTCCTGCACCTTCTGTGCCTCTACTCCCTGTAACCATTTAGTGCAAAATGCTTTGCAGTAAGTTTAAACTGATTTTATTGGACCTGTGTGGCCTGCAGGACTACTACCAGAGCGGACGGATGCTCCTAAGAATGTCCCAGGCACTGGGCAGGATTGTACTGGCTGGCCGAGAGATGACCCGCCTCTCAGGGTGAGTGTTACTGAATACCCTTGTGTGGGTTAACCACATTTTAATTGGATCTATTTCAGACCAGATGCTTTGGCTGGTGTTTTGAGCCACAATGCAGTGACAAACCAGATCCATAGGAGACAATGATGACAATGATGAAAAATGTTATGAAAAAGGTAAACAAGCCTCCCTCCTTTGTGTAAGGGGTCATTGGTGGAAGGGGTGGCAGTGGAACCAACAATGTTGAGTGAGAAAATATTGGCAAGGTGGGTAAGGGAGATTGGGGCAATGAAGAGTATTTCGGATTTATAGCAGCTGAGTTGGAGGAAGTTCTGCTGCATCAGTTGTGCAGGAGTGGAGTGTGGAGTGGCTTGTTGATATGATGGTTTTGGAGAAGAGGTAGAGTTGGGTGTCAACAGTGTAGCAGTGAAAGTGGAAGCCATGTCGATGGAGAATCCGTCCAAGGGATGCCTTCAGTGACATGGATGGCGGTGGATTTGTAGTTGTTTATGGAGATGTAATGATGTCTATCAGATAGACAGGATGTGAACCAAGCTAGGGCAGAGCCAATGAAGCTCTGAAGGCATAAGAGTAATGTTTGAGGATGAAGATGATGATGAGGCTGGAGTCAGCAGAGATCAGGACCTTATGGAGGGCAGTTTAAGAGCTGTGTTTGGTAACAAAGCCAGTTTGGAAGGATTCATATAGGTTATTGGAAATTGCCTCCTTATTCACACGACTTTAAAGCCCTTTAAATGGGACATATTATGGCAGCTGAAAGCTGTTTTAAACAGGTCCTGGATGTCTTAAAAACAAGCTTTTGAAATTTTTTGCAAAAAAATCTGAAATTCAGAGGGGAGGGTACGATAATGAGGCGCTGCACTAATTGACTGCCTGAATGACGTATGGAGGGGGAGGGTGCAGACCAGTGCAGAACCGCTATCCAACATGGCTAGCGCTCCCGACAAACAGCCCGCAGCTGTACATTTATAGCTATGATCCAGAATCTGACCCTGAACAGCATGAGGAAACTGTTGAAAAAAATAATAATAATAAAACGCAACCACGATCTCCTCTGGTCTTCTGGGGCTAGGACAGAATATAGGCATTTGTGTTTTTACACCAAGAACAGAACAATTTGCATGTCTGGCTCTGACCGACGACATCACAACACACCACTAGCTTACCGAACTTCAGCGAACTTCACCTAGCGGGATGAATGCCCCCTCTCAGACTCCTCAGGGGAGTGGATTCACTCAGAGGAGGACGGCCTATGTAAATCACTCCTGTTTTTACGTAACAACAGGAGTTGAATCTGAACGGCCTGTAGAAGAAACTTAAAGAGAAACTTTGACAGTTGGAGACCAGACTAGATATACAAATATTCAATCTACACTGACTTTCAGAGTTGTTTGAAGACCAAATTTATCTTAACAATGAGTTAACAATAAAAAATAAATTATAAAATATATATTTTTTCACAGAATCACAGAATCTCACAATAGAGGTTGTAAATATATATTAATATGCAAAATTCTTCTTCTTATATAATTATGAACTTTTAGGAACAGATGAGGATTAGAAAATATGATTAAATAATAACAGAAATAATATTGCAGGGGTCCCAGTGAAATCAGACTGGGCATCTTGTTTGCTAATAATATCTAACGCTGTGTTCACGTCAAATCATTTTAAAGTTTGCCATAATGTATTGTTACGGGTACCAAGAATGGTATTTCCGTAGCAAAGTGAAATATCAATCTGTATATTGCAGAGAAACGGAATAGCAATGAACATATGTTGTCATCAGCTCCATATCCAGATTGCATCTTTTTAATCCATTTAAACCATTTATCTCAAACATACTTACTGCCTGTCTAAGATGCTTGACAACTTATTCAACATCACAAAATTCAGTATTAACAACCAGTGCAACTTTATAACGTGCAAATATCTTAACACCTGCCATGCGTTACCTTAAATCAGTTTCAGTTACATACACACACGTCTGGACACACATACAATGCAGTACAGCTGCTGTATGTGCCTCCCACACCGCAGCGATGTGTCTTCAAAGTTATTAAACTTCCCCAAAGTGCTAACGACAACACCGGAAACTCTTAATATTACTTGCTCTACTGACATTTTGCTTGAAAACTGTTATTCATACAAGTTACCGACCTGTATATTGCAGAGAAACGGAATAGCAATGAACACACGTTGTCATGAGCTCTGTACCCAGATTGCATCTGAGGTGCCAGATTGCAGCCCAGCGCCCAGCTGTTCCAATGACAAATTTGTACCGCCTTCCATTTCTCTGTTCCTCCTCACAATATATGGGCAAAATCAAATAGCGTGGCGATCACGTACCAAATAATATTAATCTTCCCACATAAATGTGCAATTAATTATTAGAATAACCACAAAAGTGTTTTTTTTTCTTTTTTGGGGATGCACCACAGTATCACACTATGACAAAACTAGGTTTCATATTAGTTGTCTAATATGGACAGACATATTAATATTTGCCCATAACAGAAAATTATGCTAAAGTATCAGCTTGTATCAGTCGTATCTCACATTGTATAACAAGTGAAAATAATTTTCCAACTTTCTACAATTAAAATAAATGCTTTATGGACCAAGGTTCAAAGTTTATGTGGGTGCTGAGTGTTTAGCAGCGTATCCAAGGTGCCATCACTGGTTTTAAATTTTACACTTTATCCTTTGTAAAGGTGACTTTACCAATTCAAATGTGTGAATGGAACAGTCGGGAATTACTTTACTATGTTGATAAAGGTAATGAGAACACAAAATTTAAAAAAGGAATAATTTTATTTCTCTGTTTCAAGATGCCAATAATTATATCATCAGTATATGTAACATAATTTGCTGTGCCTTTATCCCTACACAGTATCACTAGACAGTTAACATACAAGTTATAGGACCTCAGACATTCTGGATAGAACCATTAGGAGCCCTTACCCTCATGAACCTGAAAGATGGTTTCACGCTAATGTCCTATGTCCTATAAAATAAATTACACCGTTGTTTTCTGTCATACACCACACAACCTCTGATTGCATATGACTTGATGAGCATGAATACATTTTCAATTCAGTTCAATTTAATTCAATCAGTTCAGTTTAATGTGTATAATGCTTAGTCACAACAAAGGTTGCAGGGCACTTTACAAACAGAGCAGGTCTAGACCAAACTCCATCCATCCATCTTCTTCCACTTATCTGGGTCCGGGTCGCAGGGGCGACAGTCCTAGCAAGAATGCCCAAACATTCCTCTCCCTAGCTACTTCCTTCAGGGGAGCTGGTGGCATGGAAGTAGGTGAAAGTAGCTAAGGCCTTCCCCAGCCAGTCAAGAGATATAGTCTCTCCAGTGTGTCTTGGGTCTGCCCAGGGGTCTCCTTCTGGATGGACTTGCCTGGAACACCTCCCCAGGGAGACTGCTGTCCAATCTGCATAGAACTGGTACCCTGTGACTCCTCCGGCAGGTGCAGAGCCCGCTGGGGGACAGACCCACTTACACGCTTTGGGTTCTGCCCAGCCGGATCACATGGGCTAAGGCCCCTTCTCCAGGTCTGACTCCAGGGTGGGGCCCCGGTACCCCTGTGGGCGGGGTGCACTTGTCCTTAGTTTTATTCGCCATCTTGGGTCTTCTTTAATCACAATTGGTATGGCCCCTCACCCAGGACCAATTTGCACAGGGAGATTCTACCAGGGGCATGACCCCGATAACATAGCTTTCAGGATCCTTAGAGCACTCAAACCCCTACACCGGTTCATGGAGGGGCCAAAATCATTATTATTAATTACACACTCAACCTATATGGAACGTGTTTAAGGTACTTTTAAGTTAACTAATAATTATAATGAGAGAGAGAGCAAGAAAGAGAGAAAGCAGCACAATACAAATTCTGTTTAAGGATGAAATGAAAGACAGTACAAGCAGGCTTTGTAAAACAATAGAATTACAACCGTTATTACTACTGCTACCATTACTGTATACTATTACATTTTTACGACATACATACTACATTGCCACTGCTACTACCATTACAACAATAAAAACAATAATAACAATAATAAAAATAACACCAACAAATGGTAGTAGTGGACAGTGGGTAGGTCTGTGGAGCCAGCCACAGGGCTATAGATCAAACATGCAGCTCCGGAGCCAAAGATACCTATAGAAAGGTACAAAGTAAGAGACCAGAGAGAAACGGGAGAGTAAGGAAACAAAGTTAATGACATGTAATAATCACTTATTAATGTGAGGATGGGTCTAAGGAGAGAAAGATAAAAGAGGAGAGGTGTGCAGATGATCATGGGAAGTCCTGCAGTGGCCTAGGCCCATAGCAGCTTAGCATAATAAGGCCTGATTCAGAGTTAACTGAGCCAGCCTTGCTATGCGCTTTATCCATAATTATAACAATATCTATCTAATACTATGGGGCATGCCTCCATAGTCCATATTCCTGTGGTAAGCCCTGTGGTCAACCTAGTGATTGGACTGACTGGAAAGGATTCACACATGCTGCTACCATGCAAGCAATGATATGGTACATGCAAAAAGACCAATCTGTTATTATGTGAATATCCCCCACAGATTCACAGCTCGTATCACTGAACTGATGAAGGTCCTGAAGGAGCTGAATGCCGGCAAATATGAGCGCACAATGGTTACCCAACAACAGAAAGGTACGCATGACCCCTTAATGAAAAACATGTCACAGAGATGAGTTCTCATCTCAGATAACTGAAGTTATGCAGTCAAATGTCTTAACTGTTTTTTGTTAATTGTATTCACTTAAGAATTAGACACTGCAGAAAAACTCATTCTGGTGCCTGGAAGTGGTCATATTACTAACAGAGACAACGTCATCAAGTAAGTCTCTTTTTTTTTTTGCAAAAACAACAGTATATTTTTTGTACAGTATATTACAACAGTAGTTTGTTCTTTTCGTTAGTATTAAAGCTGCATTTTATTTCACAGATTTGACCATACCCCACTAGCAACACCAAATGGAGATATTTTGATCAGAGACCTCACTTTTGAGGTAAAGCTTCCATCTTTCATTGCTATATCTCAGCAGCACAGAATATGATTACCTAAACTGAAGTTGAGTTGAATTTTGTTTTACATTTTGTTTATTTTTCATGTGGACATAAACATGATTTTGCAGATATGATTGACATTGAATGATGAAAGTGTGTGTATACATACTGCATATGTAAATATGTACAAAAAACCCCACTCACCCCTAGGGCTGGGCGATATGGCTGAAATCTGTATCACGATATAAGTGTTTCATATCGGTCGATATCGATAATTATTGAAACATTGTATGACCTATTTAAAATTAGGACCAGGAGGGAAAAATACTAAATTTAAACATTTTTATTTTAAACTTAACCTTCCTCTGACAGGCAATGAGCATTCAAAGAAAAGGAATGTCAACACACATGTTCAACGTTATGATTACCCAAAAAAAAAAAGAACAATTATCAATAATAAAGTGCTTAACAAAACTAAAGTGTTAAATGTGAACATAGTTCTTCTCAGATATCAGTTTTTGCTATCATATATATTTTTTAATGCAAGTTTAGTGCAAAAAAAGTTCACCTTCTGGTGAATAAAATTTTTTTAAATAAATAAATAAAAATATGCAGTGTTTTATAAACATAAAAAATATTACAGTAAAACTGAGGTGGACATAGGCTTTACATCCGGAGGGTGAGCGCGGCTAAGATGGTGAAACAAATTGGTGGTATTACCACCCTTGGTGGGGACCACGGTGTTACATATTTTGCAGACAACATTTGTCTGACTACGATCCGACTTATAGAATCCAAAAAATTCCCATACTGGCGAGCTGACCTTTCCTTTTTTGTCCACAATTTCCTCGCTCGTTGCGGCGGCACTCATCTTTTCTTTTCTTCACCAGACTGTTTCTGGAAAAAACACGACCACGAGACAAGGAGATGATGCAACCAAACACGATACTGTTACATGATTGGCTATTAGCGTGTGTCTCGGGTGTCTCTCCATAGGTTGCTAGGCACCAGAGGACGAGTGCCTTTGCTCATGCAACCAAGCTTGCTTCGCAACAAAGCGGAACTAAACCAGAGAGGGCTCTGGCTAAACTTTCGCCGGTTTCTTAAAAAAAAACCCAAAACACTCATATCGAAATGTTTTATAAGTACAGGCCATTTACTATTTACCATTTACCCCCCCCCCCCCTTCCCGACTGTTTCTCTCTTTCCTATGAAGGTGAGGTCGGGCACCAATGTCCTTGTGTGTGGACCAAACGGCTGTGGAAAGAGCTCTCTGTTCAGAGCTCTTGGAGAAGTGAGAAACCTTCCAGATAACAGTGGATAGCACAGCACAGAAATACATAAAGTAATCTGTTATATGTTCTACGAATGTTTTTTACTTTTCATTGGTATATAGGCATTTTTTCTATGTTTTTAAAGCTTTGGCCTCTGTTTGGTGGGCACCTGACAAAACCTGAGAGAGGGAAGCTGTTCTACGTTCCACAGGTAAAAATTCTCTTTAGGCCATATTGTCTCCTCCACCACTCAGTGGCAGCTCTTTTCCAGCTCTAGGTATTGCTGAAGTATTTATTTACACTTGGGCAAATTTAGCTAGATTCACAGTAACAGTGAATTTTACTTGAAATTATATATTAATTTTTAAACTGTAATTTATTTCCTTGTAATGGAAAAATAGGGGTAGTGTTTACCCAGGGGTCCCATTGTGTTACCTTGTAAAGCACCATCTACAGTATGCATTGTATATCATCTGGACTTCTTCCTCTCTGCCGAAGTGGCAACTCCATTTTAGAGAAGTTGAAAAAGTGTCCTTTACCATATCCAGTAAGTAGGGTAGGTGAGCCATTACTATTGTGTCGGTGCAGCCCACTTTGTCTATTCAAAGAGCTGGTTGCCCAGGCCTTGCCATGATAGTGAACCAAAGCACCATCAGGCATGGTTCAGGAAATTTGTGCTAAATTTCTTCTCACCACACCTCAGAACAGTGCAGTAGAGGTTGTTGTTGACAGTTTGTCCCTTGGGGACACAATCAGTTTGCCCACTTTTCTGGAATGTAGTGCCAGCGAGTGGTCACATAGTTGCACATAACTCTATTTTTGCTGGTGATTGCACAGTTGTGCTATGTTTAGGAACAGCAGAAACAATTACCTATTTTTTTAATGCACTTCATATCACGCTTCTGTTTGATATTGGATGACTTCATGCAAATATTTAATGTTTGTCCAGAGACCCTACATGACTCTGGGTTCTCTTAGGGACCAAGTCATTTACCCTGACACTTATGAAGAACAAAAGAAGAAAGGCATCTCTGATCAGGTGGGAACAACACACTTCCACTCACTTCACTTTCACTTCTAGTGTGTAATCCATATAACATACCTCACCTTATCTTGCTGAATCTTGTATCCAGGTTTTGAAGGAATACCTGGACAATGTTCAGCTGGGGCATATTCTGGATAGAGAAGGCAGCTGGGACTCAATCCAGGATTGGATGGATGTCCTCAGTGGAGGGGAGAAGCAGAGGATGGCAGTAAGGACTAACTCACTAACTGTCAGCAAGCCATACAGGACACATGACACAGTGGATGGTTTACATTACTGAAAACACAAGACAAACCATCCACCAATCCATCCATTTTATAAACTGACTGATTCACTTTAAGGTAATTTCTTGAAACTATAAGAGCAGGTTAAACTTTACACAATGCTTTTTTTCACTGTTCGGTAATAATTCTGGTGTAATCAATGATGATCGAAACATGATAAGTTTGTCTGTTTTTGTTTATATATACAGATGGCCAGACTGTTCTATCACAAGCCTCAGTTTGCCATTCTGGATGAATGCACTAGTGCAGTGAGTGTCGACGTGGAGGATTACATCTACAGCCACTGCAGAACGGTAGAAACCAACCACCATCATACATACAAATACAGTACATATTTGAGAAAATGGGGCGGGGGTGTAATCCTCATCACCAGACTTTTTAAATGTTGTACCTTATAAATTATTTCAAAAACCTGCTTTCATTTTTTCTTGAGAAAAGTTGATCTCAAGGTTCGCAGTTCAAATCCTGCTTTGGCCAGAAATCAAGGTGTTCATGACGCAGCTTATTCAAAGTCATGTAATTTTTTTCAGCCATTATAGTTCCTCCCTTCAGTCATACATTAATTGATTAATTCAACAGTAAATATAGACAACAGAAAAACAAAATAAAAATAACTAGTGTTTTAGTGGGGCACTAAACAGCATCCATTTTGTTTGGAGGGGGGTGTAATAATTAGTTTGGTAAATTATTTATGTATTTGGCTTTAAACCAGTTGGCTTTGGGATGTTAAATGAGTTGGGGGTTTACTCTCTACCCCTGGAGGGAGCCTAGCATGCAAGAGTTATCAGTGGCCTAAAAAACACAGATGAACAACAAAATCTGAGGCCAGTAAAGTGAAACAAAACTTATACAGTGATTTTGCTTTATGCATAAATCATCCGTGACATACCCTGTCTCATTAGTAGATGGTGAGGAGACACCTGGTTCTGGCATGTAAGCAGCAGCTAGGGAGGTAGTTGATAGGTGAAGAATTGGCCAGGTGTCAAGAGTACAATGGTACCTAAGGGCTGGGAAAGGGAGCTTGTGCCAGATCTTCAAATCTGGATGCAATTTACGAGAGCCTGTTGGAAATCCACCTTTTGTTTATTTTTGAAAGACAACAACAAAAAAGAACTGATTTATTGCATAAATAAAGGCAGTAGTCTGCTGTGACTCAGAGGTAGAGCGGGTTGTTTGATTTGGTTGGTATCCAGCTCCTCTGGCCTGTTTAAATTGGGCACTTGGGCAAGATGCTAAACTCTAAATTTCTTTCTATGGCTGTCTTATCAGAGTGTGTTGTGAGCTGTGAATGAATGCAGACAGGGTAGTAGTGTAGTTTGTTGTTGCTGGAAGACTAGAAAGCAGCTGTATGAGTACAGTACAGATTTGCTTAGTTTGAGGTCTTTGATCTGTTCCAGTCTTTAGATCATAAACTTTGTTCGAGGCCTATTGTCTGTCTGAGGCCCAACACTAGTTAGTTAGTTAAATAATTTAATATATACATCATCTGGGAATAAAGAAAGCGTATATATTTATATATAGCTAATAAACATCAGCAGGTATAGAGGTGGAGTTATATAAGATGGGAATTTTTAAAGCATACATTTAATTTTACAGTTTTACATGAAAAGTAACTTCTAACTATAGCTGTGGAAAAAAAAAATAAACCAAACCAAAAATACGATATCTCCCATTACAATGTAGTTGAGTAAAAATATGATTCTATGGAAAGTTGTTTACTCATACTGCATTCCACCACAGCTGCTTTCAACCAAGCTTTAATCAAAAATAGTTGCCTCTTGATTATCAAAACATGGGATCAGCAATGTTTCACAGTCAATAAATAGTCACAAGCTTTAGCACAACTTTTGGATCCGTCCTAAGACCTATTTATCAGTTTTGTAAACATCCCAGAATATCTCCTTTCAACAACACTGAAATTGAATGTCTTGAACAGTACCCATGGCACAGCAGTACATAAACACACTTATGATTGCTTCCATTATCAATTGCAGTGGTCACCACCGCTGGTCAGCTACCTTGAATGGGTAGTGAGCTAACTAAATGGTTAGCATTTTGTTTCACACTTACTTGAATTACTGTCAACACTTGGATCTGTTTTCTGTAGGTAATTTTTTTTAAAATTGGCATGAGAAATTGTTAGCTATAATAATTGAGGGTGTAGTGTGACACTCAATAGCAAAATATTAGAATCATGAGGTTTCATGTGATTGGCATACCATTTTTATACAATTAATTTCACATTGGACAGTGCATGCTATGTTTGGCTGTGGCTCAGAGGTAGAGCAAGTCTTCCACTTATCTGAATGGGCAAGGCACTGAACCCAGAATACCTTCCCATGGCTGTTTCATGTGTGTGTAATTAGTCTCCTTGGTTCTTTCTTCAGTTTTGTTTCATGTGAATGGATGAATGCTGAGTTGTAGTGTATAGTGCTTTGAGTGGTCAGAAGTCTCCAAAGGAGTTTATTAAACAGGCTGCTGCTTAAGAGCCTTTGCTTATGATGATTCAAATGTCAATGGAGTAAAGCTATAGTGTGCAGCTTTCTCCCTCTTGCAGTGAGAACAATTACACAAACATGATGATGAGCTTCTTACACATTAACACATAGCCATACTCCTAGTGGCTCTGTCTTACAGTTGACTCACATCTTGTAGACGTGGGTACTTCTTTCAGGTTTTTACCTTATTAATCTGGTATGGCGTCTATTACTACTTGTGTTTTCTTTCTTCCACAGGTGGGCATTACTTTGTTCACAGTTTCCCACAGAAAGTCTTTGTGGAAGCACCACGAGGTAAGGACTGAAAGGCTAAAAGGCTACGCTCTTATAACATGACATGAAATGGGTTCATGCAGGCCCTCTTAATATTCTTTCATTGTTGTCTTGTCTCATTTTGTTTTTGTTGATTTTTTTTATTTTTTTTAAGAAAATTTTCTTCTTTATATTAAAGTGCACTTTTACCAATTGTAAGCAGAAAAACAGGATAATGGCATGGGACACTAAAGAGGTTTTACAAACCTTGTAATGTCAGTGTAAATCTCTATGCTTGAAATAAAATACTTTATCCAGTTGCAAGTCTCTTTCAGAAAATTATAGAGATTATTGGACAAATTTTGCCATGTGCTTCAGCTGTTGTACTTTTGATTTCTTTCTTTCTTTCTTAAATAACTTCTGACTAACTTTTTCTGATTTATGTCTGTCGTGTAGTATTATCTTCTGATGGACGGAAGAGGGAACTACGAGTTTAAGCCCATCACGGAGGAAACTGTAGAGTTTGGCTCATAAATGACTGCTGACATTATTCACAATACACAGCTCTGATATAACCAGTCCATTAATTTTTTGCACTCAAGACAGGAGTTATAGCTAAAAGTATAAAACAATGAAATGTTTTTAATCATTTGTAACTCTTAACTGTTTCCTTTGTTGTTCTGTAAAGCATAATTTCTCTAATCATTAATTTGTTCTGTCCTTGTAAAAAACTTTTAATTTATGCTGCCAAGTTCTAGGTTGTGAGAGATGTTTGAGTAAATGTGGAAGTATACAATACTGCTTCAATTATTTCTGCGTATACCACTCCTCATAATAGCATAATCATGTCCCACAATAATCTGTATAATGAAGTGTGCATGCCAAATGTGATGCTTCAGAGATGTGGACTCAGACTTAAGATTGCCTTGGAGGTTCTTAATAAAGTTAAACTCTCTACAGCTGACAGGAGTTGAGAGCAGTCAAGGCATTGTTATACCAAAATAACAATAATAAATCAGTAAGCTTTGGCTTATTTTTTGTGACTCTTATTTCCACTGAAACTGTTGATTGAATGAACCTCCAGAGGCTTGCTGATCAAGATACTAAAAGATATATAAAACAATTACAAACCTAGCTCTTAGATAAGATTTTGAAATGCTTTTAGTGTAAGATGTAATGTAAGTGTAATATTCAAGTGAAAGGATGGCTGTATTCTATGCAACTGCAGATGGTATAAGGTAGCTCTAATCCATGATCATCCTGGATGGCTGTTAAAGGGAATGTAGCAGTCATTCGTTCAGAAAAATGTTGATAAAATTCATTCATTGGAGGGCCAGAGGGAGAGATTTTCTTGATGTATCTTAAATATTTTCTTTTAGCAAACAAAAATCCAGATAGAAAAACATTAAATTATTAGGAATAGTAGGACCCTTTTAGATTCTACAGCTCTAAAAATGTAATTTGTTCAAAGCAGTATACATATCAAACACGTATAACAAAAACAACAAAAAAAACACACCGATTGCATAAGTCTGCATATACATTTATAACGGTTTTCTAGTTCTGTTCAGATTTAACCAATCACGATCAAAGTCATAAATGTAGGCATGCACTTACCATCAATGAAAATGATTCTAATTGAAGCCAGATTAAAATCAACTGCTGCTTTTGGATTGGCTTGTTTGGGGCTGCATCCTACTGGGTGAAAGATCACAGCAAAAAGGCTAACTAAAAAAATGCAAGATCAAATTTTTGAAGTTTACCGCTCACAAGAGCAATATCAAAATTGTCCAAGGAACATTTTGACTGTAATTGTCAAAGACATGTTTGGCACAAAGCCAATATAGCTCATCATCCAACAAACGCAATACTAGTTGTAAAGTACGATGGTGACAGTATTCCAGCTTGAGGCTGCTTTTCTTCAGGTTATGATCAAGATAGAAGTAGTGATGAATAGCTTCAAATATTTTGGTGCAAGATCTATTGACCTCCATCAAAAAGCTGTAAATGAAGAGTAATTTCAAATTCCAACATAATGAACCAAAGCACCCATGCAAGACTAAGTATCAAGTCTTTGAATGGCCCAGGAAGTTCCCAGACCTTAATTCCATCCAAAATGCGTATTTGCCTAAAGACAGCTGTGCACATAAGACTTCCACTCAGTTTTAGGAATCTTGAACTTTTTTGCAAAGAAGAATAGGATAAAAAAATGTTCAAGTCCAGATGTGCAACATATTAGTGACAAATTTACAAAGATTAGTTGCTATAATAAATCAAGAAGGCGCTATTATTAGTTAGGCTATGTGTGCAGACTTCTGCAATGAGATGTTCTTAATAATTACGTACTTTTTTGTTAGTTTTTCTCTTAATGTTTCTTGATATCTTTCCGGGGTAATTCTTTAATTAATTTTGCCGAGCCACTTCCTGATCTGACTGGGTACAAAGTTATCAATTGATAGGTTATTTAAAAATTCAATGCAAATATATCTAGAATGCTCTAATAAGAAGGGATACATTCAGATTTTTCAGTTCCAGCAGTTAATTAAGGTTTTATTAATTAGGTTTGCTATTGCTTTTCTGGCACCCTTTAGATCATCCTTAAATTTAAAAACAAGAGTTTCATACTGCTCAGCAAAGAATTATAAGAGATTTTTCTTGTAATTATGATCTCATTATTAGCCATTTCTATTAAGGAAATTCAGTTAATTCACTATGTATTTCTTGGGTGGTAGAATTAAAATCTCTTTTGGATGATTATGTACATAACTGTTTTAAACTGAGCTCTGTGAAGCAGGGGACTGGATTTTAAGTGCAATTCTGTCAGTCAATCACTGGTACATGAATATAAAAATTCTTGCCCAGCCCTTGCTCACCGACTGTCTGTTCTGTCAGTCTAAAATATTGAAAGCAATACCCATGGTTTATATGTATAATGATGCTGTTATGATCACACTCTGCATTGAAAAATGAAAATAAACTAGGAGTAATTCATTTTATTTGCAAATCTTTTTTAATTTGTGTGTGTGTGTGTATGCGCTTTAACAAATGTTATTCTCTGTGACAGGACTCTGCACTTCACACAATTCTTACATTGCTAGCATTGACTTTTAACATTTAATGAGGTCTATCAAATAAAATTGTTTCATACATTTTTTTGTTAAAGTCAGGAAGTGTCAGATCATTGAGCGTCATGTCATCTACACAGGCCTTTACACCTTTACACTTTCCCAGCTGTCACCGTGATAAAATATCCCCTGAATTTAAATGCATGACTTGTAGCTTCAAGTGTAATCAATGAGAAACTCTTTTTATGCCTGCTACAGGAAGTCATACTACTAATGCAGAAAATGATATTTCACTTTTAAACAGTGGAAACAACCAAGATTCTGGTGGTCAGTCAGACTAAAGATTCATGGACAGACACAAGTCCGAGCTTTTGGTGCTTCTTCTAAAACTGCTTGCATCTTAGTTAAAAACGCTCGCAACCAAGTAGAAAGTAGCTTACCTGAGAGTTGATATAAAAAGTATGAATCTACATCAGCAATACTTGAGTTTTGATCAAAGATTGTCCTAATACTTTATCATAAATCACTGATGAAGGGCAACGTATGAAGATAATTACAAGAAAAACTTCTATAGTTGAGACTGTGTGTCCAATATAGAGTGAAAAGGGAAAATGCTCCCTGTCAATGTACATCCCTTTAAAAGGGCTCATTTTTGCCACCATCTGGGTCAGATTATTTAAATTGTCAGGCAAAATTAAGAAAATGAGAAGTTTTGCTTTGAAATCTCTTGGCAGTTGTGAGAGTGCTGTTGCAGGATGACAACTCTAGAAAGATGAGTGAAAGTTTGAGAGAGAAGCACTTTGAAGAGTTTATTGTTTTATAGAGTACAGAAATCATAGCTTAGAGTTACCTAAAATATTAAAAACAATGATTCATGCATGGATCAATTTCCGACTTCATATTTCTGTCTTCATATGATGAATTACTGGAGATTCTTGCCACCTTTCAACACCTAGTGAAACACCAGAAGACGGGAAACTCGTGGGTGTGCTTGGGCATCTCCACCAATGCAGACTTCACACTCCGTTACCAGGAATAGTTTTCTCCAACATACGTTCACTTTGCAATTTTCAGCTTTCATTCTGTGCTTTACGGGACTGATTCCTGACTACGCGCAGCAGCTCGCTGGCTTTTAACTCGGCAGAATGCCATATAGAGCTTTCGAGCAAGAAGAAAAGGGGAGGAATCTGTTTGTACGTCAACAATGGCTAGTGCAATGATGTTAACAGATGTACACCTGCAGTTCTTTCTGCCTGAACATCAATCAATTTTGCACATCTTGTTTTCTTACACTTACTTATGTACATATTACAGTTCTATATTCTATTTTTATCTTTATCTTATTTAGGTTTTTATCTTTTTTTCTATTTTATGTTATTACTGTTTTATGTTATTTCTGTTGGTGCTGCTGCAATAGCAAAATTTCTCTCAGGGGATTAATAAAGTATTTCTATTCTATTTAATCCCCCCCTTTATTCCAACAGCAGATGGTATGGCCTAATGGGCTGGCCACAGGATTTAGCACTTGCTCGCCCTTCCTCTTCCAGGAAGCGACCTCCCCAGAGGCATGGTAACAAAAACAAAGAAACCATAATTAATGAAAGAAATGTACTATTAAACCTTACAATATAAAAATGTGTGCACTCCATTTACACAGTGTAAAGTTACTATTAAATAAATTATATCAAATAAACTGTAATATGGTCTTTGTGAAAATGTATTTAAGTGTAGTTAAGTGTAGAGCTCTCTCTCTTACACACACACACACACACACACACACATTTTCCATCTACAGTTACCTGTCTCCCTGTGAGCAGGTACTTGTTGTGATAAACAGAGCAAATGTACCCTTGTGGCCTCCTCCCTGTGCTCCATTTCCATACATCCATTGACCCCGCCTTCCTTTTCTCTGCCATTGTTTTCACACAGGTTCCACCTGCTAAGTAACAGTATTACATTACTCATGGTCTCTTTATTCACTAACTGCATTCATAAGTACAGGAGAAAACTGGTCAGTTCATTGCAATGGACTATGTTGTGTTGCTGCTGGTGTGCATTGCTCCGATGGGTCAGTGCTACAGCTCAGGCCAAGTTATGGACAGTTGTGAAGATATGCGGCCCCACCATGCTGGGCTGAGCCCACAGACTAACCCTGCGCCCTTCACCATTACTGTGGACCACAACAGCTACAGACTTGGAGATGAAGTGAAAGGTAAGCATCAGACTAGCCCTTTTGTTACCTGTATTTAAAGATTTGTTTATATCTTGGTACGTTTAATACACTGTGTTTCTGCATCGTTAGTAAGACAAAACAATGCCTTTTCAGAGATCATCTTTGGGTCTGAGAACTTGTGATCCACATTTTAATGCTTGTTTTAGCATTTTATGACAAACAATAATCAGTTATTAAAATGAACAATCTAAAATTTAATTGATTGTTACAATCATTATAAGTATCCCAGATCCAATGGAAAAATGTCTTTAATTAATCTTTATTATCTCATGAGATTACAGTATGCATGTTTGGAGTCTAGGCCTACTGTAAGATATAAGACATGACAGAGGAATGTATCTTTCTATCATTCTACAATTCTACAATGTCATTTGGCAGACAATTTTATCTGATGCGATGTATACATAGAATAGGTACAAACAAAGGTATCATAGGTGAGTGTACTAATTTAAATGTTCCCTAATATTGAATTTGTTCTCAGTAGGGCTTTCCTGACTGAAACCACAAAGATGGAATGTTTTTTTGTTATTCCCCAGTCCAGCTCCAAGCTCCAGCTACCACACCATTCACTGGTTTCCTGTTACAGGCAAGAGAGGTGGGAGGACAGGCTCCTGTGGGCTCCTTTGTTCTGACAGCAGGAGGCACTCAGCCCCTCACCTGCAACCGCAGGAATGTGAGTTTATGCCTATCAAGCAGACTCAACAACAACAACAAATATACCCAGTGAATACATCTTTTTCACTTACTTCTAGATTTTTTTACTTAACTTATGATGTTTCAGAATGTACCTTGTAAACACTGTAAACTACTAAGTATTCCAATGAATGAATGAGGGAGTTCCCTCATTTTTATTCAAGTTGTGCTCATCTCTGAAACACTAAGATATAAGTGTCACTGTGTTCCGTCAGTCTGTTCGAATAGTATATTCTATAACCATGACATATTTTGAAATTGTCCATTGATAAGTATACAAACATTTCTAAAAATATTTTTTTACATATTTACACATACATTCTTTAAGCCCTAACCACTGCGATGTCTATTTTTTTTTCAAGTTCAAGCCAAAATATTCATTCAAAATAGTAGATTTTTAAATGAGTGTTTCTTCTTGTATGTAAGTTTTAAAATTCCTAAATGAAAATGAACAAAAGTGAAATATATTGTTGAAATAAAAAACAGAAATATATTATAGTGTATATTATATTTTATTGTGTTTATTATTTTTTCCCATCACATGGCATCAGTGGCTGTGTGTACTGTATTTACATAGCCCCAACAGGAGGCATTTATGCTCAATACTTTTCCTTAGGGCTGAGTAATATGGCCATTATCAAAGCCCAAATTACTATCAGTGGAGTTAGATATGGCAGAAAAAAGTCTTAAAGCATAATAATGCTAACAAAAGCATAAAAATGTCACAAAATAAAATGGTAATTAAATGTTAATAACCGAATTTCTTTTTCTCTCTGTGTGTGCATGAATATGTGTGTGTGCACCAGAACTCAGCTGTATCCCATACATCAGAGTCAATTAAGACCTCCGTTCAGGTGACATGGAGATCAGAAGCAACTGCCAGCGCTAAACCCATTCAATTCCAGTAACACTGAATCCTATTTTTTGTTCTATTCCATCTGTTTTTTTCTGTTGCTGTGTTGAAGTGTGTTCAGTAAACCATTAGTTTTAGTAGCATAATGCCAATGTTTTATGACTGATGAAAACTGGTTTGATATCTCTGCAGTGCCTCCTTTGTGCAGAATTACAGGACATTCTGGGTTGATGTCAAAAGTCCTACTTTGACTGTCATTAATGACAGCACTGGTGGATCTACAACTCTCGCCACTATACCAATAATGAAAACAACAATACATCAAACTGCATCATCCACTGTAAGTAATAATGACAAGTACTGAATTTAGGAGCAGTGTCCTTGTTCAAATTCCATAGAAACAAACACTATTTAGTTTTACCTTACTGATGTCATAAAGTAATAATGTGGGTAGAAAACTATATATGCAATTAATGTGGAGATATATTTGAGTAATGGGTTGCCGAAGTGCTGCTCCCTGAGTGGTAGTTTTGTACTGTATGAATGTTGAAAACAGTTATGTATTCCTTACTGATCATTAATGAAATTTTAGGGCAATTTGCATATTTTTCCACAGTCATTCTGGCTGGATAAGGCAGAATGGTGTGGGGATTATGTTTTATTTGATGGGTTATTTAGGTAGTATATAAATAGATGTAAAGTAACTGACACATAAAAATGGGTAACAATTTTAACAAAATTGAATAATATCAAAATGTATAAAAGATGTGGAATAGTTTAATTGTGGAAAAGTAATGAAACATTTAAAAAAAAAGGAACTTCCAGTAGTCCCAGACCAAGTCTTGCAGGTCTTTTAAGTTCAGATGCACATCATCATTGTTCTTGAGATTGTTTTGTGTTGTTCTGGTTATATGAACATGATTGTACAAATTAAGAAATTCTCCTGCAGAAAAATATCTCCAGTGCAGACTGTGGTGTTAGCAAGGTGTGCTTCAGTCAGCCTCCAAACTGTGACCCTACAGTCAGTGCTGACTGTTATTTTATGTCAGCCATGATGTTGTCTCCCAGCGATGCATCCATCCGCTATGAGATGACAGGTTCTTCTGATGGATACATCTCTTTTGGATTCTCAGATGATCAGACAATGGTAATGTAAGGACAAAAGGTTTGAGTCTAAAAAGTGTTTCATAGTTTCTAACAGGTTAAACAATTAGGCTTTTGATATACGTGTTTTAAGCAACACACATATATAGACATAACAGTTGCATGCTCCCCTTCAAACTCATTGTGTACCTGGAGGATTAAAAAGGATAACAGTGTATGCAATGGCTAAATTCAACACAACATTAAAAGGTAACTATAAGCATAACATTAATCATCTCTTTAAGACTTGTGTCTCGTTCAGTTATATCAAGATTTATTGAAGATCAAGTCAGTAGTAGTAGTCTTTTGTTGCAAACAGCAGGTATGAAGGATGTTGATGTGATGTTGTGTTCTTTCCATCCATAACGCTATCATCCACACCAAACCATATCTCAAAAGCTTAAATGGAGATTTACTTTCTTTGACTTTTCTTGTAGACTTTTTTATAGTACCAACTTTAGACAATAGTAAAAACGTGGACGTAAGCTATGTTAAAACAATGAAAAATGAGAAATATGATATATATGATAGAATATGATATTTACTGAGCACATTCATTCTTTCCAGATGATGAATTAGTTTTGATTCCTACCTCTGTTTTCCCTCAGGGAAACGATGACATTTATATATGTGGCATAGGTAAAAACGGACTGGTGCAGTTGCAGCATGCTTTTTCGACTGGACAAACTGTTCCACAAGCTCTTCCCCTGGTAATGAATTTCCTTTGACTTCCTTCCACTTATTTATAAGGTGTTGAGCCAGAACTTTGCTTGTTGGAGTGTAATATGTCAATGCTCTTGCAATGTATGATAACTGTACACATTCAAGTTGATGATGAAATGACCTCTTACTGTTCACAAGGGTAATGTTTCTGACATAAGAGCATCAGTCCATGGCAGGGTGATCAGCTGCTCCTTCATCTCCACGAACACCATCTCTACTCAGAAGACCACTGTCTTCAACAAAACCTACTATCTCATGTTTGCCCATGGACCCAGCAGCAATGGTAATTGAGACATTTTGTAGGGAAGATGGGAAGATTTTGAGAGGGAAGATGATATATATTTTCTACTGCTAGAACAAGGGTATCCAAACATTATGTCAGTGGCCACATGGAGTAAAATGTATATAGTCCTAGGCCATTAGGTAATTTAAGATACTATCGTAATCAGCAACTTGTAAAAACTTTGCGTTTTACACTTGAATCTAAACTAAGATCATTAAATGAAAAACCATTTAGTTTTACTCAACAGCAAATACCACTACCAATACTGTTGTAGTGAGGAATGTAAGTACATTATGGAGTTGACCATAAATCATCGTTGCAGGGTAGTGACATTTAAACTGCCTCACCTGAGGAAATCTGGGGCATTTCAAACCTCTGTGGAACTCTAACAGCAAGAAGTGCTGATGAAGGGTTTAGAGAGATCATCAAAATTTACGCCACTCTTTTCATCTCACACTGCATGTCACATTGCAGTAGCTTTAGCTGCATATCCTTCTCTCCTTTTAATGCTAACAGAAAACAGGTTTATATTCTTCAGTTATGAGGAATCACAGCTAAGGATAAGAGGAACTTCCACCAATTGTAATCTCCCATGTGAACTACTACTATCATCTATCAAAGTTCAGCTAAGAACTCAAAGTAGAAATGAAATTCAACTTTGTCTGTTTGTGTTTGTCTCTCTAACAGGTCAAATCCAGTTTCATACAGGTACCTTCATCAGCACTGACAAAGTGGACATTTCCAGACCACAGTTTGCCAGAAAAGCTGGATGGCCTCATATTATCAAAGCACATGGTAAGATTCTGCCCAGAGATATGTATACAGTTGCTAACTAAAAGCATAGTAGTTTAAAGGGGACATATTATGACAAACATTTTTTCTTGCCTATACATATTTAAATTAATCCCCCCTTAGCCTACCAACTCAGAGAATGAGGAAGGCAAACAAGTCCTGTATCGTCTCTAAAGCCCACCCATTGGTAAACTGGGGCTCCTACAGACCGTTCAGATAAGGAGTGATTTACATAGGCTGTCCTCCTCTGAGTGAAACAACTGAGAGGGGGCGTTCATCCCGCTAGGTGAAGTTCGCTGTTTCCAGTGGTAAGCTAGCAGTTTGTCGTTGGTCATAGTCAGACATGCAGATTGCTCTGTTGTTGGTTGTAGAAACCAACACAAATGCCTATATTCTGTCCCAGTCCCAGAAGACCAGGGAAGACCATGGTTGCGTTTTATTTTTTTCAGTCGTTTCCTCCCACTGTTCGTGGTCAGTTTCTGGGTTATAGCTATAGTGTACAGCCACGGGCTGTTCCTCAGGAGCACTAGCCATGTTGGATACCGGTCCTTCACTGCTCTGCACCCTCCCCTGCCATAGTCATTCAGGCAGCCAATCAGCGCAGCGCCTCATTATCATATCCTCCCCGTCCACTCAGAACTCTGCATAGATAATGAAGGTAGAGAATGGGAGACTGCAGACTCTCCACAGAGGCTGAATTTCAGATTTTTTTTTGCAAAAAATTTCAAAAGCTTATTTTTAAGACACCCAGAACCTGTACAAAACAGCTTTCAGTTGCCATAACATGTCCCCTTCAAGGTAGTAAAGTATAGTGATGTGATATAGTGATAGTGTGTCATTGTTCATCACTTTGATTGTGACTAAGGGGACTGTGATAATATTTGCTTTACAGTCACGGTCCTCACAAAATAAGTCTTAACTTAGGTTATTCCTCACTTTTGTTCCATTTTCCATGGGGACTTTGCCAAAAAGTCAGGAAGTTTTACATGCACCTTTGAGTTGATAGCCACCTTTATTAGGGGTTTTATCCCATCCACTGTTTTACACTTTGCCTGATGTGAACACAATGAGCTATCAGCAGCCAATGAAATAATAGTAAAATATCAGAAAGCTTTGATATTATTTAATAAAGCATTTATACTTTCAGTATACTTTGAGTGCGTGACTTTGCCTAATGGGTACCTTTCTAATGCTACATTGTATTGTAGGAGCACTTATGCTGACAGCTTGGATGACCTTGGGATCACTGGGAATGATGACAGCCCGATATCTGAGAGGAGTGGCCAAAGGATGGAACCTGTGGGGCAATGATGCCTGGTTTCTGGTCAGAATGAATAGAAAGATAAAGTACCATAGACTTTGATGATTAGGTGGTCTTTTTTAAGAGAGACGTGAGAACAAAAATATTTTGAAAAGCAACCATGAAATGATATAGTTATTATAAATATTTATAATTGTTATAACTTTTAACTAAATTCTGATCTGCACATTCTGTATTATAATTGGCCTAAAAAAACCTAAACCCTCGGTGTTCCCTATATGGTGTTAAAAGTAGTGTATTTTTAGTTGTTCTTTTAATTTATTAAGGTTAATGTGTTTAGTTTTAATTCTATCAAAAATGTATAAAAATGGTTATTCATTAAGATGACAAAATTGGCAAAATGATATCTGTGATTGATTACTAGGATAATAATTCCAGAAACATGTTAGATACATTGTAATTATTTTCAAATTGGTATCTCAATAGGAGGTCTTATATAAACAAGATGCAGTAGCCTTCATTGTGGCTTCACACTACAAAACAAGAAAAAAAACAAGTATAAAAAGATTCACATTTAAATAAAATACACTTATTTGACATCAAAACCAGAATTAAAGAAAGAATTAGTATAAGTGAGATTTGTGTTATGTATTGTTTGGTTGACTTTTTGTGTCAGAGATTAAGGGACTGTTCCTGCTAAATGACTGTTGCTATAGTAGCTCTGTATGTGATAATGTGTTTAACTGTTTGTCTTTCCAGGTCCATCTTGCAGTGATGAGTGTGACAGTAACAGCCACAATTATTGCCTTTATCCTCTCCTTCTCCTATGTCAAGGCCTGGTCTGGGGTCAGTAAACCAGCCCTGCTGGCTCTCATTTATTATGTTTCAGCCTATTGGGCTGTATTTTTGAGGATTTATTTTTCAAATCTAGAATGCAGTGTTATTTAACCACAATGTAACCATCATTGCGTTCTTTTACTTGGTTACGTTAAACCTCATTGTGCACCAATAGGTTTACTATGTATTCTAAAACATTTTTTGTTAAAATGGGTTGCATTCTTTAATGTGAGACCCTCTCAAATGGGGATTTAAGACCACCAAAGCATCAGAGGGCAATAAAAGTTGGCTTTTTCAATGGGATGGAAGAGCATCTGGCACATGGCTACATTATTGCTGCAGACTACAGGCACTGAAGGTATAATATGTAGGTTTGTAGACTTTGCTCATGCCTAAGAAACCACACACAATTGGAGAGCACTTGCCTAGCTACCAATATTGTTGTCAGAGAATTGTTTTGTTAGAGAATTGGTTGTTGATGATGCTGCCCAGAAAATCAATGCAATACCATGGAACATGGAATTCCCTGAGCCAGTGGATTGGTGACATGGCTCAAGTGTTGGACCAGGAGACAGCTAGTAAATATTGTGTACTTAAGCAGGATGAAAGCACAGATGCTCTACAAGAAATGTTTTGTGTGGAAATTCTATCTTATGAAGCATTCTCATTGGAAGAGACATTTTGAAGTTTAACGGACCTGACTATTTGACAGTGTTGTTTAGATGGGGTCAAGGCAATGACTGCAAAGATAAGTGGAATGACCACCCCCATCAAGCACAAAGCCCTTTTTGCTGCTGCCACACACTGCATGCTCCATGGCAAGTAAAAGCAAGCAAAATGGCCATTAACAGACTGAGTCTGTATTTTTTTTTTAGATTTTTTTTATGTGTTTTACTACTTTTACTGCATAAAGTTAGCTAAAACTAACATCAGGTCTTTCCATAAGTATAAAATATCCATTCCTTTTTAATTTTTCACCCTTCAAATGCCAGTTTGTTTGCACAATACACTTGTTGTAAAACAGCCTCAAAAATGACCGTTTTCTATATTCTTAGTGCTACTGGCTTTTTTGGTATTATTAATAGCATAGTCTGAGATATGTAACTGATTAACAACAACACTGATTATTTTGCATTGTTATTTTTGTGCAGGGAAAGTAAAGTAGATAAAACATTTCCATTTCCATTCCTTTTTTTTTTGCATAATTACTTCTTTTGAGTAGTGGCAAAAAAGGACAAAAACTCCCATTTGGCATGTTAGTGGCCAAAAATGGCTATTTATGGTTCATTTTTACAAAATGCTTTAAAATACCACAAAAACAAGAGGCAGCTTGTGCAAACCACAGTAGAGTGGTCCTTGCAGACACACTTTCCACAGCTGGAGCAAGTGGTTGCCGTTCTTCTCCTGTAGGTGCACAGTTCGCACCTTCTTCTCATTTTGCTGGCGGGCTGTGGGTCATGCTCTGATTCAGATTTCTGTATCCCTGCAACAAAGGCAGCAGCTGCTGTTGAACATGGGGGGCAAGGCCTGTCTTGCAATTGCTGGGGTCACCAGAATGTGCCCCAGCTCTTTCAGGAACACCCTTCGCTGGTAGGTTTTAGAGGACTCCCACTCAGGATGGACTGATTTCCACAGGACAAAAGCATTGTATGCCAAGAAATCCAGGAGATTTTAGAAGAGAGCCAGTGGTCAGCGGCTGGTTTTACAACTGTAGGTGCCAACAACCTTGTCTTGATTATCCACACCGCTCTTGCACCTATTGTAGTCCAGTATTGCTGCAGGCTTCCTCTTTTCCCCGTTGCTGACTGCTGATTCCCTGTGCTCAAAAGAAGCACATTCTTCCCTCGGTTGGGCATGTTGGATACCACCATAGTAGTTTTGCTGAAGCTGAAGGAGTTGGGGAGGTTTCTCCTGATTGTGCCAACCAGAGCCAGTTTTTTTCTGTGAAGTTCCTCCGCCAAGGCAAATGAAGTAAAGAAGTTGTCACACGTGACAGTGTGCCCTTGAAGCCCCTCTGTCAGTAGGAGTGTGACCCCAATGCCCTGGTTAACTGTCCCCTCATCTTCAGGAGAGGATGTGTCCTCATCTTGGGTAGAAGATGATTCTTCAAGTGCAGAGGATTTCTCATCATCGCTCTCCAAGAGCACCGCATAGTCAAGTGCTTGAAGTACTGAATATGACCTTCTTGCCATCTTGCCAGAGAAAAAATGATCTGGGAGCTGTTAGGCTTACTTATAGCATTAGTATTAACTGCACCTGTATAAACTCCAGGACAGATTTATAATAAGCGAGTTTGTTTTTGTTTCCCCTGCAGCTGTATCTTTGATCTCTGCAAGATGTCCTGTGATTTTTTGGAGAGTAGATATTTGATTGTGTAAGGGCTATTGTGTAGTTGTGTGTGGCATATTTTTTTTTAAAAAAAACAAGCTATAGGTGCTTTCAACATGTGCATCAAAGCCAAGTTTGCCTGGGAAACTCAAAGCTCAATAGCCCGCATCAACAGAAATTCATTGCAACTTGGAGGTATGATACATCATAATTTATTTAACTCTATCTGGCAAATACATATTTGTGCTGCAATTTCATTCAAGGGAACTATTTTTTTTCCTGCATAGATAACATAAATCATTATCTGACATCTTTAAGATCACACCTATGTCGTTCATTCGCTCCACTGGAGTGCAGTAAGCCATTATATGTCCCTATTGGAAACTAAGAATATTACATGAAATTGCTCCCTTGGCCAAAAATGGCCAAATGACATAATCTGGGCAAAAACATTAAAAACTACAGTTTTCATTTGTTGAGATTAGAATGAAAGTCTAATTTGAATGATTTAATACTGTAAATAACAAGAAATTAAAAAGGGTAGTTTTCATAGGTTTCAATTGGCCAGATGTGGCCATGATGGAGCCAAGTTGTACAACTGGATGTATACAGTATATTTTTGATATATTTAAATTAAAAAATCCAGACCCCTGGGAACTTTCATTTCATATGCATTAACACAGCTAAAATGGTCAAAAAAAAAAAAGAAAGTGAACTGGCCACAAATGGCCAGCATAGAGCCCAGAGGGTTAAGTCACAAAGCACTGGTACTGATATACAAAGTGATTTGTGGCCAAAATACATCTCTGATATTCTATTCTCTTCTGTTATGAGGCATCTGGTGCTCTTAGGTCTGGGTGAGAACCAAACACACAAAAACAGCTTTCAGTTTTCTTTATGCACCACAGTTCTGAAAAAAACAAAACAAAACAAAAACCCAAAACCCCTCTGTGATCCTTTAAATAAGGCTTAAAACTTCTGTTTGCCACTGCCATTCAAGAGGTCATTTAAAGATGTTACGATTCTCTACCTCAGCCATTTAATCTTAAATCTACTCAATTCTATCGTTCTTTTATTACATTACATTGCATCTTTTTTCTGTTTAAGTTGTATCTCACGTTTGTTACACTTTATGTTTAATGTCAACCACTTTGAATTGCCTTTGTGTATAAAATGTGCTATGAAATAATTTATCTTGGTCTTGTTGATAAAATAATTTTGGCAATTTTGGTGAATCGCTTAATGTCCATTGTCCATGCAACATTTCAGACCTATTTTCACCATTTCTATAAGGTTTTGTGCTGTTATTATTCACAATTTATTGAATGTAAACATTACTTCAGCACAGATTTATATCCATTTCAGCTACCACCCCCCCAAATTAAAAGACAATATACAGTGTTTGTACATCAAAACTTAACAGAGAAAAAATTGTCTGCATATAGCTGTTTTGACCTAAGTGCCGATGAGCCAAAATGTTTTTCTGTTCCTTACACCCATAATTATATCCTACAATGACAACACACATAAAAGCGATTCTCATATACAGTGCTGCTCAAATTTTTTTTTAACCCCACAGCGATGAAAGCAATACAGAAATACTAAAATAACCTTATTAAATGTTAAGCTATACCCCAATCCACAATACTGACATACCAAATAATAGACTCAAACAAAAGGAATGGTTATATTGTCATTCTTTACTTAACAAAAGTGGTTGATTTAAGAAAAACTCAGATTCCATGGGTGCAAAAGTATGTGAACCCCTTCAGTTAATAGGATATTGCACCTCCTTTTGCAGTAATAACCTCAACCAAATGGTTTCTGTAGTGACTTATCAGCCTCTCACATCTACTTTGGGGGATTTTTGCCCACTTTTTCTTGCAGAACCCAGCCAGTTGAGAGAGGTTGGATGGGTGTCTGGCATGAACTGCATTTCAATTGGATTTAGGTCAGGACTTTGACTGGGCCAATCCAGAACACGAATTTTCTTCTTTAGCCATTTTTTCTTCAGGCATTACTGGAATGCTTTGGATTATTATCATCCATCTTCTGCCAAGCTTTAACTTCACAACAGATGGCTTCAGGTTATGTTCCAGGATTTTACAATATTCCTCAGAATTCATGATTCTCTGGACTATGTGGAGTTGTCCAGGTCCTGAGGATGAAAAGCAAGCCCAGATCTTAACATTCCCACGACCATGCTTTACTGTTTGGAGAAGCTTCTTGTGACCAAACAGTTCAATTTTGGACGAATCTGTCCACAGAATGGACTTCCAAAAGGCTTCAGGTTTCTTCAGGTGCTCTCTGGCAAAGTTGAGACGGGCAGCTTTGTTCTTCTTTGTGAGCAGAGGCTTCCTCCTAGCAACCCTTCCATGTAAGCCATGTTGATTGAGTTTTCTTCTTATTGTGGAAGCATGCACATGTGTCCCAGATGCAGCAAGAGAAGTCAGTGAGTGCCGAGTGTTTAACAAGTAATGGACAACTAAATATTTTTTCGCCGAAGTCCAATCAAAGGCTGTATGTCTTATTTGCCAAGAAACCATTGTGGTTTTCAAAGAATACAACATCGGCCATCACTTTTCCACCAAGCATGCTAATTACGCTAGCAACCAGTCAACACAAGAACAGACGGCTACTGCTCAGAGGTTGGCAGCAAATTTACAGGCTCAGCAAAACACTTTTCTCCTACAAACTACCATCCAAGAGTCAAGCACGAAGACAAGTTATTTGCTGGCATTCAAATTAGCAAAGACCATATATATACACTTTAGCTGGTTCAGTTGAGAACAGCCATATATATATATATATAATATATATATATATATATATATATATATATATTTATTTATTTATATATATATATAAATATATATATATATATATATATTTATATATATATATATAGAACAGTCCCATCCAGCTACAGCAATAACCTGCCTCTCCCACAACATGGAAGCTCCTGTCGGCATTGTAGCCACTAAGATAAGCGGACACATGGATCAATACATGAGCAAAGCACAGAAGGGCATTGGTAAGCTGGAAGGCCAAACACCAACTACTGGTAGATGACGATGCGCCCAGGACTGCAAGACCAGACGAACTAACCCGTGCACTGCCTGGATTGATTACAAGAGGCCTCGACCATGCCACCTCCTGGATCCTGGAATGCCTGGAGATGTATAACATCAACACAACTCTCACGGACATTCATAACAAACTCGATGAGGATGTGGAGAACTACCTAGACCAACTTCAAACCAATTGCCAAGTCTCCATCAAATGCAGGATATGCAAGGAGATGCCCTGTCACTGCTGTTCTGCATAGGCCTGAACCCCCTCAGCCAAATAATAACCAAGACTTACTATAGCTACCGACTCAGGGCTGGGACCACAATAAGCCACCTACTCTACATGGATGACATCAAGCTGTAAGAGTGGCGGGACATCGACTCACTGTTACACACAACCAGGATCTACAGCAATGACACAGGAATGTCATTCGGACTGGATAAGTGTGGACGAATGATAAAGAGAGGCAAGGTAGTCCAGAGAGTGGGGATTACACTACCAGGGCAGAATAGCAGACGTGAGGATGGCTGCAGATGCCTGGGTATACCACGGGCACATGGCAGCATGAGAAGGCCACAAGGGGAAACTGACAATAAACTCACGATCCAACAGTGAGCAGGTCTCACGAAGAGTCCAGCTCAATGGCAGAACAAGGTCAGCAGGCAATAAACAGCTATGCCTTGCTGGTAATCAGGCCACCCTGCTGGGATAATAAATTGGCAAGGATGAAGTACAGACCCGCGGATATCAAGACAGCTCCCTTTCCATGCATGGAGGGTTCCACCCCAAGTCCAGCACCCAAGACTGTACACTAAAGCGAAAAGGAAGGGGCAGAGGGACTGGTGGCGTCAGGGCCACTATTCAGGATGAAACATTCAAGATCCGGGAATACATCAGAAAGATGGCCCCATTGGATGGAGTATTCAGTGAAAGTCTCAAGCAGTGGACACCAGACGAGTGGACCCAGGACGAACCTTCATGGGAGGACAAACCCCTGCATGGGATGTACCACCGACAGATATCAGAAGTGGCTGACATGGAGAAAATCCTGCAATGGCTAGTGAGGGGCTGGACTGACAGACGCTGAGGCGCTCATCATGGCAGCACAGGAACAGGCCCTGAACACAAGAGCAATTGAGGCCCAGATATACCACACCAGGCAAGATTGGAAATTGTAGGCTGTGCAAAAGAGCCCCAAAACAGTCCAGCACATAATAGCGGCAGGATGTAAGATGCTGGCAGGAAAAAGCATACATGGAACGCCACTTAACCAGGTGGCTGGCATAGTGTACAGAAACATCTGTGCAGAGTTTGGGCTGGAAGTCCCCCGAATCCCAAGTGGGGAAACACCTCCAAAGGTGATAGAGAATGAGCGCGCAAAGATCCTGTAGGGACTTTGGGTACAGACTGACTCAAGATGGTAATGGCTAACCAACTTAGGACATTGTAGTGGTGGACAAGACCCAGAGGAAAGCCGTTGTGGTGGACAGCATAATCCCCAGCGGTAACATCAGGAAGAGGAACATGAGAAGCTAAGAAATACCAAGGCCTGAAGGAAGAACTGGAGAAAGCCTGGCAGGTAAAACATCAGTGGTGCCTGTGGTGGTCAGGGCACTTTCAGGCGGTGACCCCAAACTGGAGCAGTGGCTACAACAGATCCCAGGAAAGACAACAGACATCTCCAGTCAGAAATGTAATACTAGGGACATGTAAGATACTGCACTGCAGAACCCTCAAGGTCCCAGGCCTCTGGTAGAGGACCCGAGCTTGCAGAGGAGGAACCACCCGCGGAGGGCGAGATGAGAATTTTTTATATATATATATATATATATATATATATATATATATATATATATAAGAGACAGATATATATCTCCATGTAATAAATATTAGTTCACACAATGTTGCTGTCAAATTTTAAAACTCAATGTGGCCCCTGAGCCAAAAAGTTTGCCCACACCTGCCCTAGATGTTATGTTTGGGTTTGCTTTTACCTGAATTATCACTTTTCTTGTGGCTCTTGCTGATATTTTATGAGGTTGTCCACTTCTAGGCAGGGTTGCAGTCTTTCTCAGTGCTCTCTGTGTGTAGATGATCTGCCTCACGGTGGAATGATGAAGCTCAAATTTTTTTGAGATGACTTTATAGCTTTCCCCAGACAAATGTGCTGTCGCTACTCTCTTCCTGAGGTTCTCTGAGAACTCCCTTCCTCTTCACCTTGGTAAGACTAAAGTGACCTGGCTTTATCCTTGTTTCAATCAGTGAAGCACAATTTCTACCCTAAACATCTCTCATTTCAGTGGTTAACTTAGCCACCAATTTGTCTCACCTGATTCTACTTAACTACTTGTTTTAAGCAATGCATCTCAGGGTTCTAACTAACTTTTGCACCTACATAAGTTGACCAAAAACTCTTTTTAATTTAGTCTTGGCTACACAATTGATTTAAAAAAAATATTGGATTGATAAACCTACAACTGTTATTTCATTTAAAAAAACAATGGTTCTGATTAAATAAGGAAATTAGATTGAAACAATAGAAAACTCCAAAATGCTCAAGAGGTTCACAAACATTTGAGCAGCACTGTATATCTGGATAAGCCATTGGGAGCAATTTGGGGTTCAGTGTCTTTCCCAAGGAAATGTTGACAAACAGCAGAGCGGAACATGTCAGTGACTGTCAGATAGATGGCAGTGTGACTTAAAAACTTCATGGGGGACAACTAAGATAGATTCTGAAGATGACATGTGGTTCATCATCATTTCAATTTCTAACTATAGTCTAACAGACCAGCTCCAGTATATCACATTCTCTTTTAAACTTATCAGCTAAATCTTGTTACTGCCTACTATCCTCACACTATGATTTTTAGCCATTTGAAGTGTTGCACACATCTCTCAGTGTGACAAATGTTAGTCGGTGAATGTCAGTCTTATTGTGTGCTGTTTACAGGGAGCTCATCCTGTGTTAGGCTGCCTGGTTATGATTCTCTCATTCGTCCAGGCCATACTTGCTCTGCTGCGCTGTGGAACACAACATCCTCTGTGGGTATCTTAATGCATTTGCTTGATTCAACAAGTCCTCAAAATTTAAAAGGCAAATAGGTAATTTGTTAGTGAAATCAAAGATAACATTTACATTTACACAGTGCATACTTTTGCCAGTATCAATATAAAGATAAATGTACAATACAATTCAGTAAATTTATTTTTCAGATCACTTAAAGCTACATAAATGTAGTGATGTGTAAAATAAAAAAATAAAAACAAAACTAAAATCATGGGAAGACAAGGCAAGCAGTGACAGCACCAACGGCAACCAAATTCAATTCAAATAGATAGATAGATAAATAGATAGAAAAGAAAAACATTCACACAAATGTGCTACAGTATACCTAAAATAGTGTGCCCTTGTAAATATGATTAATATGTACAAATGAAGCCTGCAATTATAAGTAATGTTCAAAATATATTCTAGACCACCTAAATCTACTATGACAATCATTACTTTGAATAAACAGTATGTTGGCAAAATGACAAAATTATGCATTTAACTGTCAGTGGACCATTATAATGTAATGCAACAAAAAGAAGAAAACAGCAGTGGTTAAAATTGCAATGCATGCTTTGGTCAAGCAACTATTCTCTCCAAGGTCAGCTTCAAGTTAAGACAAACAGGTCCTTTTATTCCATGAAATATTAGTGCTCTTGTTTATTTAGAAAGTGCACTCTTATTTCAAATGCTGTTTTATTCTGTTCATTCTCTTCTTATTTAATATTTTTCTTTTTTTCTTTGACAGGAGGTTTTTGTTCAACTGGTCACATGCTTTAAATGGATTGGCAATTAAAACTTTATCTGGTAAGCTATTGCCCTCCACATTATTCACTGATTAAAGCCCTTAATGTCATCTGCTTTAGTTAATTTAAAGGTTTAAAATTGTTAATATTTTCTTTAAATATGCAGTCAACTCTTTCCAACTCTTCCCCACTGTTAACAAAAGCTCGTTTTATTTGATGTAACACAGTGGCAGCCATATTAACAGGCCTGAAGTTGATTGACAGCACTCTGGACCAATGGCTGATGAAAGTAATGAGTGGTTTTATTGGCTGGGAAGCTTTGTTCTTCATCTTGTTGGAAGTAAATCTAAAATGGAAGATTAATTGTACAGGTAAATATTTTATCCCCATCATTATTATCATTTATTGGTTATTAATTGCTAAGTGTCTGTTACGGGATGATTACTGCTGAGATGAAACTTACTATAACTTTTGTGTTTGAGCATTAACCTGGACACTACTTTTCCATGTTTTGGTGTCTGAATGACACTGTGGGCAACTATTTTTGAAACTGGTCCAATATTTCAAGAGATGTTAGCCAGAAATCTTCTTTTCCTTTTGGCTGTTCCCTTCAGGGGTTGCCACAGCGAATCATCTTCCTCCATCCTGCCCTATCCTCTGTATCCTCTTCCCTCACACCAACTACCTTCATGTCCTCCTTCACTACATCCATAAACTTGCTCGTTGGTGTTCCTCTAGGCCTCCTGCCCGGCAGCTCTAACCTCAGCATCCTTCGACCAATATATTCAATAGGGGCTGCATGCCGAAGTGTCTTTGGGCAAGACACTTAACCCCTAACCCCTAACTTAACCCCTGATGCTGTGTCATTGGTGTGTGAATGGGTTAGATTTCCATTGTTTTCTTAGTTCTGTTTGGTGTGCTGACTTGTAGTGTAAAGCGCTTTGAGTGGTCAGATGACTAGAAAAACACTATATAAGTACCGGCCATTTACCATTCACTGTCCCTCCTCTGAACATGTCCAAACCATCTCAACCTGTCCTTTCTAACTTTATCTCCATAACATCTCACATGAGCTGTCCCTCTAATGTACTCATTCCTATCCATCCTGGTCATGCCCAAAGAAAACTTCAGCTGGTTTAGACAGTTTTCAACTGACCAATTGTTTGTCTTCATCAATTGAAAGGATAAATCCAGCTACTAAAAAGAAAAAAGATATCAATTTGAATAGAAGTATAGAGAGTGGTTGCTATTAAAGTCATATACTGTCCCATTAAGTTGCACCAATATAAACTGGCAGGACTGCAAAACATTGGAAACATTTGGTCTGAACTGGGCTTAAAACTTCATGTGTGAGCAAGTGTTTAAGGAGCCTTTTTCTGTTGATTTTACACACACACACACACACACACATACAAATTACATTTATTGTGTAAAAGTATTTTATGGTTTCAGGGTTCTACAGCAGATTTAATATTTTTCTTTTCTTTGCTTTACAGATACTTTGGAATCACAAATGGTAAGACAAAAGTGTCTATGTGAACAAAATTACGCAGTACTGCTGAATTGTAATGTAAATTGCTTTGCTTTGTCAGATAATAGGTGATGTATTGCTGATGCCTCTATTCTTCCTGGGAAACATTACCTTTTTGGTGGCACTGTTGGTTGGAATTGGGATGTCATAGGAAGAGCCATGGAAATAACCCTTTTTTCTCTTTTCTGCATTTTATCATTCTGAAATTAAATGCTTAAAAATATTGTAACGATAATTAATGTGCAGCCTCTACTCCAATTAATTAAATATTGGTAATTTTTAGAGCTGTGAAGCAACATTTCTATGTATGTAATGTAGATGTAAGAGCAAAGAAAAGTGTAAATTGTACCATGTAAACATTAGAGTAAATTCAAAAGTTAACAATAACATTTCTAATTATGTAAGTTGGATTAAAAATTTTGAGATAATAAGCAGAATTTCTCCTATTTTTTGAGTTATATACTTTGCTACCATTAGCATTTAGTCATTGTAACTGCAAAATATGGTTTCTCTTGTATTTCATTTTAGTCTCTAATTACTAAAACTGTGTTTCTTTTCTGTTTCACAGTTAACTAAGTTAAAGCTGATCACTGAGTCATGTATTATCCCTTTAAAAATATCGGTTTTGTTTTTGCATTTACTGTATTACATTGGGGTTTCATATGTAGGGCTTACATCATTGAATGATGTCGAATTCCATCGCCATATATACAGATTATCTGGGTGGATGGTCTTCTGGTGTTAGTTCTAATGGAGTGGATGGATGCTCTAAAATGCCAAACATGAACCATTCTGACTAATTGCTTCAACACAAAATAAGCTGTGTACCAAAAAAAAGTCTGAGACTACCAAAAACACAGAAGCATATGTAGGGTATCCTACATAGTATGCTATATAACAGTCCTAATTATATTAAATTTCAACTTAAGAAAATTACTTCAGTTGCTTCTAAAGATTAGTGTGAGCCCTGTACTGGTGTTTTTCTGCCAGCTTCTTCACTACAGATTGCACTATGGGAGTGTCAGCCATACAGGTACAGACCTGCATCAGGTCCAAGCAATAGTAGCACATGAACTATATGAAGAGGACCAGGTTGAATACCTCTTGGCGATATTTGTTCTTGGGAAAGCAATCTGGTCTTCTCCCAGAGAGCTGGGTGGTGCACAGCATTTTTGACCCACATGTTGCTGTCCAACTGGATGTTTCTGGATCCTGGTAGGAGCCTGCTTAACATCACTACTAGCAGAATCAAAGAATAAGTAAATAAATAAATAAATAGTACCTGGTGGACAAGAGACCTAACAAATCCATCTCTGGTTTAGAGTAACAGATATGTTACTCTATATATGTATTTCACAAGGTATTTCATATTTCATCTTAGCAACTCAATATTAGTCATTATCCCCTTTACCATGTATTACATCACACAATCAATCACTTTAGAGAAAAAAAAGAAACTAGAAAGCTAAGAAACAAAAAATGTTACTGTGATTCATTTTATTCAGTTTATCTTTCATAAACATGCAGGACATTTACATGCATAAAAACAATACAGTAAAACTCACTCATAACCACCTGTCTTTTGAAGTGTGTGCCCACAACATTTTTGAATCTGTGGCTTATAAACAAGAGAAGTAGAATTTTGTTCTGAAAATACCTTGCAGATCCAAATACTGTCTATCTTTAAGTAGCTTTGATCAGTGCAAAAGATAGTAATTCCCACTGCCATAGCCCACTGCATACAGAATAATGGAAAACTTTTTTGATAATTTCCTGTTTTATTTTGTAGAGTTTTGTCCTCCTGTGTCTGTGTTCCTGTTTCCAGTTCCCTCCTGTGTCTCGTTGGCTGTGTCTTGTTCTCACCCTCTCCCATGTCTATGTATTGTTTGCCACTCCCTTTGTCTGTGTCAGAACATTTTTTTCCCCCCAACACATGTGCCTTTTGTCTCCGTGCTTCCCAGTGTCTTCCTGCATTTTTGATCTTGGTTTTGGATTTAAATGGATTGACTTATTTTTCTGTAAGTTTATGCTCCTTTTTGTTATTAAACTATTTCAACTGCCAGCCTTGCCTCGCTGACTGCATTTTGGGTTCCACCCCTCAGTTTTCCCAATCCCCTTTTCCTCTCATTTGGCAACCAAACATGACAAAACTGACTGACTTGTTGGCATTTAGATGGTGTTAACGTTGGCAAGACAGTGACATCTTAATAAATTAGTTAATAGTTCAATATTTGAAACACAATAGTCTCAACACCCTAGTCCTATTGAGCCTATTTCATTTGTGGCAATGCACTCTCAAGAGTCATATCAAAATTAAATTTGAAGTTTTTCTCAATGGAGTACGTACAGAGTACAACACCTTACTCCATAATTTCTTAATGCTGCTTTAAATTTGTTGCTTTCTATACTAGTTGTGATTGGTCTGGAGGGAATATATACAGGCACTGGCTAACAGCTCACACACAAGCTTGGGTTACATAAACTGATGAGCTTGATTACAGTTACAACATTCACACATTAGAAAATATATGCCAAAATAAAACATGTGATGCATGATTCCAATGGCACTGAGTTGCACTGTACATGTACAAAACTATGAGGAGACAGAGTGGAAACTCATATGTGTCAAACAACAGTACTTGTCAAATTGGCCCTGTTACATCCCAGATTTTTTCTCTAGGGGTGTGAGACATAACACAAGTCTGGGTCAAAAGAAGAAGGAGCAGGAAGCAGTTTTATCATGAAAACCAAAAATGTTTTATTGGAAAAAAAAAAGAAGGAAGCCAAAAGGAAAAATAAGGTAATCAAAACTCAAGGGAAGGAAACAAAATTGTCCCTCTGACAAAATGGATGAGTTGAAAAAGATGCACACACACAGCCACCTGCTGCGTTCTGGTCACCGGAAGAGAGAGACTGCGCGCAGCTTCACACTAGCTTTTATAGCTGTACTACTGCTCAGGTGTGAGCAATTGTCACTGGTGAGGTAGGTGGGTAACTGCTCAGAGGAAGAAGGAGGGGGAAGAACAGCAAAAAACTACAGACACGTAACAGGCCGTTGCAGTTCAGAATTAGAATACACATAAGATGCGAAACAAAGATCCATCCATCCATTTTATATTGCTATTAGCATTCAATATCAGCTTCTAATGCCTGGTGGTGAGATGAGACAAATATTTAAGCTTTTTGAAAAGTGAAAACACTGTTACTGTGACAACACTTAAATAAGTTCCTTTGATTTTGGTATTACACCCTCTAATAAATGTCAAAATTACTTTAGCATACTTGATTAATCACCTGTGTACACCTGTATACACAGATGATCAACATAAATAATTTTTTGCAACTTTTTTCTTCTTAATATTTTATTAGAATGCTGCCTCAAGGGAACACAGTGTATCAAAGAATGACATATATTGACATGAAAAGGAAATTAATTGCAGTCAAAACAGTCAAAACCTGAATCATGAGGCAGTCTATTTGATTCAAACTGATAAATCCATCCTATAATCCATGTCTTACATGGTCACAATTAGGCAATAAAATTCAGAAGGTATAGACAAATATGTAAGGCTATACATTTATCATGTTTGTCATATGTTTTCAAATTAAGCAAGCCATTTCAGCAAAAAGTGGCAGCACCTCCATATACATTGAGATTGAACTCAATTAAGAAGGCATCGATATCACATCACATTTCAACAGCAAATTATTCTGTCGGGCCAAGATACCGAACTGTCAAAAACAAAAGTAATGTCTGAGCATGTAATTTTTGTGTCGAATAAGAGAGACTGACTGAAACATTTATCTTGCTTTATTTGATCTTAAATGATTCTTCCTAGCATTTCAGGGCCCCAGAGGAACATAACATTTCCATAATGAATATGGCATAACATGGTTGTACACTTCCATAAAAAAACAGCATCATTATATCTAAACATAGGCTAACTATAATTTCCCAGAAGGGCTTTGTAAATAAATATGAAAATTTAGTATTCAGTTAAAAAAATGATCGTTCCTCAGATGGGCCAAAACCCAGTGCAACAGAGTCTACATTTTATATATTCTTACTTATCGGAAGTATAATGTGGCTTCTATTTAATCACCATCTAAGTCTTTAACAACTTAAAGTTAAGTGTTTAATTTCTCCTGTTATACAGGTCAACATCTGCGGGGGCCTTAGCTTCTTTACGTTAGCTGGGTGATATGAATGAAAAGATTAAAAATGGGTGAGCTTATAACAACAAACATAAAGCCAGCAACCATTATCCACGAGGAGCAGTAGAATCTGCCACAATGGCAACATCTCCTGCAACAAAGCTTCTTTTGTCCTTTGACCACTGTTGTTGTTCCTGTAACAGTGGTAAGTATTCCTGAAACGGGGTCAGCAAAAAGTCTTGATCGTTTACAGTCAGGTAATTGTAACCTTCATTCTAAAGATGATGGTAAGACCTCCATCCATCTGAAATGATGGAGCTTCCCAACTGAATGTGGTATGATGACTGGCAGAACGGTGAGGCACAATCCTAAGGATTGGGTTCCTTCTGTCATCTTTGATGGCTTGCCTGTCCTTGGTTGTACTGAAATTCACAAATTCAGGGAAAAATGTTCTTGGAAAGACAAGGACGCCCATAATAAAACAATACAATGCAATCACGATACAATATTGGAGAGAATAAATCAAGATTCAAAGTCTCAGGCTATCTTTGGGAGGAGCATAACACAAGTGTAACATTAACAAATCAGTTACTTTCACTCATAATGCAGCTTGTATTATACATTCTCCTGCATCCTAAACATTTTGAATTCCTAAAAATGCTCTGCAATATACTCAGGTTATGCATCATTCTTAATGTCGAAGCACTGAACTGCTCCATTTTGTATCCATTTTGTCTCTATATACATAGCGTGTTTAGCATTAACCTATGCAACATCATATAAGCTTTTAGGACACAAATTTGTGATTAGGACATCAGTGTTATAATCTTAATGTGTAAAAGTTTGTGTGAAAGTTTAGTCAGTGCACAGCTCCGAGTAATCCCGTCCTGCAGCATGTCCACTTGTTGCGGTCGAAGGCCTTGAGCAAATCTAAAATAAATACTACTACTACTACTTTAATTTAGCAGTGGTTATTAAAGAAAATTTCTTTAATTTTATTTGGTCTATACAATAACAATTTCTCATTCAGAGATGTAGAAAAAAGATATTCAAATATCTTACAGACTCAAGCTAATTAATGTAAACATAAAGAACTCAAGGGCTTTAGAAAAAAATTCCAGAAACCAACATAGACACAAGAGATTTTAACTATATTGGACTCCTCACAGGTCAGTGGCTTAGTTGTAAAATATACAGAACTGATAAATTCTAATATTTAGACCTGTTCTCATGCCTTGTAGCCTAAACAGTCTCAACCAACAGCACAATGAGAGCATTCAAAGAAAGCATTATGAATAAAAGACAACATAAGTTTGTCTTTTTATGGCTTTGTGTAATACAATTTAAAATCACTCACCTGAATATGAAATGCATCCACATTAGCAGTCGGACATGAGAATTCTCAAAGATGGAGCCATTTCGGATGGACCTGGAAACTGACACGAATCTCCGCAAATTGTTATAATGATGAATACTAAGGTTAACAGGCCTAATGACATAAACCACATTGGTTGATTTTATAAAATAAAATGTGTGAGTCCAACAGAACAGTTACACTGATAGGCCTGTCATCTACTGTGATATGCGTGAAAGTAATAAATGACACACAGGCCTTTGTCATACTCACCATTTCGACTCCTGTCTGCCATATGGCTTTTTATAGCTTCAAGACATGAGCACAAGAAGGGCAATTCAGTGTTTTTTGAAGTAAGCCTTGTTACATTAATCTTGTTTAACTTGTGGTTTTCTTTGGTTCTGTCTAAAGTATATTCGGCTTAAAAACTCATGATCTGACACCATACTCACTCAAATCTTTATCAGGAAGTTATATTAAAAGTGAGGAAAGGAAAAAAAACGAGGTAAGCTAGTGAGCTTTTGCAGAGTGACGACATAGCAATCCACCAGTCCGTGTTTAGCACAGCATGCTTCTTCCATGTGCGTCCAGTTCTCATCCAATTATCAACAACGACCAACATTAGTTCTGCATTTGCTTTGGCGCTTGAAGAGAGAAGGAGTTAGATACTAAAACAGCTATCCAGTCTAAACTCAAACTCCTCTGGAAATGTCACCCTTTGCATTGAGATAGCTGGAATTAATCAGTGGCTCAGCTAAACTAGGCAAACAGAAGTTTCATTCCAAATGTAAGCAAGAGATGTCATATTATGTCATTACTGATATGTCATTATTGCATTTTTTTGTAATGTTGATATGTAATGTCGATTTGAAATACAGTCTATAGTCTTGTCAAAACTGACAGAGCTAAATAGAACTGGCTTGCTAAGCTGAGAACCAAACCCCAGGCTAAACTGGCTAGTGTAGGAATTGTTATTGACTTTTTCATTATTGAGGGCTGCTGCTACCATTGCGAGTGCCTTTACTTGCATATAATTTGAGTAAGTCTGTAAGTCTGATCTTTTACATGTGATACAAGTGTATCTACTAGTGTGTGGTGTATTTGCTTTTTCTGTGCATCTACAAAATGCGTGCTTGCATGATTCTATCTAAACTGAAGTTTTTAAAGTTATATTTTAATTTAGCTTACTTCACATGTTTCATATGTGTAGTTTAAACTAATCAGTAATCTCCATCGTATGTTGGTTGGGGAACTGTGTGAAGCTGGTTAGCCATTGTGGATAAATTTGCCATCATATGAAGAATGGTTGATGTTCAACCATTTGTTCACAGTATGATAGTCGTAGCGTCCTCTAATGGTAACAGTTTTTTTCACAGTAGGTAAATAATGATTCTCAAGCAATAGACTGGATTGCATGCACTCAGACGCCCACTATAGCCACACAGGAATAGGTGTAGAAGAAGCATGGCAGCTATTTGTAGCACATCCATATTAAAAGAACTAGGACAAAACTACTGATGAGATATTGCAACTGCTGTACTTAAATTGAAATGTTACTGCTAATGCTAAGCATTGGTCAGCTTGCAGCCTTTAGCATTCTGTTCACAACTATTTCATGTAAATTTTCTGTAAATTTAAAGTTTTAGCCTATTTTTTTATATAGCCTGAGGCAGTGATTCTCAATTGGTGGGTCGCGACCCAAAAGTGGGTCATGGACCTGTTTTCAGTGGGTCGCGGGCCTTTGCCTAGGCAAATAAAATGTTAAGAAAAAAAAAAATCAACAAGTGTCATTCACACTCCTTAAACCTAGGTGGCAGTAGGTGGCGGGTGACACCCGACATTTCACACCATAGAAGAAAACCTGCAAAGTTTGTTTACATATGCTACTTTAGCATGGTGAAACGCAGGTATGACACAGACTATATGAGATATGGATTTTCATATATTGAGGACAAAGGAGGACAAAAACCTCAGTGTGTTTTGTGCAGTGAGGTGTTGGCATGTGAAAGCATGAAGCTGTCAAAACTGAAGCAGCATGAAAGCAAAACACCATTCTCTCAAAGATAGACCTGTTGAGTACTTGAGAGGACGACTTCAAGACCTGAGGACATCACAGAAGTGTCTCACTTCTTTGTGCTCGAAGCAAGAACAGGCACTCTGTGCATCTTACCTGGCACATCTTACAGCAAAGTCAAAGAAGCCCCACACTATTGCAGGGACCTCATCTTACCTGCAGCCATGGACATGGTCAGAGAGGTGTTGGATCAATCCACAGAAGATAAACTAAAATTATACCTCTGTCAAATGACACTATAAGTAGGCGAAATGAACACGTCGGATCACATCAAACAGCAGACCACAGCTTGCATTAGGGCAAGTGGTCATTTTGCCTTACAATTGGACAAATCTACAGACATATCAAACAAGGCACTTTTACTCATTTACATGAGATGTGTGGGACAGGGATTTATAGGAACAATTTGTTTGCACTAGAGAGCTCCCTACTACTACGACTGCAGAGGACATTTTCAGCTCTATGGACCTTTATTTGAGTTCAGTGGGCCTAAGCTGGGACATGTGTGTCGGTATCACAACTGATGGCGCTGCCTCCATGACAGGAAAAAACTCGGGGGTTGTGAGGAGAATACTTGAGAAAGCCCCGAATGCAACTTGGAACCATTGTTTTTTGCATCGGGAGGCCCTGGCCGCAAAGGATATGGGACACGTGCTTCATGGAACATTATTGTAAAAGATGTCATCCAAGTGGTAAACTACATTAAACAAAGAAGAGTGCAAAGAACACCCGATGTTTTCAAAAACTGTGGCAAGATCTTGGTAGTGAGCATGTATAGGTGTTGTATTATGCTGAGGCATGCTAGCTTTCAAGGGGAAAGGTACTGCCCGTTTACCGTTTTTATGAACTACAAGCTACAATCACAGCCTTTCTTGCCCAGAACAATTTGCCTCTTGCAGACGTGTTCAGTGTGTGTGTGTCTGTGCAGGGAAAGGGACACAACATTTTTGAACAATATGATAATTTCGATGCTTTCAAAAAAAGATCTCCTTGTGGGCAAGTCATGTTTCTAAAAACTGACTCGACATGTTCCCCAATGCCTGTCATGAGGGACAACAACTTGGACACAGCAGGAAAAAATGTAATGATCACGACACATCTGAATAAACTTTTAATGATGGTCTAATGATGACTTCCCTGAGAACAGAGGGATGACGACTGGATACGTGACCCCTTTGGAATTAACATGGAAAGCGTCACATTGCCAAGCAATGAAGAGAGTCAGCTGATGGAGCTATCAGGTGACCACAGACTGAAAAAGAAATTCACGGATGTAAGCCTCTCCCAGTTTTGGTGCAGCACTGTGATGAGCACCTTGCCATTCGAGCAGTAAAAATCCTCTTATCATTCAGCACTGCCTATCTCTGTGAGTGTGGCTTCTTAGCTCTGGTTCAGCTGAAGACAAAACACAGAAACAGACTGAACATTGAGCATGACCTGAGTTGCTTTGTCTACTATAACTCCAGACACTGCGACTCTTGTCAGGAGCAAAAAACATGCCCAGCTCTCCCATTGATTCCTCCAAATTCAGGTCTATGATGTCACTGTTACACCTAAGGTTGAAGTGAGTGCTGCTTAATTTTCTTCAAAGCACAATGTTTTTCAGTATTTACCTATTGATAAGGTAATCAGAAGAAAAGTTAATTTTGTATACTTGAATCCTTTTGAATTGCACTTTTTGTTTAATTTATTTTAAGTTTGCAGATAAAAACTGCTACTGAAGAAACTGATTTTTTTCCATAGCACAGTGTTGGTTGACATAGATTCAGTAAGTGAGGATACTCAGCTAAAGCTACAAAATGTGAGTTTTTAAAAAGAAAATATTTCTCAGTAGTGGCACTTTTTTATTTAATGTATATATATATGTAGCTAATTGAACGTAAAAGGGAATAGTTCCCTCTCTAGCCACGTCTTTTTGGTTTATCATTAAATTAGTTTTTTTGTGTTGGCATATTGTGATATTCTATTCTACTATCTCAGGTTCAAACTGCATTATTTTTTCATTCAATAAATTTGAGAAGTTGAAAATTTCTTTGATTTTGGCATCTTGAACATTTCAAGGTGTAATTGCAATGGTTTAAATCTAACCCATTTATCCTTGTTGTATGTCATTTCATATCTTCCACTCCCTAATTTCCTGCAACTCAGCAGTGTAAATAATTGTCTTTATTAAGATGTGTATGTTTATTGTTTTATCAAGGATCTATCTCCAGTGTGGAGTTCTGAGAAGCCAAGATCCAGTGGCAGGAGAAAATGATAAAGGATATGATCAGTGATGTCATCACTCCAAAGCAGAGGCCTCATCGCACCCAGTCATCTGCATTTGCAACTGTGGCTTCACCTGTGTGAGCTCATATTAGCGGTAAGAGTGGCTTTACTTAAAAATAAAATAATGATGAAATCATGAAATATAGTTTAGCTACTGAAGGACAGTTCATGTTGGCTCTTTTTTGCACTTATGTTTTTGTAAAGTTGCAATGGTACTGTATGTAACTAAGTCTAAGTAATAACTAAGTCTTGTTCATAGTAACTCTGTTTATAATCTATCAGTCTTTTGAATATTTCCCTATTTTTCTTCACCTTTTCATTGTTGAGCTCCGTTTCCCTGTGCACTTGTTGACTGAGCTGTAGTTGCAATTGAGCTGTTGTTTCAAAAGCACCGTTACTTGTAAGTGTCCAGCTGTGCTTTGGTGTCTCGCTGCCGCCTTGGTTAGATAACTTAAGTTTGCAAACCCAGATGTCCTTTGGTCCCCCTTGTTTTAAAGTTTAAATTTCATCCTGGAGATGAGGAGGAAGCCTCCGTCACCAAATTGAGCAAGTAGGGTGTGTCGGGAGCTAACATGTATTGGTTCAGAAAAAAAACAACCTGTGTATTTTCAGTGCTTGTGAGCCTGGCTATGCTACAATGGAGAACCAAAGTATCATCACACACACACAAAGTTCAAGTCATTTGGGCTGAAATCCCTCCATCAGGCACCTCAGAAAGGTGCATTTGATCTGCTGTTGAAGCAATTCACAGTCACTGAATGCTGGCAAAAACCACCAGCATTCCAAATGAATCTCTTTGATTGGACCTTGAGATGTTCTGACATTGACATTGAAACTGTAGTAAAATGTAATGTTGTTGGCATAATATACTATATGCTACAATATAATGTATTATGATTTAAATATGATTATCAGCTGATTGTTTTCACTGTCTATTTTTGCTGAAAACCAGGCGAGTCACAATGAGACTACAACGGATGCAGTCAATTTATTGATGCTTCTAGTGGAAACATCCTACATTGCTACATCAAAAAAACAACACATCTGTGTTGCAGTCACAGAAATAAACAAAGGAAACTTTGCTACAAAAAAAAATCATTTATTATTTTAAATTAAATTTAATTATACTTTTGTCTAAGTTTTGCTGGGATATATACAGTATTTCAGTTTGCAGTTTTTGACACATTAGCTTACAAGGAGATGCGCTGGACATGGTATTGTCAATCCTTTTGGTGACAAAAAGAAAACTAATAGTTTCACTATTGTGACTAAAAACCTTAACCTGAAAGCCATAAAAGCCATGGTAATGTATGTGAGTTAGTGTGTCCCATTGAAAGAGTCCACTGGTTTAGAGCATAATTTGTGGAATAGAAAAAAGGAAATACAATAATGGAAATAACTTAACTTTCAATGGGACATCAAAGCTGCATGTTAGATTCATCTTATAGAAAACCCTTTTTATCATACACATCCACAAGGTTTCAGCATTAGTTTCTTTTACAATTCAATCCAAAGTGACATGATGCTGTCTGCACATTCCCGCAGAGCTATGCTATAAGCCTTAAGAAAGGGAAATGCTAGCCAGTAAAAAAAAAAAAGCCAATGTCATTGATGGTTTCAAAAAAACTTGAGAGAATGGAAAATGGTTGTGTCTCTACTATTACTAAAATCACTAAATGCCACCTAAAATGCCATGTAAAATAATCAAGTATACACAGTTTCCTCTAATTAGTATAAGTCATGACTGAAACCAGGTGTGGAACTAAAAGCAGCACACAGAATCATAAATACAAAATACAGAGTAATTAACAAAATTAGTTTATATATGGTAGGCCAGTCAAAAGCACAAAAATCAGCAGGCAAAAGGCAAGGTCAAGACAGGCTCACTGTACCACTTGACACAAAGGACGAAGATGAACTGGCACAAGGGAGGGAAGACTGTCAGCATATTTTCTGGGGAAGGGAGAAACACTGGTGCAACACACAAACAACAGGGCTATTACACAGGAGAGAAACACAGGGGGGTAGGATGTGAATGACATGAAATGAGACAAATCTGTATAGACTTTACAGTGAATACATACACAAGGTCCATCCTTTCTGTTACGGTTACAAAAGGTACACAGTTACACTGGAATCTCCCCCTATGATCATAGAATGACAATAGCAATAGGAAAAATAGTGGAGATAAGTGGAGGTCATATCTTGTGATTTTTGCTATTTATCAAGGATACCAGCAGGGGGCGATATCATAAAAGCAGAATTAATTAGTGCATCTTGGCTTTACACATTAAACAAAAACCAGACCAGAAAGATGAGCTGCTACTACCTCAAACCAGGTATAATCAAGTCTGCTTTTGATGATTTGAGGTTAATGACAATAAAGCATATTATATGCAAAAGAGGGAAGAGAACAACCATACTCTGGCCACTTGGATAGATTTGGAACAATGAACATGAACAGATATAATCACACATGAACATTGTTGCCTGAAAATTGCCTGAAAAACAGCATTTGAGTGGAAGATTACTATTAAAAAGCAACAGCATAAACAGCTAACTGATTTTGTGTGAGTGTGAGAGAGAGTGAGACAGAACTGTTATTACTTTCACTGCATTGCTTGTACTGAAGTGTTGCTTGTCTCTCTTTCAAATCAGCAAAGTGAACAATAACCTTCTCGCTGAAATCTATCATATTCTTAACTAGTTCCCTCTCCATGCATAGCAAGTGCATCAAGATGTTCGTGGCCCATTGAATTTTGCAGGAATGTCTTAATTCTCTTTAAGGTTGAGAAACACCTCTCAGCTTCAGTTGTTGTCATGGGAGTGGTTATGAGGATGTTCAGACTCTGAGAAAATGTTTTCTGGAGGTTGTAGAACCTGGTACAGTGCCAGTGTGGCACAGCAGCCCATGAACTCTGGATTCTCATAGATAAGTGATAAGTTCTGTCTTGAGAACCACATGTTCAACATGGGATAGTTTTTCACAGTGGTATTCAGAGCCTTAACAGGAAATAAATGTTCTTGCACATAATGGGCGTTTTTGAAAATCTTGCATCTTTTGCTGCACACCAGCCCTCTCTCCCCTCATCACACTAGCTCCATCATATACTTGCGTGATCAGTTTTTCTTTGTCGCTGTTGGAAAAAAGACAGTTCAGTCTGTTTAATAGCACACTGGCAATCAAGTCGGATGTTGAATTCACGACAGGGACAAATTAAAAAAACAACATTCCTGCACCACATGATTACTGTCAATATACCTCAGCACAAGCACCAGCTGCATCTGCATTGAAATGTCCGTGGTCTCATCAACTTGGATGGCTTCAAATTTAGTTGACTTGACCTCCTCCGTGATTCGTTCCAATAGTTTGTTCTGCACGGTAGCAGCTTTTAGATGCTCATTAAGTGTCTCATCTAAGGATGCGACCAAATCTACCAAGCCATGAAAAATACCAGGTTTGTTAGAGCCCTCACTTTCATTGCTGCCTTGTGGTGCAGTATTGTCTGAAAAATGTGCTGGTTGCTTCACAGCCAATTTGCCAGGTTTTCTGCTCATACCAGCTCTGTGAAAATCCACGGTTATGTGATTCCCTTGCTTTGTAGAAGCCTGTTTAATAATTTAATTGTGGTCCGGGGATGTTGTAATTGTTTTGTTGCCAATTTTCCGTCGTTATTACAATGACTGAAAGGAAATTCTCTAATAGAAACAACAGAATTCCGCGATCTTGATCTTAACTTTGAACATGTAAATTACTTAACGTCGCAGGCTCAACCTACCTTACGTATGACATTAGTGCTCGCGCTCCTGGTGTCACACCGCGGTGAGGTTTTGTCTCGTCTTGGGTTTTGTCTTGTCATTTCCTGTTTTATTTTGAAAACGAACTCTCCTCTCGTTTCAGGTCACTTGCCCTTCCTCATGTGCCACCTGTCTGATTGTCTTCCCTGATTCCCGATTGTGTCCACCTGTGCCTCGTTACCCTCATGTGTTAAATAGTCTGCGTCTCCCTTTGTCCTGTGCCAGTGTGTTTCGTTTGCGATCACCCCAGCCAGCGTTACGTTACCATAGTCAAAGTCAAGATTGTCCTCGTAATTTCAAGTGTGTTTCAGAGCCTCTTAAAGAGTGATTTTTTGTTAAGTACTTTTCATAGATCAGGCTTTTGTTTTTTTAGATAGACTACTTAGATGCTCTATCACTCTGTCAAGAGACATCAAACACTATAATAAAGTCTGCCTTGGTGGTCACGTGATTCTGCTCCTGAGTCCTGTTTTGAGTCCGGCCCTGACAGTACACACTGGCCAGTATGGACTCAGCAGAATCCAAGAAGATGACCGCGGCGCTGCGCGCTCAAGAGGCGCGTCTGCACCGGCAGGAGGAGTTCCAGGCTGCTACGGCCGCTCAGCTGGGGCATATTATGAATCAGCTCCAGGGGTTGCAGGAGCAACTCACCCAGCAGTCTGCCTCCTCCTCAGCTCCGGAACCACCAGCCGCTTTCACCGCTCCAGCCATGACCGTGCCGATCTTCGGAGCAGGCATTCAGCTAGCTCCTCCGGAGCGATTCTCTGGGGAAAAGGGGCAGTGCAAATCTGTTCTAATCGACTGCTCTATTCACTTCGAACAGTCTCCCCAGGCCTTTACCACAGACCGGTCCAAAGTCGCCTTCATGATCTCCCACCTGTCGGGCAGAGCCAGATCATGGGCCACCGCAGAGTGGGCTCGGGACTCACCGCTCTGCCACTCACTCCCAGAGTTCGAAGCGGCTCTCCGACAGACCTTCGACCCAGTGTCCACGGATCGGGAGATAGCTCGACAGCTGGTCGACCTGCGACAAGGCAGCCGGTCTGTGTGTGATTACGCCATCCAATTCCGCACCTTAGCAGCAGAGAGTGAGTGGAATTCCCAAGCTCTGTATGACATCTTTTTAAAGGGACTGGCCGCTCCAATACAGGAGCAGCTGATCCCAGTAGAGTTGCCACCAGATCTGCCATCTCTCATGACGCTTGCAATCCGGACTGAACACCGACTTCGCGAGTTTGGGCAGCCGCGGCGCAGCAGACAAGCGGTTGCAGATCGGCATCCATACACCCGCAATCTGGGCGGTCAAGCCTCCCGTCAGCCGCCACCAGAAACACCCCACCATCCTCCCGTGGAGCTCCATGCAGCTGGGACGGGCTCGGCTGCCGCAGGAGGAGCGCCGGCGTCGACTGATGGAGGGTCGGTGCTTCTATTGTGGAGAGATGGGTCATCTAATCGCCGCCTGTCCAACCAAGACAACCACGGTGGTGAGTCAATTCAACACTTCAGGCCAAGTATCACGCAGACTCACCACAATCAAGGTTGTGCATCATGCAGCCTCCATAGATTTGGAGGCACTCATAGACTCTGGGGCTGACGAGAGCCTGATGGACTGGGGTCTGGCAGAGACATATGGTTTCAGGACCGAGTGTTTGGCCAAGCCAATCAGAGCCCGGGCTCTCAACGGCAAGGAACTTTTTACCATCACACACTCCACAGAACCCATAGAACTGCACATCAATGGACATCGAGGGCAAGTTAGCTTTTATCTGTTCAAATCACCCTCACACGCACTGATTTTAGGACATCCGTGGCTGCTTCGCCACAATCCGCACATAGACTGGAGAACAGGCAATATTGGGGGGGGGGGAGAAGATTGTGTGGGCAAGTGCCTGGCCTCCCAGACTCAGGGAGGGGAATCATCCGCAATTAACCTTGTCTCTGTCAATCCCACTACAGACTCCGAGTACCCGGACCTGAGTTCGGTCCCGCCCTGTTATCACCACCTTCGAGAAGTCTTTAGCAAGACCAAGGCCACGTCACTTCCCCCACATTAGCCTTATGACTGTGCAATAGACCTAATCCCGGGTTCCACCATTCCTAAGGGACATTTGTATTCAGTCTCTGGACTGGAGAAGGAGGCGATGCGGGAATACATTGAGTCTTCGTTGAAGGCGGGGCTAATACGCCCTTCTTCATCACCTGCAGGTGCCGGGTTTTTCTTTGTGGGGAAGAAGGACGGGTCCTTAAGACCCTGCATTGATTACAGCCCGCTCAATGACATAACAGTCAAGAACCGTTATCCACTGCCCCTCATGACATCTGTATTTGATCAGCTTCAGCAAGCCAAAGTTTTCACCAAACTGGACTTGCGGAACGCATATCACTTAGTCAGGATCAGAGAGGGTGATGAGTGGAAAACGGGGTTTAACACCCCTAGTGGCCATTATGAATACTTAGTCATGCCCTTTGGACTCACGAACGCACCAGCCGTTTTTCAGGGAATGATAAATGAGGTTTTAAGAGATTTTCTAGATCATTTTGTTTATGTGTATCTCGACGATATCCTTATCTATTCCCCGGATATCAACACACACCAAAGTCACGTCACCCAGGTTTTGAAAAGACTACTGGAGAACGACCTGTACGTCAAAGCAGAAAAGAGCGTATTTCATGCCGACACCATCTCCTTCCTGGGCTTCATTGTAGCCCCTGGGAGAGTGCAGATGGATCCGGCTAAGATTAGCGCTGTCGCTGATTGGCCCACACCAGATAGCCGCAAGAAGGTTCAGCAGTTCCTCGGGTTCGCTAACTTTTACAGGCGGTTTATCAGGGGCTTTAGCGCAATAGCAGCTCCCCTTCATGCTCTTACCTCTCCCCAGGTGCAGTTCCGCTGGACTCCGGAGGCAGACACCGCCTTCCAGACTCTTAAGCGTCGCTTCACCTCGGCTCCGATCCTCACCTTGCCAGATCCTCAGCGGCAATTTGTGGTCGAGGTGGACGCCTCCAACGAGGGTATTGGGGCAGTTCTTTCCCAGCGATCGGAGTCGGATGGGAAGATGCATCCGTGCGCCTTTTTGTCGCGACGGCTGTCAAAGGCTGAGCGGAATTACGACGTCGGAAATCGGGAGCTGCTAGCGGTCAAAGTAGCCCTGGAGGAGTGGAGACACTGGTTAGAGGGGGCTACTTATCCGTTCATAGTCTGGACGGACCACAAGAACCTTGAATACATAAAACACGCCAAGAGGCTCAATTCTCGCCAGGCCAGGTGGGCTCTGTTTTTTAACCGGTTTTCTTTTTCACTCTCCTACAGGCCGGGGTCCAAGAACGTGAAGCCGGACGCCCTGTCCCGTCTCTACGATCCCGAGCCTGTTGCCAAGGAGCCTGAACCAATCCTACCACTAACCTGTGTGGTAGGAGCGGTAACTTGGCAGATAGAAAATGAGGTTAAGCAGGCCAATGGTGAGATAATCGACTGTTCGTTCCAGCTGATTTACGTTCGCAGGTGATTCACTGGGCCCACACCTCACCGTTTTCCTGCCATCCGGGGGGGAAGAGAACAATGTTCGTCATCTCCCGGCAGTTCTGGTGGCCATCCATGGAGTCGGAGGTCCGGGAGTACGTGGAGGCGTGCTCGGTCTGTGCCCGAAACAAGACGTCCTCCGGGTCTCGCATGGGGCTTTTACAGCCGCTCCCCATCCCCTCCAGACTGTGGGCCGATATCTCCATGGACTTCGTCACTGGGCTCCTGGTCTCACAAGGAAACACCACAGTACTCACAGTGGTGGATCGATTTTCCAAGATGGCAAGATTCATAGCTTTGCCTAAACTGCCTTCCGCAAAAGAAACCACAGAAATCATGTGTTAGGTTTTTTACCTCCTTTGGTGAGTGGTTTTCATTTCTATTAAGGTCAATTGTTATGAAGATTGTTTTTGTTTGTTTGTAGATTTAGGATAAATCCTCCACTTGGAGCGTTTTGTGTTATTTAGTATAATTCATAGTCAAATGTGTTTTTTTCCTCCATAAGGAGTGAACTTTTGTTAGTATATATATTTTAGTCGCAGATATCATAGCCACAGTCAGTCAGATAGCCATAGGGTAATTTTCATAGCTCTATCACTCTGTCAAGAGACATCAAACACTAACACCTGGAACCCATAGAGAACGCATTGTAGAGCCTATTTTACCCCCCCCCCCCCCCCCCAAAAAAAACAAACTAACTAATTTTATGGGAGAATTCAGGGCAACTCTGGGCAATACTGAAATTGCCCAAGTAGGACGAGGTACCTCACAGAGAGTGACTTTACATTGATTGGACAAAGATTTAGAGGCTGATCAAATTGTCAGAAACAGTCAAATACAGTAAGAGTGGCATGAAAAAAAAAGTCCCTCTTTTTTTACATTTGGTGGGGCATACCCCATTGCCCTAATGGACTAGCCACCATTGGTGGATACCAAGGATTGTATGGTGAGTTCTCCTGGACATAGTGTGAGAGATGTGGCCTTGTTTGCTATTTTAATGCTGGTGATGTGGGCAAATATATGAGTTTTGGTCCAAATCTCCTACAAGATTTGAATTTGATTGCAATGTGGGTCTGTGGTGTCAATATTTAATGATTCACAACTACACATGGTAAATATTTTAAGGTTACTTTTCCTTCTCTTAAAACAGGTGGAATTATTTAAAAAAAAAAAAATCTAATCCTACTCTAAATTAATTTCTTTAGAATAATCTGTTTTTTAAAAAAACAACAATAGGAGTATTGTAGTGGTAGGGAAGACATTTTTACATTACCTATTTGTATACAGAGGTTAGCCTCTTATGGCAAGTATCATTTGATTTAAATGAAACTTTTGTGGTGGTTATACAGGAGTGGTTAATACTGAGTTTCTGACTGTAATAACAAAGGAGTGACAGTTTTCTCATCTTGGCTGAACTGTGTGTGTACTGATGTGGATGATGCTCATTTACCTTACTGCTGTGATGAATGTTTAGAGTTATAGGTTTTTGTATATTGCATGTTATCATGAAGTGTCCTTCCCTGATTTATTATGCCTCTTGGCATAATGGCACTATCCTGTACAGAGATCGTTTTAGTTTCCATACCATTTTGAAACTAATATATTACATTAATTCTAGCCATTGTCACTAGAGTTATCGAAGTCTACTAGGCCTTGCATGCAACCAATTAACCCCTTTTAACCTGCTGCATTTGCTCTACACTCCTTTAAACATGGATACTCTACTTTGTTTCTGACCTTGAAAGCAGGGCAAATGAAAACACATGTCCCATTTCCCTGCTGTATTGATTTGGCTACCTGCTTAGGCTTGTTCATCTTACAAAGTCAGTCTTTTTTTCTTGATTTTCAGAAACAGTGCTGTTCAGTACAGTGGGTCAAATAATCCAGTACAGGGCACTAAATGACCACAAATGAATAGCACTTTTTTGCCTTTAAGATCAGCATAAATCCAGCACAAGGTTTTGTTGCATGCAACTCTATAATAGGTTACTCAGGTAAAATACAAGCACATAAACAATCAAGTGAAAACTTATTCTAATGTCAATGCACAGTCTTTGCAATGGCTACCCTCATACTGATAGACTTTGGAAGTTTATTACGCTCTCCTTTCCAAAATGTTCTACTTATAAGGGGATCTTTGTGTGTACTGTTCTTGTGTGTTTTACTCCTGGAGTGTTAACATAGATAAACAGCCAGCCAGACTCCTTTTCAAAAGCCAGGAAGTGAGCATACTTGCTCCTTTAATGATTTCTCACACAGCAAATAAGTCAGGATGACAGCATTGAATTGGAGTGAAATTAGAAACGAAAGATACAAAATGACTTAATGGACGGCTATGTAGTCAGCAGGTAAGGCATTAAACTCCTTAACATTAACACCGTAACTCACAGAGTGTATAACAGGTAAGTATGAAAACCAACATTAGTGTGATAAGCTAGGAAACCAGGTAATGAGCAGGTAAGTATACGATGTCACAGTTATCTTACAAGCTATAACATTATGCTGCTAATTTTTATTTAATTTTTGTATTGTAGTTTCTGAACACTCTACCTGAAAAAAAGAATTTGTTTTAATTTGTTCCTGAGTGATAATTTTGTGCACTTTGTTTATTTAAGAAAACAATCAAGACATGACAATGTTTGGGGGAAAATTGTTTTGTTACTGTTTTACTGTTTCTGAACAAAAACATTTATTATGATGATAAAATATTTTCTATTTACCTATAAACTTTGCCCAAATTTTGTCCTGGGTTTTAACTAATTAATAATCCAAAGGAAAAATCACAAAAACATTTAAAGGTCATGAAAATTCATTCAGATTTAGCAATTTGATGATGCATCCACCTTAATTATTAAAAAGTATCGGTATCGGTATTGGTATCGGGGATATTGGCCCTGTGTTTACTTGGTATCGGATCAATACCAAATCTTGCAGTATCGTACACCACTAGTGCACACACAGTCTTTCACTATAATGTGTCCAGGGCTGCATCACCTGGTGCTCACGTACATAGCGACATCCCCTCTTTTCCTCTTGCCGCTCTGGCTGCAACTCCTGTCCACTCACACTAACTGAAAGCCAGTTAAACTCACTATAGAGTCCGGTATGATGTCCTGAAGTCATGTCTCTGTGAAACACATAACCGAGCACTTGTGAAAGAAACTCGCTACTTGTGAATGATGTTAGCTAGTGATCTTATGTTCCCCATAATGACAGAGGGGAGATACGGTCAGTATCTCCTCTTCCTAAACCATCGTTTCCTCCCAGCTCTGCAGCCCCGGTATTTCCTCCTCAGCTCCTTCAGGAATTCAGGTCTCTTGCTGGCCATGCTGCTTTCTCAGAGGTCCATCAGCGGATTTATGGTGTAAACAATGGAGCTCTGGCACGCCTCCGCCAGCACAGGGATTTGGCATGATAAAAGTACTCCACTTGCTATAAAAACGAACAAAAACATGCGAAACCACATTGTACCAATAAAAAGTAACATACAACTCTGAGTATCAAAATCAGAGAGGAAACTAGATATCTATTGGCTTATTTACACACTGATGAAACAGCCATTACCAGTTCAGAATAAGGACATTTTGACATGCAGCATAAACCAGTCCCTGGACAAATCACTGTACCTCTCAGCTGCTTGCACTGTGAAGTAGGGTAGCCTTTCTTACAAAAAGGGAAATTCAAACTTTTTTGAATTACCCAAAACCATAGAAAAGTGTAGTCCACGATGACCTGGTAAGTTATGTTTTCTGGCTAAAACAGATCTACTCCTACAGTGGACTATGGTCTTGATGGGAGTGAATATGGAGTTCAAAGAGATACTCCAAGTAGCTTTTTGAGTTTTCCTGTTCTCTGTGTGGCACATATGTAACAAAGCTTGCTGAGGAACTGTGTAGCTTTCATTTCCTTCCATCCTGTCTACCTGACTTACTGCTGTAACAGTTCCCTCAACCTTTTCATTTTGTAGAAATATTGAAGGAAATGCCAAAGAAAACTACAGTTGTTACCATTTGTCATCTGTTTTGTTGTAGCATTAGATGAAGCATGGTGTGCTGAAAGGACATTGTTGAATGTCCACTGTTGCGGAAGTATTAGCTGTCTTGAGTCAAAAAATGTATGAACAGCAGATTCTTGCTAATGTTCCTTTATAACAAATTGATCCCCAAGTACCATTTCCTGGAACACTATCTAGCAATGATAAAAACATTTGGAAATTTTGTTGGTGTTGGGCACTAGTTCGAGGTCAAACACAAGTTCTTTAAGCAAATTGTAAGATGCACAGAAAACATTTAAAAACAATAACACTGTTGCAGTGAAGCATCACCTTCCGCACCCATGTCACAAAAGTTTCAGTGCCCTTATTGTTGCATACAGAGGTTTAGGAAGCAGTCAGAAATCCACCACCAAGTCAACAAGCACACAAAGCTGTAATTCTCTGTCTGTTCAAGGAACTAGGCACTGTAAGGGAATTCTTTGGCTAAACTGCAGGACTGCCAGATGTTGATATACTCCAGATTGTCATCCCTGGAGGCTCTTTACATTTCATTGTAAACATACACATTGCACATTTGCTGCCTATGATGAACGCATGGGGGCATTTCAGCCTGGGAGTACTGAGCATATAAACATTTTCAGGCAGTGGAACCATTCTTGCTAAGAAATACTAACAGTTTCTGATTACAAAATCTCTTGATATTGTAATGACTTGACTTTGTGACAAATTAGATTTTTTTTTAACAAAGGTAAACAGATAAGCCTTTTAAATCTCTTTAAATATATGTAATGGTGAGACCAAATGTGATGCATGTATGTAATGACACACAGGGGTGTCAGTATTTTGTCCATCTTTTATTCTTTTATTTGAGTATTTGATATGCAACATTCTACGTCTGGAGCCGATATTCATACAGCATCTGACAGGCACACTCTAAAGCTGTTAAGCTTGTTCAGTGGGAAAGTATGCTTGTATCAATAATAGGTTACCCTTGTTAAGTTGTTTCTGTATTAAGTTTTGTATGCCATTATCTCATCTTATATAGCATATTTATGCTTGCTGCAGCATATGTTGCCTACATAGAAATGTACCTTAAAAATTGATTGTCATGAATTATAGAAGCAATGGAATATTTTAGATAGGATAAAAATTTCAATACCACGGCAAACCTTTTTTTTTTTAAATAGACAAAATCCACATGAATGGTTATGGTTTACTAAGTAAGTGACCAATCAGCAATATTGTTGAAGGGTAAATAATGTAATTAATATGTTTAACATCAGCAATTAATAACATTGTAAATGGCCTGTACTTATATAGCGCTTTTCTAGTGTCTGTCCACTCTAGCAATCACTCATTTGCACCAAACAAAACTGTTATTATTATGTAATTTGATTAGATGTTATGACCTCGTTTGGTTAATAGATTATGGGACAGAATATGCAGTCTTACACGGTATCATTTGGGAGTTAAATATGCTACTGTACAATTCTCATGAACATAAACTCAGTGACATTCATCATGTCTCCATCCAGTTACCCCAGTTTTAGTTGATAAAAAGATGTTACATTCGGGCAACTTTTCATAAAAATACTTTCTTTTTAAAGTAATTTATTGAGGCCAATACAGGTATCTGAATTTGGAACCACTATGACAGTAGCAATTTCTTTTGTGACTGTCGTGTGTCATTCAACAGTCCCAGAGTTCAGTTCACTTGGGAAAGAGTAAGTTTTGTGTTCCTTACAACCACAAAAAGTTCAGTTCACTTTTACAACCACAAAAAGAAAGAGAACTCAAAAGTCTCACAAAACCCTGACAAGATTGCCAACTTTGACAGAGAAATATATGCACCGCCAGATTATACTTCCTCCTGAAATACACACAAGACATATGTTTTACCCTAAGTTGTACATACTATAAATATTTAGATGGTCTAACAGCTCAACTCTGACACAACCTGGTTTCATCAACTAAAACAAAGCATGCCGTTCTTTTTTTTTTAATACCAAAAAATGTATTATTAGCACACCATGGTGCATGCAGGATATTTGTGACCTGAACAACTGGTTGGTCTACATCACACTTCTGACTCAAGCCTCTTGCATAAAACAACACAGTGGTTACTGTAACAAATTTTTCCAAACAGGTAGTTTACTTTATGCTAATGGAATTTGATTAGCAGTAGTTATTATAAGTGCTCAGATAAATATGGCTGTCCAGTAGGTTATTTTACACATATTTGGCAATGTTACTTATGGCCAGTGTGTACAGCATTTGTGAAATGTTTTGGTGCCTTTTGCCTTTTGTTTTGGTAAAACAAAAAAGAAAGCAGTTAAAAACAACAACAAAAAAACCCCATAATGAATTCTCCTCCGATCAGAGACTGACCAATCAGAACTCTTAGGAGAGGAGCAGGAAGTGACAGAAGGCATTCACAACTCAGTCAGGCAGCAATATTTCCTTGTACGGCTCAGAAGTCTAACCAAGTCATTTGCATACCCCTTCTTTTCTCAAACATGTTTAACAAGCAGGACAGAAGCTGAATGAGAACTGCTGTCTACATTGCTCTGCCTGTGAGCTCCCCTCTAAAAGAATTTCAGCTCACTTGGCTGCATCTTCACTGATGGGATCAGCTCAGCTGTATGCATAGGTGTACATGCGTTCTTCTTTATTTGCAAGTTTGTTACTTATAATTTGATGAACTGCTGATCCTCTGTGTGGTTCCCACCACTCCAAATACCTTTCATTGTTTCTGAAGGAAGTATGGCGATGAGGACTAATCTGGGAGTAACCAGGGTCCACTGGTGCAGAGATCAACCTCAGTCCATCACAGGTCAGGACCAGGAGGCTCACGGTAAGGAAGCGATGTACTTCGTCAGCCCATGGTAGACATTAAGATTATAACATGACCGGCACCAGTGCAAACTCTTGCTAATTCAGCGTAAAACACCTGCTAGTAATGTAAAGTTAGTTAAAGTTAAGAGCAAACATGCCCATTTTTAATAATAGCATTACAAGAGGATTATGATTAGGGGAAGATTACAAAATCTTCTGACATAACATATTATTAGAGCCTGACTGATCTATTACAACATATATCAGTATCATGAAGGTATTGGGGTATGTATATTTCCAATATGTGAACTAGGTCTGCTGGGCGTATACAAGAGATATTTATTAGAATCTTTACAAAGTTTATCATGCATATTTCCCTATGCTTCTTAAATAGGATAACAGACAACAACCTGTATCAACTAGTTCTGGGAACACTTTCTAAGACATTGCAGCTGTCATCAAGAAATAAAACAACCACTTCACTAAAGGTAAAAAGTGTACATCACCAAAATGCCAATCACCAACATAAACTGTCATGATCTGAACAGACACATGACAAACAGCATTAAGAAATATCTGCATATTGGAAAAAAAAACAAACTTAGAAATGAGGGGCATTACTAAAATAATATCAGCATCATGCAGCACATGTAGGAGAGTGCTATGCGTGTCAGAGCTGTGAAGATGGTGCTGTGCTGTCAAATTGTATCTTAACACTAAAGTTGCTAGCTAGTTTTTTTAAAACAGTCATGTTACTTATGGTTATGTCTTTTTGTTCTTTTAGTGAGGTCACCTATAGTGTGTCATAGTACAATACATTTTTGTATTGTTGTTTCTGATCACTCTACCAGAAAAAATCCTTTCTTTTAATTTGTTCTCAAGTGATAATTTTGTGCACTTTGTTTATTTAAGAAAACAATCCAGACATGACAATGTATGGGGAAAAATTGTTTTGTTACTGAACAAAAACATTTATAATGATAATAAAGTATTTTCTATACCAATAAAATTTTACCAAATTCTGTCCTGGGTTTTAACTAATTAATAATCCAAAGTAAAAAAATCACAAAAATACTTAAAGGTCAGATTTAGCAATTTGATCATGCATTAACCTTAATTATTAAAAAGTATCAATAATGGCATCAGCGATACTGGGCCTGTATTTACTTGGTATCGGATCGATACCAAATCTTGCAGTATTGCACACCACTACTTGCCAAAGTCCATAATATGTTGTGTAGTGGAGCAATGGTGAAATTGAACTAAATAAACTTTCTTAAGTGCCGTAATTTAGTGAAGCTTTACTACTATTTCCATGCCATTGATATGGCATGATAAACTATATAGACTACAAGTAAACTCTGGATTCTCTGGACTTCTAAGAGAAATTGGGTGTATAACAACTTGGTTCTAGTTCTTTCATTTTAATTCTTTCAGTGATGACAGCATTTTACTCAACATTCTAAAAAGACAAAGCAACATTGCCTCAGTGAAGTCAGGTAAAGTAGCAAACAAGCATTTAGATGAGCTCAGCAATTACATTAGTGAGTGCCATGTCAGTATAGTTATTAGGGTTAAAGGCCAAAACTCTGAAAGGTCTGAACACAAGCCATATGTCCTAAGTCATCATAAACTGGAAGTTATCATTAGTGGGGACTCCCTTGGAACAAGCCTGCTCTGTAGACAGTCAGATTTAATTTGTGAAATCTTTACAAAAGTGCAGTATCGAACTTGGATCAACACAAATTTAATTCATTAATAATAAGGGAAGACGCTTATCTGAAATGGGGAAGTCTTATCACCGGTTGCTGAAGCTGGCCATTGGGACATGGAATGTCACCTCTCTGGTAGGGATGGACCCTAAACCTGCTAGTTGGGGAAACCTATGACCAATGGCCTTGAGAGGGGTTGGACTCTTTCTTTGCTGGAGTTACCCCAGGTGAGAAGCAGCGGGCAGGAGAGGGCTTACTGATATCTCCCTAGCTCTCTGAATTCCTGTTGGAGTTTACCCTGGTGAGTGAGAGAGTTGCTTCCCCCATGCTCAGGGAACAACAGTCCTGACTGTCGTTTGCACCAATGCACCACTCTTTTGGAGTCCCTGGGACAGCTGCTGGAAGGTGCCCCCACTGGGGATTCCATTGTTCTACTTGGGGACTTCCATGATCATGTGGGCAACGATAGCATGACTTGGAGGGGAATGATTGCGCTAGCCACAGTTTGTCCACAACTATTACCATGTTTAAATATAAGGGAGTCCATATGTGCATTTGGCACCAGGACAATCTAGGTCACCGGTAGATGATCTGCTATGGCCATATGTTTTTTACACTCATGTAAAGAGAGGAGCAGAGCTGTCAACATGTCACCACCTGGTAGTGAGATCAGGTGGCAGGGAGGATGCCGGATAGAATAGTTAAAGTTTGCTGGGAACGTCTGGCTGAGGATTCTGTCAAGATGTCGCAAAGCTTTGACTGCCAGAGGCAGCGGGGGGACATTGATTCATTTCTGCACTGCAATTGCCATTTGGAGCTACAGTTGCAAGGTTGCTGGTGCTAGTTGTGGCAGCAGCCTCAGAACCTGCTGCTGAACATCAGATGTGAAGGGTGCTGTCCTGTTTCGAGGTATGTCCATCCAGGAGAAGACCCTGCAGGACAGGACAGGAAGTCATGGAAATTACTGGGGAGAGGAGGGTCTGGGCATCCCTGCTAAGACTGCTGCCTCCATGACCCAGACCAGAATAAGCAGAAGAATATATGAGACGAGACGAGACGAGACGAGATGAAAGGAGACACAGAGCTCCACTATGACAGTGTGGCCTTTCCTCTGCTAAGAGTGCTGTTTGGTGTCTGGTTTTTATCTGGTGATAACCAGTGACATAAAGCTTGGGTTTGACACAGATTTTGATATTTTTTGACATCCACAGGCCAAATCACAAAGGCACACTCGCAAGTAGTGACACAACAGGTCTGCAATACATGTTCAGCATGGCAAAACTTGGTAGGATACTCACAACAGTTCTGGCTACCAGGTTATTTCTTGTTACAGCTGTGCTGTGTTTAGGAACAGCAGCCACTGTGAGATAACATTTTTTTATATGAACATAAAAATGTATCTAGCTAGAAAATGGGGCTATCTTAGGCATCTGCTATGTCACCGATCATCAAATACGTTCAATACTAAACTAAATATTCAGCCTGCATTGGTCTATGAATGTGGGTGATTCTTATTGTATTTAAACAATATATGAAAAGCTTCTCTTTCAGTTCACAAAATCCCTGTAGCAGCAGCAGCCTCTCCAGTCCCGGAGAAGTGCCGCATCAGAGTGCAGTGCCATTGCACACAGGGGCTGTTTTAGGGCACTCCTGAGAGATTGAAGGCATGCTGAGGTTGGTCTGATAAACAGCTGCCTGGCCTGTTGTAGTAGGTCTGCCACGATTAAAAAGGAAGCAAATTTCTTCATCAGAAGAACAGTATTGGGCAGGGGTATCAGGAGGATTTTGGCACGCATTTGCCAGTGTGTTAATGATGTCCTCATTGTTTAATATTCCTGTGAGATTCTGAGCGGACTGACTCATTGTCATTCACTTTTTGCTGCAGCATCCACATGTTACACAAGATGGCCGCAGGCACTGTCGTGAAGTCTGACGTCAGTCAAGTTTCATGCGATATATTCAAGATTTCATGCGATATATTCAGGATTCATTCAATATATTCAGAGTTTCATTCCATATATTCAGAGTTTCATTTCATATATTCAGAGTTTCATTCCATATATTCAGGATTCATTCCATATATTCAAAGGTTCATTCAATATATTCAAAGTTTCATTCAATATATTCAGGATTCATTCCATATATTCAGAGTTTCATTCAATATATTCAGGATTCATTCAATATATTCAAAGTTTCATTCAATACGGTATATTCAAAGGTTTAATTTCCTGAATGGCATGCCATAATATATACACTACTCACAATAAGTTAGGGATATTGTGAGAGACTCAGTGGATGTCATACATACGGTGTTTGTTTCACTTCAGAGATTTTTGGGATAGGGAGGCAATTGTATTGGGGTGATAGACACAGAACTACTGGCAGAGTTCGTGACAGACCCAGGAGTGGAGCCCCACGAGTGACAGACCGCAACGATGACCAGTACCTAAGGACCTATGCACTCAGACATCGTTATGCAACTGCCACACAGCTGCAGGCCCGTTGACAAGATGTGAGGGGTACTAGGGTTTCCAGACAAACCATTCGCAACCGACTCCACCACTTTGGCTTGAATGCCAGACGACCATTGCAGGTGACTCAACTGACACGAAGACACTGCTGTGAACGTTTGCAGTGGGCACAAGACCATGTGACCTGGACAATGCAGCAGTGGTTTACCGTCCTGTTCACTGATGAGTGTCGGGTCACCTTGCACAGAAATGATGATCGTCAGCGTTGCTGGAGAAGGTGAGGTGAGCGAAACGCCGAGGTCAACATGGTCCCCAGGGTTCGCTTTGGTGGAGGAGGTGCAACAGTCTGGGCAGACATCACCAGTCAGCGCAAAACAGATTTGGTTATTGTAGATGGCTCAGTCACTGCACGTTCTTACCTCAGAGACATCATAGAACCCATCATCGTCCCCCAATTCCGCCAGCACACCCCCAACTTTCTGTTCATGGATGATAATGCTCAACCACATCGTGCCAGAATTGTCACAGCTCGACTTCAGGAAGTCAGAGTGCCTCATATGGTATGGCCAGCAATGTCCCCTGACCTGAACTCCATAGAGCACGTCTGGGACCAGCTGAAGCAGAGACTGGATGATCGTACCTCACCACCACGTGACCTGGCAGAACTGCGTGTAGCACTTGTGGAAGAGTGGAACGCATTGCCTCAGAACAACATCATGAGATGATCCTTGTTATTGTATAAATTTTTGGGGTAATAAATATTAAACGGTGTTTCTTCTCATTCATTATTAGTAATATCAAAGGGAACTTTTACTTATTTCATTAAAATTCAGACCAAATAGGAAAAGCACTCGTGTAAATAACAATATCCCTAACTTATTGTGAGTAGTGTGTGTGTGTGTGTGTGTGTGTGTGTGTGTGTGTACAAATACAACTATATATATCTCAAAGTATATCAACTGCACCATCATTTTCAAGTCCAAGGAAAGGTAACTACATTTGCACCCTCTGTTCAAATTTAAATAGCAACAATTTCTACTGGGAATACTGCACAGTTGCAGTGCATCAGTGCAGAATGTTTGACACATAGCAATGAAAAAATAATAAAATAAAATGGATGCTTGTAGTTCACAGAGGTGTCTCTCATGTACCTATTTGTTTTAGTCTGAGATGCTGGAGCTCAAATCAAGTGGTATTGAACGACATGTATAGCTTTTAATGTTTTTGGTGTGTGTGTGTGTGCGTGTGTGTGTGTGTGTGTGTGCACTTTCTTTTCCTCATCCCTCCTTCTAATAAAATGTGACCTGTGTTTGCAGGAACAATGCAAAGCATGAGCCATTGCGGGAAACAGCAGGTACAGTCATCATTTTCTTTTGGTTTTCACTGTAAAGAGGTGTATGTTGCCTTTTTTCAGTGTCTTTCTCTTGCAAGGCAGTGGTACATAGTGGTGAGTGCAATGTCTTTTTGGTTTACAGCACTTAGGTAGCAGTCTAATGAGCTTTTTATTCAATAGAATGCAATGGGGAAAAGGGATCTTTGTCAAGTTATCACTGGTAGCGCCTAAAACTGAGCAGAATATACACACTTGGACTGCATGTATTATGTCAACATCATTAGTGAGTAAGAAAAGATGCAAAAGATGTCCAGTAGCTGACAAGCGTTACGTACAATAGCTACTGTGCATTACAATATACTACTACTTAAAAGTGATTGAGAGGATGTGTGGCTGCAGTATAAGTGTGATTTTTGTTTTATCTATGCCAAATCCCTTTTAATGTCTTTTTCTAAATAATTCTTTTTTCACATCACTTTATATGATTTGCTACATTTATATTGTTGATATGTTGATGAGTGGTGCACAACATTTTCTTTACTTTCACTGGACACTAAATGAAAAATCTCACTAAATTAATGAGGCTGAAAATGAATCTAGCTGTGTGAACAAATGCCACACTTTAAAGAACTTTCTGTCTTTGAGTAGTATGCATTATCTAACCTACAAATCTCCCTCCACTCTGCCTGAGGTCAGCCAATTCAAACAGCATGCAAATGATGGTGGAGAAAACCATGGGAACGGCAAATTGCTTATGCCTCTGCAGACTCCTCCCAACTCACCTTCAAGTAAAGCAGGCACTGTTTGGCTGTTTATCATTCAGACTACAACTATATTTGCCCACTGTGCTGAATGTGTTTGAGGCAAAAATGGAGCTTTAAATAATTCTTCATCCAAACCAGAGTGATAGTGGGTTTTACAAAATAACATACACAAAACACTGAAAAAAGAAAAGAAAATTTGAAATAATCATAATGACTTAATTTGTAAAGTGCTTTTCAAAACAGTTGCAAAGTGCTTTACAGAACAGGATAAAACAATAAATATAGTAAAATACAATTAAAAACATGGAGCATACAACAAAAACAGAGATTCACAAAAAAATCCTTTCTGAATGTTTTGAGAAGTGAATTAAAATAAGTCACTGAGCTTGCTAACCAATGTCTCTCAGAGTTACACAGCTGCGGGGCTCTAACTTAAGACATTTAGGTATTGGTTTACCAATATAGGTACAATCAGGATCTCAGGCATCAACTATTTATAGGATGCAAGTAAATATTTGAGAGCAGCAACATCAGAACAAAGCTTGAAGTCAAAAAACAACTGCAAATTTTGGCAAGACTGTTTAATGTTAGAAGACAGTAGAAGGACCTCATATTTTGACTATTTGGCTTAATGGGAGCTTTTTTACATCCAGCATAAAATATCCAACACAAAAACCATGTCTGTGTCACTGCTAGTTTGCAGAACATAAGGCTGCATTTTCCAGTTGTGTATAGGTATTGTGAATTTAAAACGTCTACACAGTATGAAATTGCATTTTTTTATGGTCTTTGTTTTATCTTTAATCCATTATTCTACTAGACAAAAATACAGTTTAAAAAAGTACAACACCATGATAGTCTCTCCACACTTTTTTCTAATTGTTAAAAAGTATCACTAGGAAGAGCGATATAAAGCAATGCTGAAACTGCTCAGTGCAACATGGAGCACTATCAAAACTATCATCAATAAGTGAAGAAAATGTGGAACCACTGAGACACTGTAACCATCCCCTATTTGAGTTTGATGAAAGTACAGGAATAAAACTTTGGACCAACTTGCAGAGGCTACAAGTGCCCTACAGCAACACTGAAAGAACTACAGAAATTCCTGGCAGGTACTGTCAGTCCTTGCATGTGGCATTCATCTAGCTCAGCCCATGGGTCAAAGTCTGTGTCAAAGTCACACTGTGATATAGACAAGCAACAAATAAAAGAACTGGACTGCTAACATGGCATTTCAGGTAGTTTAGAAGCAGCTTTTACTTAAGCTGTAATAGATGCTTATTCAATTCAATTCAGTTCAATTCAGTTTTATTTATATAGCGCCAATTCACAACCAAAGTCATCTCAGGGCACTTTACAAACAGAGCGGGTCTAGACCACACCCATTACTATTAATTACACCCAACAGTTCCACCATGAGCAAGCACTTGGCGACAGTGGCAAAGAAAAACTTCCTTTAAACAGGTAGAAACCTTGGGCAGATCCTGGCTCTTGACCGGTTGGGGGGAAAGAGAGAGGGAGAGAGGGAGAGACAGGAGGGGCGAGAGAGAGAGAGAGAAAATACACATCACAGATGGAGATACAGGTGTACATAAAGATGAAATTGGCAGAATCATAGAGCAACAGAGTCCTAACTATGGCTGCTGTTAGCAGTACAACAATGATAATAATACAATAATGATACTAAATGGCAGGAGAGGACAGGGGGCAGGTCGGTGGAGCCACAGATCAAATGTTCAGCTCTGGAGCCACAGGTATCTGTAGAGAGGTACAGAGAGAAAGACCAGAGAGAAACAAGAGAGAAACAAGCACAGCACTAGGGGAGACAGGACACGGAGTTAATGGTTAATCTGCAATGGTTTACAGATGAGAGAATGGGTTTGAGGAGAGAAAGAGGAGTGTGGAGACGATCGTGGGATATCCCCCAGCAGCCTTGGCCTACAACAGCATAACTGAGGGGTGGCATAAAGGGGTAGTTTTGACTGTGGGTGTAGTTGTCATGATAACTAAATAATAATTTATGTATAATAGTGTTTGCAATATTACACATTTTGCATTCATTATTTCTCATAATCTCACTGGGTTGGATATAATTCAGGTGAATGTCTTATTATTATTTTATTTGGTGTTATAATAATATAAATACAAACATTTCAACTAAAATGTTATATAGATGGTAGATTAATTGTAAAACTATATACATCAACAGTGACATCACATGTCAAATAACGTGTTGATCTGATGTTCGCAAGGACAATTAAAATCATTTTCAACAAGAAAGCCAGAAGGAATGAAGAGGTGGGGTCACTGTCAGCATCAACACCTGTTGTAAAAAAGAGTCTGAAAAGTGAAAGTGAATAATATAAGCTGCATTTATTTTCTTTTCCTCATCTTGCTATGTGCTGTGTCCATTGTAGAGCCTCTGAGGAGAAACCCCAGCAGTGATGATGACCTGGCTCTTGGTATAGAAGGTAGGCCTCTTGTGGCATGTACCTTACCTGACTGCTGCAGTTAACGTAATTAATATAAAATAATCATAGTTTGCTTATAGTTTCTGCTATGATTACTGATTTCACTCACTCTGCTGAATGGAGCCGTAAAGCCACTGGTTTTTCCACTACATAATCCTGCACCACAGTATAAGCCTCCTTAACATGATTTTCTGTCCACAGAACAGCAACAGAAAAGTAAGCAGTGTTTTTCATGAGAAACATGTATTGGCATGTTCCTGATGAGATCTAAACATTGAAACAGTATATAAAAGGTTCCCTGTATGATATAACTCAACAGATCTTTCCCTGCTTATTTTTGTGGAAGAGGCAGGCGAGACACCAACTCTTTGTCTCGTGTAAGACATGTCTTATTCACAGTAGGTGTGCATGTCATGCAGGCAGTGCTGCAGCTCTAACCAACATGGGCACCAAAATAGAAAAAAAGAAGTAACATGATCCTCATGAGACTACAGTGTCCAGTGTGCTGGCAGTGTGTCCCTGGCCTTATCCTGGACTCAGCATAGAGTCTTTACAGGCACCCTCTGGCAAACAAATTGTACTATAGGAAAGCAAGTCTAATAGATAATTCAGTGTATATGAGATGTGAGGTGCTTTTAAATGTTTTAAATGTGTGTTCTCACCTTGTGCAGTATTCCACTGCTATAGGCACTCCCACACTGCTTGGATCACTCCCTGTAAGACTCATTACGTAACCTTGTCATTATCCAACTGTGTTGACTGCTGGATATCTCCAGGACCTCCTCCACTATAACAAAGCAGTAACCCTTAAAGTCAAATTTCCTACCTCAGTTGCTACAGAACATTGTAGTATAACTCTGTGCTGACAGTCTGGTCGTGGGACCTGAAACCACAGTGCACAAACCCACAAATGCCATACCTGCATACTGAATCACATTGGTTTAAGTCAAAAGGCTGGCTGTCTTGTCCTGAGCAACAGAAGACACCACCAACAATAGTCTTTATGGCACCCCATATGTAGGTGATAAAAATGTAAAGGTTTCATTCAACTGAAGAATGAAATAGAAACCTCTGCTGGTTACATCATATGTACTGCTTTCATCAACAAAATGAATAACTAGTCAAACAAAGTCAAACAAAACAATGTGTGCCATTAACTATTTCACTGTAAATGCAGCTGACAAAATTCAGCCTGTTGGAGATTATTTATACAAATTTATACAAATACCTGTGTTATCTTCAACTGCTGAGAGACTCTCCCTTCCCTTCCCTCCCAAAGTACCTTTGCATCTGTGTCCACTTTTATGTAAGAGAAAATAACACCAATCTCACACATGCTACAAGCCAGTACCCAAGCATTTTCTTTTCTTTCTTTTTTTTTGGAGTTGGCCTTTAATGGAATCTAATATATCTCTCACCCAAATGCCCGTAGGTTAGGTAGAGGTAGGACTAGTTTATATCAAAAATCTGCGCATTACAAAACAAAACAAAGAGATATTACACAGTACACAGTTACTTTGTTCTTGACACCAGGCCATTCTCAAATGGAGTCCTAGTTAGGGGAAGGGAGGCAGAAGAGACTGCCAAAACACCCTCTGCAGGAAAAAGAAGAGAGGGAGGGAATGGGGGAGAGACAGAGAGAAACACTTTCCTAATATAGCTTGAGGAGCCTTGACTCCAGACCTGGACAGGATGTACTGACATTCAACCAGCAGAAAAACAAGGAGGTGTCTCACTGTATTCTGCTTTCCTCCTTTCCTGATGTTTCCCTCTCTGTTTGTATAATTGATGCCTCCACATGTCCTGTTAGCTTTTCAATCAAGATAATATGATGTTTCTCCCCGACAGCATCTTTATATGGTAACCAGGGAGTGAGAACAGTCCAAGAGTTTCTGCGGTAAGGATGCCTCTCTCCTTCTTGTTCTTAACTTCTGTCAGAAGTACAAACCCACTCAGACAACAGTGTAGAGTGAAGCTGAAGTCTAGCACGCAGCACAATGCTGCAATACATTTTCACAAAAGTTAGATATGTGTTGTAGGTATATTCACTTATATATGGAAATCATCTGACTATAGTGTAATGCTTTGTAAGTTTAAGTTAGTTAAAGTATAATTATTTATAGTCTTGGATAAAATTTGAAAATGTTTAATTTTAATTTAAATGGAATTAGTCATGGTTTGTGTTTCATTTTAAACTCCTACTAAAATTAAGTCATTTCGCAACAGAATTCTATTTGTATTTAAATCATTTAAACAGGTTAATTTAGTAAAGATGGTAGTATTTAGAGACCTGTAATACTCTTGAGATGTCCTCCATCCAAATTATAACCTGCTTGGTAACTAAACAAATCTGTGTATAGATGTCATCCTTTCCCTTCTTTTTAGTAATGAGTTTGTGTCTGTGACAACACAAACATAGTAGGTGGGGTGCATTGTTTTGACAGACAGCCTGAAGTGGGCAGTGGCCTGTGCTAATAAAATAAAAATTTGGGGTGTGTTTAATCTCAATAAAGCACTGATTACATTTAAAAAATATATATTTTTTGTCTTTTTCATGATTTTGAAATATTAACACAATAGTAACATCATTAAATAGCCTAATTTATGTAATTAACTGAAAACAATGAAAAACAGCATTAAAATTACATAAATAACAGTTCAATCACAATTTATTATTTAACATGATTTATTTAAGGATCCACAATTGGTTAGTTAAATTATAACTTTATAATATGATCGTATCCATCTTTCAACTGAAAGATGAAGGCCCAGAGCTCACTAACAACACACTAGACTTCCCAGATCTGAATGGGGTCCATAGGGCAATATCAGAGGCTTTGGAGGCTTTTTCAAGCCATATGCAAACATTGTTGGTTCAGTGCCAGAAGGGAAAGAAACATGTTTTCCTTTAGCAGGCAACAACAAGAGAGCACATAACTCTGCTTTATATCAGTGAGAAGGGTTCCTATGTTCATGCTTTATCCCAGTGTGGCATATGTTCTTCATGGTCCAACAGACAATATATATATATTCCTATATAGATATTAAGATAAAGGATATATTATCGTGGAGCTGTTCTCAAAATAGCTGGATCATGAGTTAAATACTCCTCAAACTGCTCATAAAGACCTCTGGTCAGAATAAAGAGCCAACATGGGACCAGAATCTGTGCCATGTCCAGAGAGGCTGTTGATATGACACAGAAAAGATGTTATTTATTTTTATTATCTTAATGTTTCCTGTAAACTATATTCAGTACCCACTTCCTGCACTGTAGATCCATCTCTTGAGCATCATTAGGTCCCACTGTGACATCAGAAGCTTGATGTACTTGTAAGATGGACCATAGGAATTAAAAATAGAAGAAAAAGCACCTGAAGAGAGAAAAAAATAAAATAGAAATGAAAGGGAAGGAAATCCTTTTGTTGAATACAGTGGCCACTTAACAATATAAAGAAATGTTACACTGCCAGAGTAAAAAGCAGGAGAGGATGAATGGCTGTAGTGTGAGCCCCGTCAGTTTTTTTCTTCACCTGCTTCGAGTGCAGTGATGCTGCACATGGAGACTGGCTGTGTGTGTATGTGTGTCACAGAGCTCCTTAAAGTTATACATAGTTAAATATGTATTAAAAAATTATATAGGATTTTCTTGTTCTACTTTTAATGTAGATTTTTTTCTTAAATTAGCATTTCATTTAACAAATGTGAGTGCTCTGCTGTATTCAGTAATGTGTGCTGAGATGGATTAAGCATCTGTTTTCAATTCATATTGAATGAGCAAATGCAAATGTCTTATGTTAGCCCTTTTAACTTCTTCACTCACTACTGCTAGTTGATGTAAAATTATCCTCTTGAGGCAGGGGTTTATTTAACAACCCAATCAGGTTTTTATGCTTCTAAGTCATGTCACTGTAACAGCTTATGGCTTATATAAGCTTACTGTCGATGATTGTACAATAAAGATATCTGCAATGCTCTAGGAAGCCCATATCTATAACATATTCAGAATACTTTCACAACACATTTTACTATGATATCATGTTAATAATACTGTTATGACTGAACAGGTGCTATGAACATACTGCGTTTAAAGGGTGGTTATGTGTGTGTGTGTCTGTGTGATAGAGAGAGAGAGAGAGAGAGAGAGAGAGAGAGAGAGAGAGAGAATCATTCACTTAAAGTAGACACTGAGCAGTTAAAAAAGCATTAATTATTATCCAGTTACAAAGATCACCAATTCAGTTCGCTTCAGTTTTATTTATGTAGCGCCAATTCACAACAAAAGTCATCTCAGGGCACTTTACAAACAGAGCGGGTCTTGACCACACTCATTACTATTAATTACACCCAACAGTTCCACCATGAACAAGCACTTGGCAACAGTGGCAAGGAAAAACTTCCTTTTAAAGAGGAAAGAGAGAGAGATAGAGAGAGACAGGAGGGGTGAGAGAGAATACACCTTGTCGATACAGGAGTACATAACTTTAGATGAAAACTGACAAAATGGTAGAACAACAGAATCCTAACTATGGTAACTTCAGTACAATATAGAATAATGATAATAAGTGGCAGCAGAGGACACGAGGCAGGTCGGTGGAGCCACAGATCAGATGTTCAGCTCTGGAGCCACAGGTATCTGTAGAGAGGTACAGACATAGAGACCAGAGAGAAACAAGCACAGTACTAGGGGAGAGAGGACACAGAGTTAATGGTTAATCTGTGATGGTTTAAATGAGTTTGAGGAGAGAGAGGATGGAGAGGAGAAGTGTGGAGATGATCATGGGATGTCCCCCAGCAGCCTCGGCCTATAGCAGCATAACTAAGGGTTGGCATGAAGGGGTAGTTTTGACTATGGGTGTAGTTGGCATAGTCACTAGAACTAGCTGTAAGCTTTGTCGAACATCATAGTATGTTTATGCAAAATTGGCAGAGTGAAGATGGAAAAACTGAACAAATTGCTGATGCATAAAATAGCGTACTCTTTTTTTTTTTTAGCTTCCCCAATCTTTTTTTTTAACAATAAATGCTCCATGGTTTGTTGAACGGCTATTAAAAGTTCATCTATTACTGCAGTGTGTTTTTGAATGACAGTTGATAACACCCTCTGAACCTGAACAGCTAGATTAGACAATACAAGTCACATTTACCAGGCAAATAAGCCTGACATGCCTTCCTCTGCTAAGCACAGTTTGCATAGAAAGCGAAAGGATCAGAGGAAAGTTATTACAATACTTGACAGCTGTACAGAAAATATGAATGAGCCAAGGGCAAAAGGGATAAGTATAAAATATCAAGGACAGCAGGCTAGTCAGGACAAGAAGCATTATGTGAGTACACAACAGATATTACACATTTTTTGTTAATGTTTTGTTAATTGTTTGTATTTTTTATATATTATGTTATGTATTAAAGATCAATCATAATTAATATCTATGAGTTTTGAAATTTCACATTAAACAAGGTGTTTATGAATTTGGATTCTCCTAAAAATACACAGAAGATAGTTTCTCAGTTGGCTTTGAATAATACAGCACCACAGCATGTGATGCTTGGTTATACACAAGGTTATCAGAAGTAATTATTCAGGCAATTGATTATCAATCGGTAACCCATAATTTAGGGGTAAAGTTTTTATATTTTACTTTGAGAATGAAATGTGTGGCGCATCACCGGCTAGTTATTGTAACATTAAAGGTTTTCGATTATCCCCTAATGATTAATTGAAACTGATATTACAGGAAATGAATATCATTTTTATTAGATACCTCTTAATCATGGAAAATGAATATATTACACATAATTATGATTTCTTTATAAATATAATCACTAGAAATTATGTCTTTGTTAGCTTAGAATTAGCCATTTGCATAGCAACATAGATAAAAAGACAATGACCTGTTTTCAACAAACCAACCAGGTTGCACCACCATTTTCATAGGCCAGAAAGGATGAAACATGCACTTGTCCAACAAATCAACTTTTGCATTTTTCTTGGAGACCAAGAAGAAGAAATTGTTGTTGCTGGAGCTGGCTGACAAGTTTGAGGATGCAAATTTTGAGAAGTAGAGGAAAAGGCAGAGGACCCTTAATCCTTGTTGACAAAAAAGTTAACCTGTTTGTTTTCTCCTGAACAGGTAATTCAGTTGATCTGTCTAAATAGAGTTTGCTGTTTAATAGCTTCAACTAGATCATGGCAAGTGGCACTGTAGTTACGTTTTTCCCTGCGTCAATATAATGTAATTGCTACTAGAATTGTTATTTTATATTAATGATGCAGAAATTTCAATTTAAAGACACAATGTAATTGCTGAAAATAAGTAGCAATTGTGTTCAGCTTTTATTCTGAGAGCTAAAAACAGTGTGCACTTTTTTCATTCAAAACACAATGGCTTCTTTGAAAAAAAAATTACTTTGTTGGATGTAATTTGTTGGGAATATATGTAATTTAGTGAGATTAAGATTAAGATTTCCCTTTTTTTGCAATCAACTTTGCAATTTGGCCAATCACATTCGTACATGTTGATTTTTAGATCTATCTCAACAGTCATAGCAGGCGGAGGTAGAATTCCTTTTCCTTTTATTTAAGTTTGGAAATTAAGTTGGGGATTTTCTCTTATCAACTAACTTTTTATTGCCATTCATCAAATGCACAAAAGTGTTCAAATTTATAAACATGGCAATGAATACGAATACTCATTTCTCCATTCAGGATACTTATTGTATCAATGCAATAAGACTTTGAGGCAAAGAAGAGAATTGAGGGACTCAGTTGTTTTCAGTGGAAAGATATTGTTGTCCTAGGTTTGTCCATTTACTCTAAACATCGAATGGTAGTGTGTTGGTATGTACAGTTAACTCTCTTTTTTGGATTTTATTTTTTTATGTTTTTATATCAAATAGCAAATGACTCACCAGGCTACTGTGCACAATGGTACAGATGCCTGGAACTCATCATCAGTCATCATCATTTTATCCAGACTTTGGACAAGCATAAATCAAAGATACGCTAGTGGAGACTGGCACAGATGCTTATGTTCAGATCGCACCTTACTTAGTAAGTACTTATCCATCATCTTGAAAGATGATTAAGATATTAAATCATTCACAACATTGCTGATCCATATGAAGGAACATTCATTATAGAAATAATCAGACAGGAAATGGGGCATGGTGCAAGCACATTACCCGAAAAAACTGCTGTAAGGTTAAAAAGTGGTTCATGTTATTGCTTCTATATTTATCAAAACCACTAATTTATTACATGATTTGGTGCCTTTGGTGGCTGTGAATATATTAATCATTACATCGCATCAAAATGACGGCAGGATGATCATCATTAAGCTGGGTGGGTGGCAGGGGTTTGGCTGGAGGGCACAGAGGACTCAGGGAGACAAGTTTCAACTGAAAAAAAAAAAGAAATGGACCCAAGAAGCAGGGATACAGTTTTGCTTGTAATTACGTTCTGGTGTCTAGTGCCCACATGCCATGCAACCATATGCTTGTTACACCCGGTGTAAGCATAGTGGAGCTTGTACAGACCGTAAGAAATGGTCCACCATGCTGAGAAAAATGATACTATTGTAATGTAGCCTAAATAACCATGCTAACGTGAACCTCCAACCACAGAGAGATGATGAGTTGTATTGCCCTGGGTACAAACTGTACAGGCTCCTACAGGCTAGTGTCAGTCTTCATGGTGGGCCATAGAGGTGTAGTTGTGGCTCAGAGATACAGGTCATCCACCTATCAGAGGATCCGAAGTGCTGAAGTGTCCTTGGGCAAGACACTGAACCCCAAATTGCTCCCGATACTGCATCAGCAGAGTGTGAATGGGTTAGAATCCTAAGTTTCTTTAGTTTTGTTTTATGTGAATGGGTAAATGCTGACTTGTAGTGTAAAGTGCTTTGGACTTAATTGAAAGCCTTTATTGCCGGTGCACAATTCAAAAAGAAAACAAGTACAACGAAACTGCAATGAGCCTCTTCAAAGGTGCGTATAATACAAAATCTAAAGGAGTTTGCATGGCAAACGTAATGTAATAAATTAAACACAACAGATAAAAATAAGCGAAAAGAATAAAATTAAAAATTTAAAAAAAGTTGACTTTGTCAACAACATAGCATTACACAATGCCTTGTGAAATGACAGCACTTATTGCACAGTTTTTTAAAAAAGACAATGAGAGAAAATCTTATTTAAAAAAGTCACTGATTTAAGTGATAGATATGGTTAATTACAATGGCTTATATGATGCTCAGTAACCATGGTAACTTATACTGCTGCACAAGCCTGCTCCATAGAAGGCTAACTGTGAGGCTAATTTCAGCCTTATGTCACAGAATTTCCTACTGGTTGGGACAGACAGTCGAATCACTTTGATCATGTCCTGGTTGGAAACAAATCTTTAGACCCTTTTCTCACAGTGTCATGAAGCATGAATTCATGTGTATATAGTTAGAAAGACCATAATACCTATAGGATGTATAATGCAAGAAAATCTTCAAGTTGAAAGTTTTTTATTAATTCTCTAATTTTGATAGCACCGTGGAGAAAAAACATCAAGTACATGACCTACTGCTGAGTTTATATGTAGACTTTTCTCTCTCTAGCTTTTCATTTCAAACTTCAACCCCTAGTTTTTACCTTTATGTATTCCATGTTTAGTTTCTGTCTTTCAAAACCATTAGGCAGGTGACACTTATATATCCAACGGACATTGAGAAAGTGATAAAAAGGTGCTGATTGTGTAATTATAATATAAATATGTATAGCAATAGGGTATGTTAACTCTTGACAAAAATTAGTAGATGATATGTCACATGCCAATAAGCATGTTGAGGAATGATTTCTGTGGCGGTGTACCTCTGTTCCTTTTCTTAGCTAAATGCCATCTCCTCTGAAGGTAGCTTATGTGCTCTGTATGTATGCTCAATGAAAGATTTATCAAACCTGGTTAAAATTAAATGTGGCTAAATTTTGTTAGTGACAACCAACAACAGAGCAATTTGCATGTCTGACTCTGACCGATGACATTGCGACACACCGCTAACTTACTGCCAGAAACAGTGAACTTCACCTAGCGGGACGAACGCCCCCTCTCAGACTTCTCAGGGGAGCAGTTTCACAGCCTATGCAAATTACTCCTGTCATTATGTAATGACAGGAGCAATTTGAAGTTTAAGTCTGGGGTTTTTAGGACTACACCAGTAGTTCACCTTTTCCCAGGGCTCATCACCTTGCTAACCTATGCTGCAAACCTAACCTGCTCCAGAGTCTATTCTGATTTTATTCTAATTGAGTCTGATGAGGACAGAACAAGCAATCAAAATGTTTATCAGTTTGCTTAAAGCTGCAAGTTTATTATTTTGTATCATCATTTCTTCAATTCTCAAGATTAAAAAGGATGGCCAACAACATTTCTTAAAATTAAAATAATCTATTAATCTTAATTAAAATACATCTATTTTACAAGTGACATTATAGTCAGCTTGGTCTTTTATGCTGATTTTTATTTTTTAGAGAGACAAGGGGGAGAGAGAGCATGAGAAAAAGAAAATACAGCAGCACAGTTCCACAATACTATCCATCTATACAATAACAACAACAGTTTTGGTTTCTGTGCTATGGTGTATGTGTCACTAAATTGTTCTTACTGGTTCTTTAAAAGTAAATTATGAGCCGTCGGTTCTTTTTTTTTCTTTTTGTCATAAAACCTTTGTAATGACCAAACCATCATTATGTCAGCTTCTCTCTTAAAATCTTCTGACTTTCCTACCCTGGCTGTAGTTGCAAGCCCCTTTTGTTCAAGCAGAAGATAGATATCTTTGGAAACACCTCACAAATATAAAGTTTTATTTTTACCAAAACTGGTCCCTCATTTTTTTTTACAAATACTACATCAACAGTTGAAAATGTCTATTAATTCTAAGTGTTTTTACTGTTTCCAGTGAATGATTAATACTTTGGTGGGTATTTTGGGTAGCATAAAGGTGGATGTGGGATTAAATCCAAATAGAACTATAATGGAGTGCTATGGTGCAGAGGAAAAGGACAATATTGATTCAGTAATGAGAGGGCCTGAAACATGCACAGACTTATTTTTATTTTTTATTTTAAAGGATTTATTGGATAACTTCAATTTGAAATGGATGGATGGTGGCAGATGGGAAGGTGATCAGGGTTGCGAGAGATGTTAGGACGATCCAGTGGCTTGAATACACAGGGATGATGAGCTGAGAATGGCTGCTGAGATTCAGCAGGTGACCAGTTGGCTAATGACAAAGAAAGGAGTATATAGCTATTGCTATATAGCTAAGTTGGCTTGAGACCACACTATAGTTGATGGACATTCTGGCAAGACTGAGGGAAAAGCCATGGATGATAATGCAGAAGCTGATGAGATAATTTACAGTAATTTAGGAGAGAAGTAGCCACACCAAAGAAAAAGGACACACAAACAAAGACAGAAAGACAAACAGAAGAATAACAGGGGAAGAGGGAAGGGTACACACAGAAACCCAGGTATAAACTGGTACTGGGGCAGAGACCATGACACGTAAGCCTTGTTGGTAGCAACAATTTATTGTTTGTTTTGTTTTGGAAACAGGTTTTTTCCTTTAAAATTATTAGATAGATAGAAATTTTGTATCTGTCCTCTTGAAATGACAAAAGCTTTTGGAGTGCTTATGGCAGCATAGGCAACGCCATGCTCAATATGGTGTTAATCATTAACCTAGTTTATAATACTGATGTGGCAGTTTACATTCATAAATTAATACATTCAAAAAGCCCATGTACCTGGAACTGTGAAACCATTGCTGTGTATTGTACCTGTTTAGGTTGAGCGGATCAAGTCCAGCTCTCAGCAGGTGGGACAGCTTCAGGTCAGCAGCTTCGGGCCACTCTGGACCACTCAGGTTAGACAGTGCCTCAAAACAAACACAAACACTTTGGAGATGAGAATGTTATGAGTGTACAGTAGTGACATGAACAAAACTCTGCTCTATTGCCCCTTCTCTGTTGGCAGAGTGATGGACATACTTAACCTGTGGAATGATGATCCGGAGGAGGTTCTTTTGGACCTCGGGTTTGGCTGTGATGAACCTGACCTGTCTGGGCGCATCCCAGCTCGATTCATTAATCATCAGTCTCAGGCAAGGGGAATAAACCTCCAGGTGTTTCTGGAGGCCCAGAGGCACCGGCTGGACCTTGAGAATCCAGATGTCAGCAGTAAGACATACTTTTATCAAGTGATGCGTTTATTACAATGTTTAATTGGTGCTTTTTATCTACAAAATTTTAAATACTTGATGTAGGGATTGGCCGCCAGTCAAATACCTGAGCATTAGTTATGTCAGACACCGATGCTATGAAAAAAGGGAAAAACAGATCCACACCAATGGTATACTAAAAGGTGCCAGGTGCAAGTAGAAGGGTCCTGGCACACACAAGTAATGTGCAGATCATCTGAATTCATGTATTGTGTAAAATAGATTGTACAAATCTGTGAGATTGTGAAATTTCAGTACATGATTATGCTTTCAAAGGCAACTCATAACAAAAATATACACATTCATATACAGAAAAGTGGCAATTAAATATAAAACAGATTAAATAATGAGTTCACAAATTAAAAAACAGTCATAAAGGGTAACTTGTGACTGCATTAGAGGCAGAAGACAAAGCAGGGTTTGGCCCAAATATTATTTCAAAGAATTTCTAAAACAAAATATCAATATTTGTACAAAATATTGGAATTGTTGTTACAAAATTCTTTCAAAAATGGCTCTTTGTTATTTTGTATCAAAGGGTCTGCAATAGAGAAATTTGTGTATATGGAGAAGAAACCAGACTAACAACTGAAAGGGCATAAGAGATAAATATCTGAGCAGCAGTTAAATAAGAATATAAGAAATCACTTACTTTTTAAATGTTATTTCAAATTAACCTAAAAATCTGTGCAGACACAGTAAGGAACAAGTTTCTGTTTTAATAAATGGTGTAATAAGCTGAAATTAAGTTAATGTTGCTATGGCAAAAGCTATTCTCCAAACGTCGTAACAGAATAGAAGGCTTTTCACTATTAGGGTTTGATCACGAAATATCAGCTGATGAATATACAATGAGTACAATGCACAGTTTAAACCTATTCAATCACCACCAAGTACACTGTCAAGAACAGACATTCTGCAATCACTGCAGACTTTTAAGCTGTTATATGGCTGTGTAATAACTATTACACAGGTCTCATTAACAATGAGAAACTTAAACTTACATTTTGCTCTTAAATGTCTAATGTCTCATGAAACGCACATTTCATTTGAGGTTGGGATGACTGTGATTGTGGGGTCTTGTTGGATGATAATTCTTTAATTTTTCCTTGTTTTATCTCTTCTCCTCTGTCTCCTTCAGATCGTTTTAGACAGCTTGAAGTTCTTCAGCAAGTAACTACAGCATTTTCCTCTTTGGTGGGATGTTCTTCCTCCCCTCTTATAACACCCCAAGGGAAAGACCTGCCTCCTGAGGCGAAGGAAAGAAGGAGACGTATGGGCACACTATTCAGACGAGCATCAAAGAGAACTCTAAGTCAAATCCACAACAAAAAACAACAGGATCTAAACACATCTGCTACCGCCTCTTCTTCCTGTGCTGTATCTGAGTCACTGCACACATCACCTAGCTTTGGAGACAGTAAAGTCTTCGTAAGAGTGAAACCTGGACTACAGGAGATTGAACATCTGAGTCCTCTGGCAGAGGAGCAAGGAGCTATTACAGATCCTCAGACCCAGTCTCATGTGGCTTCTTCGATAGCACAAGAGGGAGCACTCAGACCCTATCCCTTGACAGAGTGTCTCCCCCTGACAGCAAATACTTTTTTACAGAGGAAGAAATGCCCAGGGCAGGTTGGGGAATCATTTGAAATGGAAGAGGCAAGTTGAACTGCAAACAGATTAACAAAGACAACACTATTATATGTATGTGGGAATTGCGCGAGTAGTAAAAAAAACTAATAATATAGCACTTATACTGAAAGTATTTAAGTTATACCCTAAATATAGCTTTTCATTATCAAACACTTACTTATTAAATTGTCCAAACCACTTATTTCACCAAATGAATAATATATTATGCAAGAATTGTGTTGGCTGAAAAATAGTAAACTTTCAGCAGAGTAATGTCAAAGTTAATGTACTTTCTTGACATGCTTTTCACTGTTGCCAGCTGTCAAATGTTGAGCATCAACTATAGGTGTATGTATATTTTAGCACATTTTTCCTGCTGTTACATTACAGCTGTTTATTACACATACCCCTTCTAAACTTCTCAATATTGTCTCATTTCATATCTTATCCAGATCCACAGTTTTGATGAATGTAGTGTCACAGGGAACTACATGGGAGGAGCAGTGCATTTAGGTGGGTCATAATGCGTATTATTATCTGATAATGTTTTCATTCTTTCACTAGCTATTTGTAGTACAAACATTTTCATTAAAACTGTATCTGAGGGTTGAATGGAACTTTTACAACCTAAGTAATTTATTTGGTTTTGGAAAGTATTAGTTTTAGACTTGTAATTTATGTGCCCATGAATTTCTTCATTATTGGCATACAATTTCAGCGTTATTAGACAGTCTACCATATTACAGAAATGGAAAGTCATTAAACAGTATCACAACCCAAACCATACTTTTTTTTAAACCTGAAAACCAGTATCGTTATGTAGTATAGCTGTTAATTGTTTGAGGTTGAAGTATTTGAATTCTGCATATTGTGTTATAAATATGTATAGCAAGAGTCCCGTACAGATGAAATTACTACTACTACAATTGAATTGAACTGAAGGGCAGTCTTCTATGATTCCTTATCTTCTCTTGCCCTTTCATGTCCTCAGCCCAGACTGTCTCAGCACCAATGACTCATACCAAAGGCTCTAACTAATGGCTCTTGAGCACCATGGTGTTGACGGATAGGTGGCAAAAAGTGTTTGTTTGTTCATGGCTGGGCAATATCTATCTAGCTGATTGATATTTTGTGTGTTTGTGTGTGTGTGTGTGTGTGTGTGTGTGTGTGTGTGTATTTATGATCTTATTTAATATGTGTCTGTGTGTGACAGAGAGAGAAAAAGAGAGGTGGTACAATGAAGTACCAGAGTGTGTTTCATACCCTGTCACAGCCCTGCCCATGTTGATACTTGTTCCAGCGGTATCTGTTTAATTTCCAGGGTAAACACATCTTAGCTAAAACACTGGGGTTTGATCAGTGCTGGTTAGAGTGTCTTATGCTTCTTGTCAGGGTAAGAGGGAGGTGAGTTTTACCAGTTGTCCATTTTTCATATCCTGATGGAAAATCTTCCATAATTTTCTGTGATGGACCTCTAGAGCTCCCCAGGGGTGGGAGACTTACTCACACTGCTAATGTGTGATAGAAGGAGCTCTTGTTGTTTGGCCTTTCTCTTTCCCCTGTTTTTAGTCTTTGTCTTTGTCTGAACACACCCTTAGTCTGTTGCTCTGCTGGCTACACCAACATGTAATTGATATGCTCTTTGCCTCTTGAGAAGGAATACAACTATAAAGGGGATACAACTGAAATACCTCGCTGTTGCTTTCAAATGTTTACAGTCAATAATTTTAAACTGGTTAAGTTATGATTTTAATGCACTCCATTCCTTTGTTTACCCATTTTTTCCCATGTTTGTGTGAGCAGGGCAGGGTGTATTACGGACCAACAGCTGCCAGTCAGACAGCAGTGGTTTTCTAGAGGAGCTCTTCATCCCTGCCCTCCCTCAGCAGGCATCACTGAGATCTGATCTGATCAAGGTTTAACTTATGCATACTCACCTCTCTAAATATCTCCCATCTTGTTGGAAGTGCAATAATAAATTACTGTTCACTTAAATAATTTGTACTGATGATCTAGATGATCAAATGTACTAAATGTCACTAAAATGTAATGTGACTTCATACACTGTGTATGAAGTTCACATTATAAACAGGTTCACTGACCCTCTGTATTGTCTGCTTGATTGCAGGCTCTGTCGGGACCGCCAGGAGGGAGCAATGTCAGCCAGAGCATTGAGATGCCAGGTGCCCTGTTTTTTCACACCTCCCCATCTCTCCTGGTGTCATAATCTCTGAACCATAATGTGGATAAATCTCTCCTTTCTTCACATTGTCCCTTTGTCCCAATGCATTCATTAATCTTTGATGATCCACTTTCATCTGTATCATTATGTTTTCCAAAACCTGACTGACAGAGATGTAGAAATCAAGTCAAGATCAGTCTCCACCTGCTTCATTGCCGGTATTAGACTGTCAGGACCTTCCTCCTTGCTGCTGCATAACTCACTTTCAATCTCCTTCTCTCCCATCTCCTTCCACCTTTACCTCTCTCTCATCTACATCTTTCCTGCCTCATTGATCCCAGGATCAGAGAAGACCAAGACTGAGGACAAGGATGTGCCAGGATGCACCGACACAACATGCTCTACCATTGCAAGTGTTTCCCCTTCAGCTTTGGATCATTCATTTTTTACCTCACCTGCTATGCTTTCTACTCAGCCTGACTCCTCTGCTGGGAGTCCAGGCAACACAGAGTCAGAACAGCCTAAAAAAGAAAACTCCCTCTGTGCTCAAGGTAGCTTCCAATGGAGATCCTCTATACACTCTCCCTCACTAACTGAGTCCTTCTTACAGAGTCCAGAAAACAATCAAAAAGATTCCCTCTTATCAAGCTCAGGTGAAATAGGCATCTCTGTTCCATCTGCCAATACACACAAAAAAGAGAAAGAAACACCCTCCTCTCAAATGGAGAAGGACAATCCCTTAGCTTCAACCTCTCACATTCTGGATTCAAAGTTAAAGAAAAGTTGTGGCCCACTGCCATGCTGGTCCTCTGACTCTTCCTTTTCAGTTTGTCAGTCTGCCTTCTCATCACAATTACATGATTCAAATAGTCTTATAGATCCAGCTGTTAGAAGAACTTCAGACCTGACAGAGCAATCCATCTCTCAACAAAGGGAATCATGTACTCAGGAAGATAATGCAGACCCTACACCAGGCTCTTCTGTCCAAGATGTTGCTTATGAAAAGTTGGATAAATTTTCTTTGGACACAGAGGATACCTTTTTCATGAACAGAATGAAAGAGATCGAAGTTGACACTGTGCACTCTGAAAGGGTTATTGTTTGCTCATCTCAAGAGAGTTCTGCTGGTCTGTCACAATGTTCTGGATTAGTCTCAAAGAAAGTATGCAACCAAACAGAAATAGATAGACTTGTTCTCTCGCGTAGTTTGCATGAGCTTTCAACTGAAACCAAACCAGAAGAGTTGAGAAAAGTCTTTCAAATGGAAATCAGTGAGACTGAAAAAGATATATCCAGTTCTTCAGTTTTACATGATTGTGTTCCTGAGTCACAGAGCAAAACTGAAGTTGATCCAAAGGAACTAATCAAGGTGGACAGCTTAGATCTAGTATTTCAGACCTCAGTAGATGACTCAGAGGGTGAAAATGGAGATGTGGATGCTTTTTTTCAGCAGCTTGATACTGAAGGGCGAGCCTATTGGGCAGAACCTATCCAGGTTTCCAATCCACCACTTGAAAAGTCAAGAAGCTTTGAGGCCTTGGACGTATCCAGGAATTCTTTCTTTCCAAATGGCCAAACTGCTCTAGATTCATTCTCTTCAGCAGGCAGTACTATACCTTTATTTTTCTCATCCTCAACAGTAATGGACACTGACCAGACCTCAGGAAATGCAACTGCCTCCTCCTCAAATTCACCCTCCTCCTTGACTCTGAGCTTCTTACCATCCCCATATGCAAATACAGAGGTCAAACCATCTAGTCGCTCTGTTTCTGTCCAGATGTCTTCATCTAGATCTTCTCATATTGTCCACAGAAAGGATATTCCCTATATAACTGACTCAAAACGCAATCTTCTCCCTACTGTTCTCCATTTGGACACATCAACCCCTTTCCGTGCTGTTCAGTCATGGACAGACCTGCACATTCAGCAAAACACTCTCACAAGTAAGTTATCCCACTGGGGTCTTCATGCCATTCCAAATGATGTGCATGTTTCCACAAATATCTCAGAAACACAAAGGCCTGCAGCGATGTTCTCTTCATCTCCATCTTTTCATCTGCTTCCTAATGAAGAGCAACTTCATGCTGGTCTTCCTGGCATGGCTAGAGATTGTAATACTGTGTCAGTCCCTGTGGATAAAGGGCTGTGGCCTGATGAGATTGACGATGTGGACAGGAATGAAAATGAAAGGGAGGAGAAACTTTGGGAGAGCAATCAGACAGCTATGATGGCATGCTACTGTGCCTGTGACAATCAGTGTACCTGCAGCAACATCAAGCAGCAAACTGTGGGAAACATTCCTGTAAGTAATACCACACTCTAAAATTATACAATTGTGATGGCTAAATGACTGTGTCAGAGCAACTCTAAAATGGCAGGTCTTGTGAAGTGTTCCTAGCATGCAGGGATTACCACCTTAAGTAGCTATCAAACCTACCAAAAGTGGTTTAAGGATGACATTTTAACCAGCAAAAGGTTTATAGGTGTCTAAGGCTTATAAATGTGCATAGAGAGCAAAGACTAGCCCATCTGGTCTGATCTCACAGTACAGTAGAACTATTGTAGCACAAATTTCTGAAGTTAATGCTGGCTATAATAGAAAGGTGTCAGAACACACAGTGCATCACAGTTCTTGTGCATGGAGCTGCATAGCTGCAGATCAGTCAGAGTGTCCACATCTTTGTCAACCAAAGCTTAAAATGAATCCAATTTTCCCGAAAACTGACTGTATTCTGTGAAAAACACTTTGACTCAGTACACTAGCCTACACTGGAGGTACAGTTAACAAAACGAAATGTTCCCAGAAATGAAAATGTAATGTTTACTCCAGGCGTTTGCACAATTTTACCTCCAGGCAGAGAATTTCAGGCCTTAGACAAAAAAATAAAAAAAAAATAAATTACTGGTCACATACAGCTTGTAGCATGAAAACTAACTTTTGAAATAATTTGACAGGCAGAGAAAACCAGATTTTTAGAAAATTATCTTATTGGCTATTTAGAATTTAAGTTAATTATGTGTGCATGTTGCTATCTGTGAGGGTCTGTGGATCAAATGCTTTTATCATTTCATCAATTGTTTTTTAGTGTCTAAACATCCATGTAAACTGGTTAAATCTTCAAAGGTTTTTATAGAGAAAAATCTTTACTTTTTGCATGTAACCATGATATTTTAATGGCTCTTATCACAGCAGTCATAAAAACTCTGAGTCTCTGAGTTCACATGAGCAAAGCTAAGCACTCTCTACTGATATTATACCATAACACATTGGATATTGTGGTGTGGTACAAACCATAGTAACGGAGTAAATATTGGTGATGCACTGTATATAATAAATATTACAGTTATTCAAAAATAGCTCAATTGTAACAAATCCTGTACAGGCTTAATGATGTTGAGGAAACAAAATATAAATGAACAACACAGCCCATCAGCTTCATTTTGGTCAGTAAACTTGATTCATTTGACTAATCTCCATTTGATGTATTCACCAATATTGTAGTGAACAATGAGCCATTATGAGTCCATCATTTAATGATTCACGATGTTTGTACTTTCATATTCAAACTATATATTTGTTGTTGTGTTACCATAGTTCTTGAGGTGGAAGCTTTTGAAAACAAGGTTCCTATTAACATATGAATGTCTCATTTGCATGAGGAGCCTGTGGAGCTTTTTCTTCATTTTGTCTTCCACTCCCTTCTTTCTCTCTTTAATTCAATGCAATACATTAACATTCATAAATGATGCCCAAATTAACTGTGTGTTGAATTTATATTGAAATACAGGAATGACAAAAGGTTATTTTATCTACCCTAATTTGTATAGATATCAAAATTGAACGCTTTTTTTGTTAACATTACTTACTGCTAAGTCTTGAACCATCATAAAATATACAGTTCTGCACATGATAAGAGGTGCAGACAACAGAAAGGTCTCTTAGATAAAGTTCAACAACAACAACAACAACAACAACAATAATAGCTCACCTCTTTAACAAGGTTTTAAACATGTGATGGTTTCTGACCAAGGCTTTGTTGGTGAGAGGAAGGATTTAATTTTGGTTCTAAATTTTTGAGCCTGAGAAGCTAAGCCCTGGCTCAAATGACAGGAGTCATTGCCTCAATTATCATTACCTCAAGGAAGCATTGATAAGTTAGGGAGAATTTATCATATGTTCTTATGTTGTATTCTTAATCCTGATTCAAAGTCCTTAATCAGTTATGTAGAATATCATGCAACTTGATGGTGACTTCTTTGTCAAGGATCTTAGAAAGAAAAGGAAGTTAGAGTATTGTTCTATAAGCATGCAGGAACTGCTAGCCATGACTGTTGCTGTGTAATCATTCTGGGTTATATTACATCATCAGCAGGACTGGAGTTACAGGCTATTATGTGACCACTTGCAAGCAGACTTGCCAATTAAATAATCCTGAAAAGAAAAATTAACGTAACCTTTGTCTTTGTACACCTCTACAGTACTCTCTGGATGAGTTGGAAGAGATGATGCTTTGTCTGCAGCAGTTTTGTACTGTGCTTAGTGACATGGAGGAACAGCTCTCTGAAGACCAGGCTGCAGTTTACAGTGTTCTCTCTGACCAGGACAGGTACATACTAATTTATGTACTAATTTTGTGTCTGCATTCAGGTTATAACATTCCAACACCCAGTTATAATTTTATACAAGCTGCTTCTATAAAGAGCAGCCACTGTCCAAGATTTAATTTTGCCAATTACACCATCGTCATCAACTGCAGCAATGCACTGCTCCCAGCAGTCGTGATCCTGGTAGACAAATTAATGTGAGAATGCCTTTTATTGTCACTGCACACATGTACAATGTACACTATACACATGCACAATGAGATAAGAGCCACTCGCTCTACAGTGCAGACATGTAAGATGACGACCTTGATGACGACACCATTAATGCCAGAGACAACAACCAGTATGCCTTCGCAGCATGATGTAACAGGTTACAGTTACTTCTTGAAGTTTGAGGTCAATGACGACAATCTACAAATATGCAGCCTGCATCTTAGCAGTGCCCCTGCAAGTGATCACACACTGGCATTTAACTTAGTCTTATTGGTGAAGCTGGTGTTTATGAACTAAAGTTGTGTGCATGTGTGTGTGTGTGTGTGTGTGTAGGGAAAAGGTTCGCGACGTAGAGGAACTGAGGCAAGCAGTGAAACATGAGGCTAGAGAGCTGGAGATGCAGTTAAATGAACTAGCCCATCACTATGATGACAACTTGAAAATGGTAACACACTCAACACAATATACATGCTAACTGAATACACCTGTAAAATAAAAACGCTTAAGATGTGATAAATTCTGGCTGTTTGATATTTGATGATTGATACAATATTTTGTTATGGGGGTGGCACTGCTATAGAGAAAGTTAGTAAGAACACCAAAATAAGAAGGATTCATCCTCTGGGGAACATGTTATTCATAGCTATATACATTATACTGAAGAATTATTTCAGCCAATTGCATATAAATTTGACCCTTTAGAATGTAATGTTTTACGTAACCCTATGTTAAATAATGGCATTTGTATGAAAATTTCAGTGTACATAAAACAGTGAATATCCATCATAAATATCATCCAAACAGTAGGGGCCATTGTTGTTTTTCAAATAATCTGGCCCCTATTTTTGTGTAGGGACACAGCTGGTAGTACTACAAATGCAGTCACTTGTGCTTTGTATTTTCCACCTCCCCTTTGCTAGAAGAGGTGTTCTAGCAGACATGTTTTAAAATGATTTTTAATCTATTACTCTGCAGTTTATTAGATTTATTTATGGTAAATTCTCAAATTATAATTCTTTTTTTGATGTTTTTGAATAGAAGATGCACAGACTGTTGGATGAGCAGTCTCTGCTCTGCTCTCAACTCAGAGTCTTTCGACCTGGAGGTGTACCCACATCATTGAGTCGCGCCCCAAACAGGACAGTAGCCACTCAGTGTTGTCTGCTCCCCTGGATCCCACCAGGGCATGTGCAGAGTGGCCATGTTTCTTCAAGGACTTTGAACTCCCCCAGACACTTGCCTCCTGGGTCACAGAGCATCTGTGAGGGTGTGCACTGTTCTCCAACTAAGGCAGACAAGCTGGACATAGTGGGCTTCCTCCAGAGAGTAAGAATGCTGTGAACTAACAACGTTGGGAAGATAGCATGTGTTTTTAATTCTGAATTCACATTTAGGGAAAAACATACTTATATTTAATGTAATACTGATATGGTGCGCTTGAAAGATAATATGTTTAAATGGGAGAGACAGCAGGAGACAGCAACTGATGTTATATACATTTATATTTAGCATTACACAATGATAAATAAAATTCACAAACATATATTCAATACACATTTACACTTTATTTCAGTGTACAATATGATATGGCTATGTTGTTATGGTTATGAGTTTGATTGTTTATATCACAGAAAATCGTTAAATTGTTTATAGGTCAATTAACTAGAAAATTAAGTGCCATCAAAGTGTGATTTATAGAGTAAACAAAATCCATCCCTGATTCAATTCAGTTAAATTTAATTCAGTTCAGTCCCTGATTCATATCTTGCCTCCATCCCCTTCACATTTTGTACAGTGACACACTGTTCTTAGTGTGTCTGCCATGCTTGTATGTAACCATGTAAAGCACCATCTGTCCACTGGCCATCCTCCACTGTGTCGAAACAGCAACCCTTCACCTTAAATTTCATTCTGGTAGAAGAGGTTGCCACCGCCAGATCCAGTCAGTAGGGAAGCTGGGGAGCAGTGATTGTGATGGTACCTCAGTCTGCTGTGCAACCACGCTGTGAAGCAAAGCATCATCAGGCACAGTTCTGGTTGTTTGTACCAAATCTTTTCTCAGTCTGACCATCTTTTCCACTGCTAAGATGGGTTTTTTGTGTCTGGGTCATATCCATTATTATATAGGTTTGGAACTTCAGCAGACAGTGACTGTTAGTATGTTCCTCTAAAATTAAAATGATGGCTGCCAAATATGAAAACCAATCACAGCACATGACACTGCAATACTCAGTTCCGACAACAGTTGCTTTTGATAAAGTGAGAGCAGACAAAAGCCAAACAATCCAACATCACATCATCAATAGTTTGCTGATGGCTTCATATACTTTTGTCTATGAATCTTACTGACTGATTAAAATGACACTGTATTCCACACAGAGAGTCAAATAGACCTAACAAAAATTATTTCTCTGGTCAAATAGCCATATTCTGTCACATAGAGGCCAAACAAAATGTTCATGAAAATATACAGGTGAAGTGAAAACATGTTTCATGGTTGAGTGCTGTATATGCTGAATATCATACTAGATGGCAGCTTCTATATACACTACCAGTCAAAAGTTTTAGAACACCCAGATTTTTCCAGTTTTTTATTGAAATTCCATCAGTCCAATGAATAGCTTGAAATGGTACAAAGGTAAGTGGTGAACTGCCAGAGGTTAAAAAAAAGGTAGGTTTACCCAAAACTGAAAAATAATGTACATTTCAGAATTATACAGGTTAACAACTTGTTAACTTGCAGTACTACAGCAAGCAGATTGTTCAAGCCTTGAATGTTGGCGCTACCACTACAGGTGTCCCAACTTTTCTTGATTACTCACAACCCCCTCTGTAAATAGTAAATGGCCTATACTTATATAGTGCTTTTCTAGTCATGTGACCACTCAAAGCGCTTTACACTACAAGTCAACATTCACCCATTTACACCAAACGAAACTAAGGAAGGAAACTAAGGATTTCTAACCCATTCATACACCGATGGCATGGCATCAGGTGCAATTTGGGGTTCAGCATCTTGCCCAAGGATGCTTGAGCACGCAGCCCAGAGGAGCCGGGGATTGAACCGCCAATCCTCGGGTGGGTGGGATGACGACCCACTCTACTGCTCTTGGAACATACTGTGGTACCATACCCTTGTGAGCATTATTTGAACAGTATTGTGCTGCAGAAAATAGTGTGTTGCTATAAAAATGGCGAGAAAAAGGCAATTAACAATGGAAGAGAGACAGACCATCATAACACTTGAAAATGTAGGTCTTTTCTACAGAGAATTTGTGAAGAAAGTCAAGTTGTCAGTGAGTACAGTTTCCTTCACCATCACAAGGCTCCCAGAAAATGGGGGACACTCTGACAGGAAGAGGTCTGGCAGACCCAAAGCCACAACAGAATCAGAAAACAGCTCAGCTGCACATCTTAATAGTGGTCATAAGTAGTAAGCAAGTCTCAGTTTCAAGAGAAGACTTGTAGGTTTGACAGGTCGAGTTGCAGCAAGAAAGCCGTTGCTAGGACATCAAAATAAGAAAAAGAGGTTTGCCTGGGCCATGAAACACTGCTAATGGACTACTGAAGACTGAAAGAAGGTGTTATGGACTGATGAATCAAAATTTGAAATCTTCGGTTCATTATGCAGGATTTTTGTACGCCGTGGAGTAGATGAAAGGATGGTTCCTCAGTGTGTAACATCAACTGCCAAACATGGAGAAGGAAGCGTGATGGTCTGGGGCTGTTTTGATGGATCCAGGGTCGATGACTTGTACAGATTGAGAGGCACCCTGACCCAAAACCGCTACCACAGCATTCTGCAGAACCATGCAGTACCCTCTGATATGCACCAGTAGGTCAGGGTTCTACAGCAAGATAATGAACCAAAACATAAGTCCAAGCAATGCCAGAACTACCTTAGGAAAAAAGAAGAAGATGATAAGCTTGAAAACATGGAGTGGCCAGCATAGTCTCCAGACTTAAACCTCCTTGAGCTGGTTTGGGATGAACTGGACAGAAGAGTGAAAGCAAAGCAACCTACAAGTGCCACACATTTATACGAACTTCTGCAGCAGAGTTGGGAAGAACTTTCTGAAGAATATTTGATTTCTATTGTAGAAAGAATGCCATGAGTGTGTTCAGATGTTATATCTGCCAAAGGTGGCTACTTTGACAAGTCAAAAGTTTAGAATACATTTTGGTTTATAAATTAATTTCCTGCTTTCTTTTTTAACTTCAGTTGTTAATTTGTTGAATGCTTTCATTTCAGAGTACAATGAGACATTAAACTGCATAATTTTCACAAAAAAACTGGAAAAATTGGGGTGTTATAAAACTTTTGACCAGTAGTGTACATTATTGATGTTATTCAAAATATTCTAAATAAAATCAGACAAATGTCACAGATTTATCAAGCTACTTTCTAAATACTGGATTTTATGTGTCCTGTTTTACAGTTGAAGGAGTCTTTGCATCATTCTGTGAACACAGAGTCATTGGAATAAAAGGTCAGTTAGCAATAACTACTTTTTATCAGTCTATGATGTTTTCCAAATGGTGAGCAAGGACAAAAGCCTTCCCCAGTGTCATTAATTACTGTGTAACATAATAAATACATTGTAACTTACTATTACTGAACTGAATCATCATGGCTTAAAGAGTCACAGCACTGAAGCAGGTATACCCCCAGTCAATTATGGCTGCAGTGACTCCAAATTTTTATGTAATACTTGAGGAGCATAGATATGCATAGCTAAGCCAGAGAAAAGTTACAAAGCATCAAGCCATACCAGAAAATAATTGCCATGGACCAGTGAACAGAAAGATTCAAAGATTCGACTTTTCAGTAGATCACAACAATATACGTCATTTTATTCATCTTAGCAATTAGAGTATGCAATCTCCTGGCAAAACTGGATTGAAAAAAAAAATCACCTGAAAATTAACTTGATTAAAAAGTAATAAAGAATTTCATGAGGAAAAACTTGTAAAATGTCACAAAGGATCATAGAGTGAAATAAAGAGATTACATAAAATCAAAACTGAGTAATTGTATTACAGTAAAAATGATCAAGGCCAAAAGTCTACAGTAAGTGCAAAGCAGTTCCAACTGCCAGTTCTTCATCTCCTGCAGGTGCAGGAGGTAGGACAGCTGTCCCTCTACTATTAAAACAACCAGAAATGCTTGTCAATGACCACATTAAACATAAAACCATAAAACCTTTTAGATGTGTGCAGGAAGGCCATTCATACTTGAAACCTTGGAAGGCTCTCTAGGCTCTGCAGTACCACATGTAGCTCATCAGCTGTGCTTAAAAGTGGCCTACCCATGGTTCCTGTAGAAAAAGCGTTATCTTTGATATTAACTGTTTCAGCAGCCACATTGCATTGAGATGCAAGTCTGACAAGTACTGGGGGTTTTTTTGTTTACCCATAATGAACCTCATGCAGACTATTTGATTACTATCAAAAATTCTCTTGTTTCTTCTTTTTTTTTTTTTTTTAAATCTTGAATTAATATTTATCCAATCCATGACAGCAGACAGTGTAACAAAAATTATAGCTGATTTACTTAAGACATAACATACATAAGACATAAAAACACAACTGTTCCCTACCCCTAGGCCAATTCAGAGCTTCCATGGACAAAATAGAAACAGTAATGAGCCTTCAGTCCTGTCATAATAAGAAGCCAGAGCATGTCAGCTCTGCTCTGAGTTTTTATCACATTGAGAATCTAAGCTTTTTTGAAGTTTTTTGTATTGTCACAATTCTCACTGAATTTTCCCAGTAAAATGTCCTTATAATAGTTAAATTGTTCTACATAATGATGCATTATCAAAGCTGAGTATTTAGTAGTTGTAGTAGTAGTAGTAGTAGTAGTAGTGTCATTGCATTTTGGATTTCTGACACAACTTTTTAATCATGCTGTGTTTTAGGTGTCCACCAACTGACCAACTGATGAGAACCTGAAATTGAACCTGAAAAAGTTTTCAATTCCCTTGAGAATATTCCTTATCTTTTTAGATTTATGGCTTAAGTTATGCTTGGTTTTCATGATCATTTTGTATGTATAGGGCCAAACTTGATGATTTTAGATGATTAAAATGCTCATTTACAGAGAAAATACAGGTTTTCCACATGAATCCAAGTATAAAAATCACTGAAGATGTTATTAAACACTAGGCCTCTGCTTGTGAGTGCACAATGCTTCAAATGAATAATACAGTTCCACTACAATAAATGGTAGCATAACCAATATGTTTTTTTCATTTGTATTTGAGCAGAGAAGGTTTGAAACAATATTTCCTATGAAGAATGGCAGATACTTCAAAGCAGGATATTTCACTTACTAGTGTAGTAGCGTTTCTCATCAAGTCTTGGCTTCACTTTTCTTTATTTTTATTTACTTTACTAGGAGCTTCTGAGGTGGTCCTAAACACCTTGGAAACTAATTCTCCATATAGTTCCTCTGGATGGCATTACCTTGGCTTCCTGTATTACTATGAGTATTATTTTTGATCTGGGCATGTCCTTTCACATGCATATTAAACAAGTTTTTAGCACTGCCCTTCATCGACGCAATATTGCCAAGATTGGGAACATCCTCTCTCAAGTGACGCTGAAAAACTAGTCCATGCATTTGTTGCTTTAAGGCTGGACTACAGTAATTACTTGTTATCAGGATATCCAATTAATTTGCTGAAAAGCCTGCAACTGATTCAAAACACTGCAGCAAAAATATATCTCTCCCCATCTCTCTTTCTCACATCAGACCCACTCTCACATTTCCAAGCTATTTTAACATGCCATTAACTTTGTGTCCTCTTGCTCCCATTGTCTTGTGGTTGTTTCTCCCTGGTCTCTCTCTCTATGTACCTTTTTACAGGTCTCTGGCTCCGGAGCTGAATGTTTGATTAGTGGTCCTGGCTCTAATGACCTGCCCATTGGCCACTGCTACCATTTCATTATATTGTTGTTTAACAAGCCTGCTATTACTGTCAGTTGATCTATATTCCATCCTAATTTATTATGCTGCTGTATTTTCTCTCTCTCTCTCTCTTTCCCCCTGACTGGTCAAAGCAGATGGCTCCCCAGACCTGCTCTGTATGTAAAGTGCCTGAGTTTGTTGTGATTAGACATTATAGAAATAAATTGAATTCAATTCCATTTAATTGTTTTATTTGTAGGGAACAGGCCTCAGATAACAGAACAGATATAAATTATCTGACTTGAAGCAATCTGTTCATACGGCAAAAAATCTTAAAATTCTTAGATAAGCAATTTTATTGCCCCATCCCAGATTAGCTTAACTCCTTGATTTTAACATGTTGTTTTTGTACTTTACCTTTACTTGGCATGCTTAGCAGTCAGTCAATACCTTTATTATAAAGTTATCATTACCAAACATTACCAAAGTTAGCATAGATAACATTAAAACAATTATTGTTTGTTATAAGTTCTCTTTTTAGCAAATGTTTAACATATCAATGCTGCTGAGAGTTAATAATCACCATTAATGTTGACTTATAACTCATCTGGTCCATTCTTTAGAAGATTACTTACTTACTTTACTTATCTCTTGCAATTTATGGCATTTAAGATGTGTAACTGCAATCTGCACCTAAATTAAAATTAGGTGGACAGCATAAGTTTGTGGTTTTTTTAACTAAAGGAATATGCTGTTACTGTAATGTGAACATATTTTGACATATTTTAACACTTTGACATATTTTAACACACATTCATATACAAGAAAATGGCTTTTGAATAACTGTCCACTGTAGTGACCACACCCAAAATTGTAAATTGTAAAATACCTATCTGAGTATCCACATTCTAAGCATCAATATGTATGCACCCTATATCACTGAGATATGTAGAAAGGTCAACACTGTTTTTTGAGGCCAAGTCTTGAGTGGATGCATCATCTTCTGCATCATTTTCCTCTCAGATAGTCATCACAGGGCAAACTACCAGTCTTAAGCAATCCTTTTACCAGGGAACTTCCTTGGCCATTTGTCTCATCAGCTGTGCTTAAAAGTGGCCTACCCATGGTTCCTGTAGAAAAAGAGTTATCTTTGATATTAACTGTTTCAGCAGCCACAATGCATTGAGATGCAAGTCTGACAAGTGCTGGGGTTTTTTTGTTTACCCATAATGAACCTCATGCAGACTATTTGATTACTATCAAAAATTCTCTTGTTTCTTCTTTTTTTTAAAATCTTGAATTAATATTTATTCAATCCATGACAGCAGATCATGACAGACTTACTTAAGACATAACAGACATAAGACATAAAAACATAACTGTTCCCTACCCCTAGGCCAGCTCAGAGCTTCCATGGACAAAATAGAAACAGTAATGAGCCTTCAGTCCTGTCATAATAAGAAGCCAGAGCATGTCAGCTCTGCTCTGAATTTTTATCACTTTGAGAATCTATGCTTTTTTGAGGTTTTTTGTATTGTCACAATTCTTACTGAATTTTCCCAGTAAAATGTCCTTATAATAGTTAAATTGTTCTACATAATGATGCATTATCAAAGCTGAGTATTTAGTAGTAGTAGTAGTAGTAGTAGTAGTAGTAGCGTCATTGCATCAAGTGGAGGGTGCCACTAGAAGGCTCCCACTGATGTCATGCCTTCTAGCTGTACAGCTGCTAATCCTTTCTGCTGCCCGACACCACAGCTGAGGCCACATCAGTTTCTGTGTGGGGCTCCATCTGACGCTACATTGGTTTATATGTTGGGGGTCATCAACATCCTGACTGTTCCCTAAATGACGTCCTATGCTTGCCAATATTCAGTCTGCTCCTCCACGTCAGCAGTCTGGCCAACCCCACCTGAACTGCAGCAGCAGTCGTCAATTTTCAGGTCTGAGCTGCAACAGCAAGTGTCAGTTTCCAAGCCTGAGCTGCAACAGTTCCAATTAGTAAACTGCAGCATTATACATCAATACTGGGTGCCTTTCCTTATTTGCAGCAGTACTCATCAGTTGCTGAGCTGCAGTTTTCATCACCTCTTCCTAAACTGAGAATCAGCAGCACCCTGTGTCTGTGCTGCAGCCTCCTGGTGTCCAAATGCTTAACTGCCAGTATCCAGTCTTGCTGTCCTGTCACCAGCTTCAGCTCTCCTGCCATGGTTCTTGGTTCTGCACTCCAGCCTCTTGACTCTGGCATAGACCTCCAGTCTCACTGTTGGCCTTCAGCCAGACCTTCAGAGCGAACCTGCCTTTGCCGTCTATCCAGACCTCTAGAGTGGACCCACCTTCACCCTCCACCAAGGCCTACATTTGGTTTCTGCCTTCACCATCCAGCTGACCTCCAGTGGGTTCTGACTTTTATCTACATTAAATAACCTCACTGTTGTAGACATCATTAACAAATGTCATTCTAATGCCAAAGTTTGGCAGTAGACCCAACACAGGTTCCTTGTTATTTGGCTCTGTAATTTAACACATAAATCCTGCCCTTCCCTGGATAGTCAACTCCTAGAACTCCATCATCAACAGTGCAGAACTCTAAACCTGTTCAACTTACCGGTCAGCTGGGAAGAGTATAGTGTGGTCAGAGGCACCTAATAACCCTACCTCTCAGAAGTCTCCAACACAGTCCTCCCAAAGGCCTTGCAACCTTTCTTCCCACAGACTGGCAGTCAGTGTGCATCCACCATGCACTCAGGATACAGCATCCCTCATGCTGCCTGAACTCTAAAGCCATGTTCTTGCTTGTTTTCTTCAATTTCCTCAGACACTTTGAATTTATAACCTCCTTTACACTGACATCATGCCTGCATTTTTTTACTTCTCTCATTTTTTTACTACTTAAAGTGAACTATAACCAATCAATTCAGTTAGCTCACACCCATCTTCTTCTTTGTATTCCAATCACCACTGAACCCTTGAAAACTACTTACTGAAAGTACCTAGGCATGACCCAGGTAGATAAGTATGATAAGTAAATAAGCAAACACAGTTCAGTGAAGGGAGAGAACAGTTAATTGTTGAATAAGTGATGAATTTTTTAAAATGGTTTTCAGTTTTATTGATTAATAAGAGAGCATTAACTTAAAATGAAGCTGGTTCAATTAAAAAGTGTTTTGATGTAGTTGTAGTAACTACTTTTGCCATATTGCTATAGCCTAGATTGCTACATTTCTTTGAGGACAGCCTCAGCGTAGTGATTAATTTAATCTGAAGTAAGTATTAGCTTGGTTCACTATACTTTTCAAGGAACCATAACTGCATATTACATTATCTTCATAAAAGGCAGCCATGTATAAAACAAATGAAAACATATGGCTTTGTTGTATTTTCTAAAGGAAGCAGTACATTGACCCACCCTCTCTGTAAAAATGGAATTCTAGCTTCAGCAGCTGTTACAAGGAGAGAGGTGGGTTTCTGTGGCAGATAATGGATGCATAGTAGAGAGGATGCTCCTCCCCCAAGCTTCTTAACTCAGAATCACACTGCTCCAGTCTGTCTGTCTAACATTACGGCGACTGAGGTAAGAACACACTTTGATTCTTTATCATGCCTTTTATGTTTTTGTCTTCATTTTATTAAATTCCACTTCTAGCGAGAACCTCATACTCTTCAACACTTTTGTTTCTTTAGTTCTTTTGTTTCCTTCAGTTTTTTTATGTTTAATGTTGCCATTCTTGTTCATTGGTTAAATCATGTAACCACGGCAACAAAAATCTTTCACTTGAAAATTGTTAGAGCAAATGTGTGATTTTGCAAGTTTTAATAAAACATAACTGTAATGTAACATAACGTAATGTATAAAAGGTATAGGTATAGGCAATAAAGTATAAAAGGCAATAAAATCACTGATGTATGACTTAAGACAAAGAACCACAGTTTGTTTGAGTGGTTCTTTTCCTAGTTCTGTAAGTAAAGCAGATGTGAGGCAGTCCATACACACACAGACATGCATACAAAAACACACACATTAAGAATGTATTATTTATTAGTGGACCTTATGCCACTAACAAAGGATAAAGCACTTCAGGGTTGTATGTGCCTGTGTGTGTGTGTGTGTGTGTGTGTGTGTGTGTGTTATGTGATCTATTTAGAAGCCCAGAGGGCTATAGATGACGACTGGCTGCATGAGGTCAACCCTGGAGCCTGCAACCCTGGAGCCGGAACATCGATTGATGACACAGAAAAGCACACACTGTAAAAACAATTGTGCAATTATTATTATTATTATTAGTAGTAGTAGTAGTAGTAGTAGTAGACAGCATCCAATAAATCCTTCTGTTAGTATGTGAATAGAATTATATGCCATATAAAATCACACAGCATAAGCGTTCTTTTGACTGTTCTATGGGCAGCAATCTTCAGATTGCACACCTATCTCTTGGCATTGTGTTTCATCTACATGCACAATGACAGCTATTCATTGTGAAGTTGCCCGACAATTTCTGGTTTGTTTGGCTGTGTGACAGACCATGAGGTGCTAGAGAGCCTGGTAGATGGAAAGTTGAAGATGGAGGATGATGAAGAAGAGGAGGAGGCTCTCTGCACAGAGAATCATGAGGAGGACCAGCTGAAGAAACCTCGCAGAAAAGACACACCTGTCCTCAACTCTCCTCCACATATACCAGGTACAGCACACACAGAAACACGGGGCATAACCCTGATTTTTGTAAATGAACTTAATCAATAAAAAAATTGTGTTGCAATTCTGTAAAAATCAATGCAGTGGGCACATTTTCAGAATCTGAAGTTTAATTTGAGTTAAATATTTTTGGGACTATGTTAGAGTGTTTTGTTTTGCCTTTTGGGTCTTTGTGTCTACAATGTAACATCTATACAAAACAACCCATATAAGCTTTTTTTGAACTCACATTACTGGCCAGACACACTTTTGAATGCCTTGCAAACCAATTGATATAATAATAATAAGAAGAATTGATACGTGAAGACAAAAATTTAACTTAAGCAGCAGGAAGTTCTCTCACTAACAAGAAAGAGCAACGTTTGAGTCAAATACGTAATGTAAGTGTTACTCATAGTGTTAAGTATAGTAATAGTAGGTGACTAAGCCAGAGAGAGTGTAGGGGATGGGATATCTGTGCCCAGCACACTGGGTGTTTATGTGTGTGTAATTTAGAATTAAAAGTTACATGTTCACTTATGACCCAGTGACAGACTGGCAACCTGTCCTGGGTGTACCCCACCTCCTTCCGAATGACTGGGATAGACTCCAGCACCAAAAGGGATAAAGCAGTTACAGAAATAGATGGATGGATGGGTGTTCACTTATTAAAAACTAGATGAATAATTAAACAAATCATATTAATTAATGTATCCTATAATTTAGCATGCCAGAGCCACTGTGAACTTTCAGCCAGTCTTGAGATTATGAGTTACTTGCAAACCCATTTTAAATTTGTGTATTTCTCCTTTTTCTTTTTCTTTAGAGTTTCCTTTGACGTTCTCAGAGTCTGTATTTGCAGATAGTTGTCAGGGTATATTTTAATTTCCCAGCTTTGTTTCTACAACAGGCTTAAACTAATTCTTAGTTAAAACCATTAAAAATCACTGACCATTGTTTCCAACAGTATTCTAATAGGATGTATTCTGAAAATAATCTTAAATAAGCGTTCACTCACCAATTTTATTTGGGCTTTCTTATTGGTGGCTAAGTTGTCATTATGTTACCTAATGTATGAAATACTGTTCCCTGAAAACAGGTGGTGAAAAATGAGGTGAAACCCCAAATGACATTCCACTCCAGTCTTCCAGACAGGGCTAGTTATGATAATGTTGTACCCAGCAAGGTAACTGCTGAGACATCAATTCAAAAAAGCCTAAGAAATCAAGAATCAAAGTCCATTGGTTCATCAGACACAAACCAGCATTTTGTCCACATTATCTAAACTACTTTAGAGGTAAAACTGAAGGTGAGTGCAGCCAAATTTAGTTAAGAATCTCCCATTACACAGGCAGATTGTTAGTGAAGAAGACTGGAACATTTGGCATTTGAATTTTACCATTCACATTTATTTTCTACGTCAATACATGGTCGGGCTTCTCCTGTTTCCAGACTTTTTACCACGTTTTTTACTGATGGTCCCACTATTTACTTTGTGAATTCGTTATGTCATTTAGAACCAATGGATTGACCTGGGAGAAGATTTTAATAATAATAATTATAATAGCTTCTGTTGTTGTCCATTTCCTGCTGACCTCCATGTTTTCCTTCTTTTTAGGAGTAAAACTGGTGAAGGCGGAGAAGCAGATGGTCCACTTAGAAGATGATGAAAAGGATGTGACAGATTAATGCCTTCATTTCATTTCATGTTGTTGTCAATAAATGTTTTTATGTCCACAATCTTTCATTTTGCTCTTTTCCATTGATTTTACTGTTAAAGAACAATGGGTAGTTCAGCTTGCTGGTCACACACATCTCATTGGTCAGACAACTTGACAATTAGCAAAACAAATGCTGAAATGTGTGGACTTTTAAATGTCTGCTTCAACTGTCTGATTAATGCAGACACTGCTACATTATTTTATTTTTGTTAGGGAAGAGTGTGGAACAAGACAACATTTTTCTATCCTTGTACCCTTTATCACTATTGGGATACAAGTTACTATCTCTACTCCCAACCAACAGAAGGCAGTAACAATTGGAAGAGAAAAATACCACAATGCTACATATAACTGTTAACTGAGCTATTATAGCTATAGCTGGCAAATTAGTGTATAGTTACATTAGTTAGCAAAATAATTATATTTGATAACCCATATTTCTCAAGATTATATTAGAAACATTGCAATCTCTATGATGAAAAGCAAGTTTCTTCTTTTCTCCACAGTATTTTCATGCAAGACAAATTTACTAGTTAACAGGTCCATATTAATTTCAGTAATTTTAACACTGTTACTGAATTTGAAAAAGCTTCTAGTTACCACCAAAATAAGTGGAATTACAGTAAGGTAATTGTAAAAGTATGGTGAGACAGTCAATAACACACTGATCGTACATGAAGTTGTTAGAGATCATTTAGGAGTTCAGTTTCAGTTTTGACATGCTTTGATCTTTGATCAACACTGTACTCAAATGACAACAATGTTTCATGGAACAGCTATAATCTTAGTCAGGACAAACAGTGCCCTGACAGTTTCAGTCTTATCGGCCCCAAACAAAACAAACAGGCATACATAAGTAAAACTATATTAAGAACACACATACATGTATGACAGACAGACTTCAGATGGACAAGGACAAGCAGTGGAAGCATGCAGAAGCCTAAGCCATTAAATTACCAAACATTCAAATAATTGGTTCTTAAATTAATAATAATAATAGTAATACTATGAGTAAGAAATTGTTGCTAAAAAATATTTTGCAATTTAAAATAAATAATAGGTCCACAATTTGCAGTAGTAAGGGGGAAGAGACAGGGCAGTGATGAGGTTGCAATATTGACCTATGGCAGATTAAAATCAAGCAGAAATCAACTGGAATAAAGGCTGAGGCAGCAGTATGCTGCAAATTTATGTAATTGTATCATCACTTTGACATTATATTCTATGTTATAAAGTCACTTTAGGCGACGCAAGGAAATGCGCTGGAGTCTCCTGGCTTTTCCTCTGACATCAATGGGCCGCATCTCAATGACCTTTGACCTCACTAACCGGTAGGAGCTGGCACAGTAGCTGGGTCTCTTGTAGCAATGGATTTGAGGGCAGTCAGGCTGACGGTCTGCAGGAACAGTAAATTATTATTTTTTAGTATGTGTCAGAATGGAATGACATTGTAGTGTCTGAGCTTTGAAGTGTGTGTCCCTGTGTTTATATGTCTTATTGTGTTTTCAACTTTGATAACTTCCTCAATTTTGAATTGATTTGCTACCTGATTTGAAAAAAAAAAAACAACCATGAATACAAGATTTATATTAACAGTTCTGAGCATTCTGATCCTTTATGTCTTTATTGAACACACTCATTCAACATTCAAAACAGTAGTGGAAAAAGTAAGTGAACCCTTGGAATTAATAACTGGTTTGAGTGTTTTTTATCAGTCAAAGTCTAGTCCACACCTCCTAACTAATTTTCTTAACAAGACTCCAGGTATGCTAACACCTGACTCCAATTAGCTTTTTTTGAGGTCATTAACGCAAAGGTTTACTTACTTACTTTTTCCACTAGTACTAGGTTTTAATGGTTGTTCTCAATAAAGATATGAAAGTTATTACTTTAGGCACATTATATTTGTCAATACTCTTGAATTAGATAAAGCTCATATCACATTTTATGACAAATTAATGCAGAAAACCATGAAATTCCAAAAGGTTCACATACTTTTTCTTGCCACTGTACATAAGATAAAATACCCAAATACATTAATAAAAATATTCAATTGAAGTACCCTTAAATTCTACATACATACTTAGTTACATTTACAATGTGTACTATTACAAGCTTGTTAAAAAGATATTGGGATCATACCATTCTGACACTGCAGCTGCTGTGTCCCTGTGTAGCTCTCAGGCTTCTTCTTGACTGTGTACTTTGGACCTGATCCCAGCAGGGAGCCTGCAGTCTCTCCTGGATAATTGGTTCCTTCCTCCTTTTTAAGATGTCGCTTCTCCTGCTGCCTACTGTTCTCCACCTCTTCCTCTGTGTCTGTTTTCGGCGCTTCCTGTGCTGTGTTGGGTCTGTCAGCAGTTGTCTTTGATGCTTTCTCCTCTGTAGCTTCATCATCTTTCTGGCCACCATCTTCTGCCTCTCTCTTGGACTTTTCTTCCAGATCTAACAGCACACACAAAAACGCACAGTCTACAAACAAATACAATAAGAGATGCTAATATTCTCTTTACAGTTACTGTGTTTATTTAGCTGTTTCTTTGTTGTGGAACCAGATGAATGGTAAAAAAGAGACACAGGAAACCACCCATGTCTCGTGAATTGCACCCACATCCCTTAATTCCTTATTCAAGTAGAGAAGAAACACAGAAATGGGTTTTCAGAGTCATTTCTCTGAAGTGTAACATGAAGTGAGGTCTCTTTCTTCTGACAATGGCAACTAATCATAGCTTGTTAGCTGCTTAACAAACACTTGAAAATGTACTATGTCCTGCTCTCAGTGTTTCTATATTGATTCATTATTTGAATCTGTATTTATTGACTGACATTCTTTATTAAATAAGCCAGAATATGAATATGGTGCCTTTTTGATTCTGATTGAAAATATTAAGCTTAATTTTTTTTATTATTTATTCATTTATTCAACAAAGTGGTTTATTTAACAAAACCAAAAATTTGTGTGGTAGGGGGGCGTGGTTAAGCGTCGGCTGTGGGAGGGGGACGGGGAGTGACTCGTGGATGCAGCACCAGGCAGGTGTTTTACATCACACTAATTACATTCTCTGTCATGCAGTAGCGGCCATGGCTGGAGGATATAAAACACCCTCCCGGGGAAGGGAGAGTGAGGAATTAACTTTACCTGTACTGGATGGCTGGCTGGTTCACGAGAGGAGGTTTGGATACACAGCATTGTGGTGAACAATAAAAGACAATTATAAGACTAATCATCCCTGGTGTGTTAAATCTGTGACGGCCAACTGAACTCATTGTTACATTTGACATTTGCAAAAGTATGGGAACCCTTTACATGAATAGTTTGTGGCTTTGTCTTTATGCAGCCATTACTTCAACCAAACATCTTCTAGGGGAGGGAGGGATGCTGCCGGGAGGGGGGGTGGGGGGACGGGATCATGTTCAAAAAAGTTGTATGGATGCTACTGTTATGTTTCATTTGCAGTGGTTCAATAAAAAATTCTTCACAAAAAAAAAAAAAACAAACATCTTCTGTACCTACTAACCAGTCTGTCTGGTTTGGGGACGTTTTGCCTACTCCTCCTTGCAGAACCCAGATAATTGAGAGAGGCTGAAATGACTTCTTCTATATACAGCCAGATGAGCCAAGTGAGCCGATCACTGGCAATAAGATTTGTGTCTGACTTGATCTTGATGTCATACACAAGCAGAAAACTCATTAGACTGACACAACTGCAAGTTTTTGTCAAGGTCTAAGTTTGGTCAAGCTGGTGTCTGTGTCTTGTCTCGTGATTTCCTGTTTTATTTTGAAAGATCTAACTTCCCTCTCGTTTCAGGTGGCTTGCCCTTCCTCTCGTGTTTCCCGCCTGTCTGATTGTCTTCCCCGCCCTGATTGTTTCCACCTGTTCCCCATTTCCTCTTGTGTATAAAAGTCTGCGTCTCCCCCTGTCTTGTGCCAGTTCGTCGTGTCATGCCTGTACCGAGAACCAGCGTCTTTGCCTTGTTAAAAATTACCTTGCTCTCGTTCCTGTCTTGCCTGAAGGTTTGTTTGTTACTTTGTTTGTATTTTTCCTCGTTTACGAGTGATTTTTCGTTGTTAACTTTGGACCTGTTTGTTTCTAGTGTTTTTCCTCGAAAGAGTGATTTTTTGTTTGCTTCGGCCTTATTTTCCTCAGCACCGCTGAGAGAATTTACGTTGATACTTTGTGTTCTTTTTTCCCTGTTCCCGTGCCTTTTGCTGTTGTAAATAAAACCTCCTTGAACTTTATTCAGAGTGTGGAGTCGAGCATTTGGGTTCATAGACCCGCCTTGTCAGTTTTAGAGCCAGATGCTGCAGTCACCCGTCAACTGGCTACAAAACCCAAGGGCATTTTTTGACACCCCTCATCAAAGAGCTGACTGGCTTTTAATTTTAATCCCCAAGCATGACATTTTGTAGAATACATTTAACTCTAGATTGTAAATTATTATTCTTTGGTTTACAAAAAAACGGACTGTTCACACTTCTGCCTTCAGGCCAGAGGTACAGAAGTTGAAATGCAGGACAACAAGATTCAATAAATCTTTCTTCCCCTCTGCTATCAGACTCCTGAACAGCTGACAGGAGTCACAACCATGGACACTTTGTACTACTGTTTACACCTGCGTTCTTGCACAACTGTGCTGCATTCCATCCATTCATTGCACACTGCACCTCAGACACTTTTGTAAATATCATAGTTTTCTATTCTATTGTATTTTTACTATTGTGTTTTTTTTATTTATTGCATTTCTCTGTTTTTATTCTATTTTATACTTTATATACGTCGGCATCAGGGTGGACAGCAAAGAAAGAAGTTCATTGCATGGAGAAACTTGCTTTTTTTGTTGCACATGACAATAAACATCTTGAATCTTGAATCTTATTTGAGAGAGAAATATAATCAGTGTTGATACCTTTGGCTGCTTGAGCCTTCCATGTCTCCCTGTTGTGATGAAGCTCTTGGTTCCATGTAACCTTGAAGCTCTTGAAGTCTACTGTGGTCAAAGAGCAGCTGCCCTCTGAGCCTATACTCTTCACACTGGAATTCTTTCCATCACTCCCACTAATGCTGTTGACACTGGTGACAGTGTAGACATTTGCACATCAGAAACACATTAACAAAAAATGCTGTATGAAACTCAACACATTCAACCATACAGTACATATTTGGGTTTAAAGGGAAAGCAAAAGGATAAAAATGATTAATAAATAAATAAATAAAAAGGAAAAACATCCAATCATAAATGCTTTATATTTTTCCTTAAATGAACTTAAAATGTTGTGCTGGCTTAATGTACCAATTTTCTATAAGTGTTATTTGCTTTACACAACTAAAGAATGACATTTGCAATAAAAATTAATTTGCACTGTTCTGTGCACTGGTTTGTCATTTTTTTCATTCATTGGAAATATACTCAAGTAACAAATTCAGCATTTTTTTTTCCTTTTCAGACTCTACTGAGCTGGTGAATTCCTATAGTATACATATGCTTTAAAAATTGTATTAACTTCACTATTATCTTTAAAAGGTGTTCCTGGATGATGAATTCCAAGACAACTCTTGGTGGTCTTTTTGGCCACAGCACTTTTCCCTGTCCTAGAATGCTATAAAGGTATCACTGGACCACCTGATGGCAAAAGTGAAAGTTTACATTTCAAACTCATCTCTGTTCCTTAATGAAATTGCATGTGGTATTAAAAAGAGACTGTGGCAGATGATAATGGATGGTTTATTCGAGTTCAGTTAAATTTATGTTCCTTTTTTGTGTGATTATTTAAGCAGTCTGCTGCATTTACCCTTGTAAATAGTTTAATCGTCAAATTTTCATTTTCGTATCATATTAATTTGAAATTCACACATTTATCAATGTAATTACAGCTGTTTCTTTGGAAAGAGCCACACTTGTTTTTACCAACTGACTTATTTTATGTCACCACACTGACATCTAGTGTTAAAATTATACAAAGACATTTGTATGATTTTTGCTTCATGGAAATATGGCCTGGGGTACAGTTTGTTCGGCTGAAAAATGGCACAATGATATATTCATGCTATGTCCATGCTACATTGTATAAATCTACTTCCTGCACACAAGAGGAGCTACAGTATAATCAGTCAAGACTGAAATAACTGTAAGAGTGTGCATGGTCGTAATCAAACTAGCTCACCCTCGTCTAGAGAGATGTGTCTATGCAGTATTATCATGAAGTTTTGCAGTGACAGTGCATGATAATAAGACACCACAGATTAGCTGGAATGCAATACACCATGATTGCGTTATGATGTGTTTTCTCCCATATTGGCTTCTCTTCATTACCTGCCTATAAAGTCCAAAACAGATTTCAAAATCCTTCTCTTTATTTAAAAGGCCCTTAATGGCCAAGTTCTATTGTATATCAACGACATGTTAATTCCATTCCAACAGATCACTTTGCTCCCAGAGTTTCCAGAATTTGTGGTTCCCAGAGTTTCCAAACGTAGAATGGGAGGCTGAGCCTTTAGCTATCAGGCACCTCTCCTGTGGAACCAGCTGCCAGTTTGGGTCCGGAAAGCAGACTCCCTCTTCACTTTTAAAGTTAAGCTTAAAACCTACCTACCTAAGCTTACAGATATCTCTAGTCATAGCTTTAGTTATTATTATAATTAAACCCATAGTTAGTTACAGTTACAGCTATGCCCTCTTCCTCTTTCACCCTGTCTCTCTCTCTTTCCCCCCAACTGGTCAAGGCAGATGGTTGTCCACATAGAACCAGGATCTGCCCAAGGTTTGGCCCAAGGTCCTTGCTACTGTTGCCAAGTGCTTGCTCATGGTGGAACAGTTGGGTGTAATTAATAGTAATGAGTTTGGTCTAGACCTGCTCTGTTTGTAAATTGCCCTAAGATAAACTTGGTTGTGATTTGGTGCTATACAAAAAAACTGAATTGAATTTCAGTTTTGGACCTTCTAGGGAAAAATCTTGGGCACCCCAAGATTTTTTTCAGTTTTGGACCTTCTTGGAGCTTACTGGTGTGGAATTCTTGCCAATTATGTCAATTTTAGCTAAAATAAGGGAAAAATCTTGCGTGGAATTCTTGCCAATTATGTCAATTTTAGCTAAAATGAGTGTCAGGTATGTCATACAGGACATTATGGTCTGGTATGTGTCACCTAGAGCGTCTGAAGCTGGCCAGTCCAGAGCGAGATGCCTCCTCAATAAGTGGTGTCACAATCCTCTCAATCATTTCTGTCAACACGGTAAATGTTGGCTCCACAATGAAGTCAATGAATCCTGTAGGAAACAATACCCATGTAAAAATAGTATTTACATATTATTTGCTTGTTGAACTGGAAATCTTTAGATGTCTTAAGTCTGCATCTGTCAGGTCTTTGCCCATACAGAAAACAGTAAAATCAAGGGGCATAACACGAAGAGTTCAAAAAAATTTATGATAAGAACAAAAGCAATGGCTTAGGGCTGGATGAGACAACCAAGGGTCAAAATTGGGGAAGCAGTCCGAAAGGCAACCAAATCCATTTGGCAATTGTTATTATAATTATTATGTATATATCTCAACATTTTGCAAACGCAGAGACAGCATGTGACGTCATCCACTCAACGATCGCGAGACTGCAGACACTGCATCCTGAAGCCTTAATCCTGATAACTGGAGATTTCAATCATGTCTCATTGGACTGCACTACTGACTACATTAACTTCTGTATGGATGTTGTTGTTCCTACCAGAAATGTACGCTGCTTTGCAAACAGCAAGCCCTGGATTACCAGCAGTATAAACGACCTCCTTAATAGGAAAAAGAGGGCCTTTAGGGATGGTGACCTGGAGGAGCTTAAGCACATGCAGAGGGAACTTAAGGTCCACCTGAAGGAGGCTAAGGAGGAATACAGAAGGAAGGTGGAGCAGAAGCTGCAGGAGACCAGCACGAAGGAAGTCTGGGATGGCATGAGGACCATCACAAGCTGTGGCACAAAGGGGGGAAGTCCTGTGGAGGGGGACCTGAAGCGTGCAAACCAGCTCAATGACTTCTTCAACAGGTTTGACCACCCAGCCCCCCCTGCTGACACTCTGGCCAGCCATGTCACCCCCTCTCCTCCTTCCAACACCCCTTACCACCTCCCCCACCAGTCACCACTGTCGCTGTAGCAGGCCATTCCACAACCCCCACCCCAACCGCTCCACTTAACATAGCCTCTGATGAGACGGATGACACCACCCTCCCTGCTACCTACTTCACAGCAGCTCAGATCAGCAGACAGTTGAAGAGACTACATCCCAGCAAGGTTGCCGGCCCAGATGGAATATGTCCTAGACTTCTTAGGACCTGTTCTACCGAGCTGGGGGAGCCCTTCCAGTATCTCTTCAACCTAAGTCTGTGACTGGGGACAGTCCCGACGTTGTGGCCTCGTCCATGTCCCCAAGAAGTCTCACCCCAGGGACCTGAATGACTTTAGACCGGTCGCTCTGACATCCCACATCATGAAAACCATGGAGCGGCTGCTGCTACACCACCTTCCACCCCAGGTTCGCCACGCCTTCGACCCTCTTCAGTTTGCATATGTTGGGATACATTGCTTACGTTGCTTATGTGCAGAGAAGTTGGTGTGCAAAAGCTTGGAATTCTTAATCACAGCAGACATGAGAGCCACACTGCTTAGACACTTAGAGTAGCAAATCGTATGGGAAAAGAATGTCGACAGAGACATCAGAATGATGAGGTAATGTACTGCAGGCGTCAAGAACAACTCCATTAATGGTATAACCTACAGCTGCGGCCTTCTGAGATAGTTACTGTCTGTTCGGGCAAAAGGCCACCAAGAATGCAGACGATAGCTTTGGGTGTGGGCGGTGTTGTATTCTTTTCCTACACAGAAAACAGGAGCTATCAACGGCTGACACCGATCACGAGAGCAGAGTCAGACTACACGAGAAGGACACCGGCACGAAGGACACCTGCAAGAAGGGGTGTGCAGCCATGCAGCCAATGAGAAACGATTACACGCACATTCCTCCTCTCTGTAACAGTAATATAAACACGGACCAGGGCAAGATAGATCAGCAGACTTCGTGAACTGATGCTGTGACTGTATGTCTGTCAGGGAAACATAGTCTGGTCCGGAGCTCTGTAAACGATCTCTTTTTCTTATGCACTCTTTGCTGTTAGAAGACAAATAAAATACTTTTTACCTTTACCTTTTAAGAGACTCCTGCATCCTTCATCAAACGAACACGCAAGTTCAGGGTGGAGAACTCAACAATTTGGTGACCCTGACATGATGAAGGCAGGAGAGTGGCGAGAGGAGTTCAATTCGGAAACAGGATTTTTGCGAGTTTTGAAACAGACAACTCGGACACACGGACAATGCACGAGGCCTCAACTAAAGGGTCAGCAGAGACCTGTTTAAACGAATTTCTGCAGATTGGATATAGAGCAAAAATAACGTTAAGCCATGTGTCCTCATTGTCTGTAATACAGTGAAGTGATTGGAGAAAGAGATCGTTGTTGTACCGCGGTGGAGGCCAGTAGCTGGGGCGGCTAGAGCCTTGCGAGATTGCGGACTCTAGACCTGTCGAGGGCGCTCACGTGGTGTGGCACCGTAACTAGTGTTCTTAGAACCGTACGTGAGGGCAGTCCGGGGTGCGGGGAGTCTGTGTCGGGGGCACCAGGGAAAAAGGTTCAAGTCCTTGGCTGCCCAGAAGTGCGCCTAAATCATTAAAGGGAACAATACACGGCCAGAAGAAAAAGTTGCCTCATCCCGTCTTGCAAGTGTCGGTTGAATAAGGAGGCAGGGTCAGGGAAGCAAGCGTGAAGTGGTAATCCAGGACAGTTTACTGCAGAGTGTTTAGATTTCGCAGTTATCTTTTATGTTATTACTCATTCTCAAACTACTGTAAGAAATTCCATATTGGAGATATCCGGTAGTGACCCAAGAGAGTGAGTCCCCACCGTGGGGGGCGTTATGTGGGTTTTTGTGTGGGAGTAATTGTGGGAGGTAGATACAACAGTGTCTCAGCTGCGATCTGTTGAGTGTCTGAGTTGTAAAAGCGTGTGGTGGAAACCTAACGGTGCCAACATAAGCCACACGTCTCACTGAAAAGTGAGTGCAGCTCATTGGGTCAGTGGCTCGGGTGAACTCCATACACACTGACTGGCTCAAAACAGAGACGCAAACAGCTGATAGGGTCAGTTGCTCGGGTGAACTCCATACAAACTGACTGGCTGTTGAGGGGAGATCTAAATTATCATTATCATCGGAACCTGTTGAAGAGGGTGAGTAAGGCACAACTGAAAAGTAAGTGCTGATAACCATCGACTGAAGGCAGGCCCACTACACACTCACTAAAATAATGGAAGGGGAATTTGACCGAGAGTGCGAAGAGTCTGGTGGCTACGGCCCTAGGCTGGCTATAGTTGCGCAGGGACCTAGCTTAGAGGAGCAGTGGAAGCAGGTCAAGAAGCAGCTACTCAGTGGAGAGGTAGGAGAAAACAAACAAAAACTTAGCGAACAGTGTGATGAAGTATGGGAGGATCTGCAGAAGGGAAAGGAAGTGTCAGAGGAAGGCAAGGAGAGTTTGCTCCACCTGTTTGCAAAATTAGAAAAAGCAGCTAAGAAGGAGCTAAAACAGCACGAGAGTAAAAATCCCTCGCTCCTCCAGAAGAGGGGGTGGGAGAAAGAGAGGCGTAAAAAGGATCAGAGAAGAGCGCTCATAAGATCACTCTAGCCTGTCTGGCATTTTTTCCAGACGACCCTAAAAAGCAGAAAGTGCAAAGTGAGAAAAAGGAATTAATGGCAGCCCCACCCAGGGGTCCTGCTGCATCACTGTATCCTCAGTTACCCACCTCGAACCCACCGCCATACCAAATGCCACAGATGAAAGTGCAGGGCCTGCTTGAGATGCAAGAAGTAAGTGAGACACAGAAAGAGAAGGGGTTGGAAGAATTAACTGAGCAGCAGCTGAAAGAGTGGTCGTTAATTGGATAACAGACTGTTGTCTCTGAGAAAAGGATGGAAGAAATGAAGGAAAGATCCAGACTGCAACAGGAAGGACATGGTAGGTGGAGGCAGCTTTCAGGGACTAGTGAGGTGGATCCGATTGCCACTAGCACTCCACAGACCACACATGCAGCTCAGGTCAGTCAGGGAGCCGCAGTGGCGTTCAGCATGATGAGGCAAAGGGGAGACACATCTACAGCAGACACCGATAGCATCAGAGATGAGGTGCAGAAGCTTGGGAGCACAGTAATAGAACTGAGAGATTCACTTTTAACGCAGATGCAGCAACTCAAGGAACAGTCTCATAACAGGGGAGAGGAGACAGACACAGACAGGTGCTGTGGGACAGAGGAGGAAGCTGATACACAGACTAGTGAAAAAGAGGCAGAGGAGGACGGAGCTTGTGAACTTAGATTGGTTACTACAGGGGTGTTAAGGGGGAGGAATAGAAAGCCTAAACGTTCAGGTCCAGTCACACACTCACACAATCTGCGAAGCAAAGCATGTGCGTCATCGCCTCACATGATGGCTCCACTGCTAGACCGAGGAGCAAGAAGGAGAGCTTATCAACCCTTCTCATTCACAGACATGAATTGCTTGCTGGATAAAATGCCTCCTCCCACTGAAGGGGGAGGGCCTTGGATGAACAAATCCTGCCAACTGACCATGGGTTACACACTGGCTATTGGAGACTGGAGAGCACTATTGGGAAGACAGGTGGGGGAGTTCAAGGTAGAACGCGTTGAAGCTATGGCCAAAACATTAGCGATACAACAGGAAGAGCCCTTTATCAGACACGCCACAGCCATAGGGGAAGCTATGCGGGGAAAGTATACTGTACCTCAGGGTGCAGTCCACTCCTTAGTGTTTAGAATCAGAGAGGAGGAGGACGTTCCCTCGTTCCTTATCAAGTGTAAGACACAGTGGTCAGATACCACCGGGGCTCATCCTGGCTCTGATCCCTTACAGCAATCAATGTTTAGGAAAGCAATCATGGAAGGCATGCCTAAGTCAGTCAAATCCGCAATGGAGAGCAATCCTGATATACCAGGGTGTGACTGTAAAATTACAACTTGATTCGGCTCGAAAGCAGTTTAACGCAGATAAAAAAAACAGAACAAGCAAATGGTGCAGCAGCCAGGTCCCTCTAATGACCCACCTCAGTTGTATCCCATACCTGATTGGGTTCCGCCTCCACCTCACCACCATCAGATGGTGGGCATGAGAGCGGGTTATGCGGATGGACGTGGGGGTTCGGGCAGGTTCCGAGGAAACTACAGAGGACAACAGAGAGGAGGCTGGAATAGAAGACCAGGGAACAACTATGATAGCTGCTACATCTGTGGACAGCCAGGACACTGGCCCAGGACCTGTCCTAATCCTTTCCAGGGACAGGGGCCTCAGCAGGGCCCGGGGCAGACGCCACACCAGGCACCAAATGCAGGAGCTGCACCTGGGGGGCAGTATCCAGCGATGAATTATTGACGGGGTCCGAGGACATCTGATCAGGTAGGCCTGGCAGATCCCTACATGATCATGACCGTAAATAATGAAGTCCTAAAGATGTCCTTCCTTGTAGACACTGGGGCAAGATATTCCACTGTCGTATCTGAAATGATGCCTTCTGACCTCTCTAGAGACGCTGTTTATGTTGTTGGGTTCTTGGGTAAAAATGAAGCTCTGCAAAACCTCTAGCCGTGCATGTGGTTGGCCAAACTTTCCACCACCAATTTGTGAACTCTGCATCCTGTCCTGTTAATCTCATGGGAAGGGACATATTGGTGAGATGTGGAGCATCTGTCTTATGCAGCCCTGATGGTTTAATGGTCACGTTCCCTAATGGACTCTCCATGAACTGTTCCATCCCATCTCTGTCCACAACTCTTTTGGTATTGTGGAGGAACAACACTGTACAATACCCTACCTCCACATTGGTCAGGTATCTGTACACTAACTCGATTGGTTATGCCAGTTCAAATTTTAGGTCGACAGCTACATAAACAAATGGCATGCCGTAGGCAAAGAGACACTGAGAGTTTTGACTGGATGGCAGCCTCTTCCACTTACATAGGAGTCCCTAGAGGCGTTCCCAATGAATATAAAATAGCGAATCAGATTGCAGCAGGATTTGAGTCTATTCTGTGTTGGTGGTTGAAGGTACAACATCTCAACCGTACCAACCGTACCAGATGCCACTTCTGGGAAAAGAGGAAGTTGACGATGAGGATGACTTGGCAATAATGGTTCAGGATACGGTGTGACGTTGGTAATTGATTGATCTCAGAAATGTCTGAGATCAAAAGGGGGATTGTTGGGATACATTGCTTATGTGCAGAGAAGTTGGTGTGCAAAAGCCTGGAATTCTTAATCACAGCAGACATGAGAGCCACACTGCTTAGATGCTTAGAATAGCAAATCACATGGGAAAAGAATGTCGACAGAGACATCAGAATGATGAGGTAATGTACTGCAGGCGTCAAGAACAACTCCATTAATGGTATAACCTACAGCTGCAGCCTTCTGAGATAGTTACTGTCTGTTCGGGCAAAAGGCCACCAAGAATGCAGACGGTAGCTTTGGGTGTGGGCGGTGTTGTATTCTTTTCCTACACAGAAAACAGGAGCTATCAACGGCTGACGCAGATCACAAGAGCAGAGTCAGACTACACGAGAAGGACACTGGCACGAAAGACACCGGCACGAAGGACACCTGCAAGAAGGGGTGTCCAGCCATGCAGCCAATGAGAAACAATTACACGCACATTCCTCCTCTCTGTAACAGTAATATAAACACGGACCAGGGCAAGATAGATCAGCAGACTTCGTGAACTGATGCTGTGACTGTATGTCTGTCAGGGAAACATAGTCTGGTCCGGAGCTCTGTAAACGATCTCTTTTTCTTATGCACTCTTTGCTGTTAGAAGACAAATAAAATACTTGGTGATTTAACGTTTAAGAGACTCCTGCATCCTTCATCAAACGAACACGTGAGTTCAGGGTGGAGAACTCAACACATACCAGGAGGTGGGTGGGAGTGGAGGATGCCATCCTCTACATGCACCACTGATGTCTCTCCTACGTGGACAGGGCCAGTGGTGCTGTGAGGATCATGTTTTTTGATTTCTCCAGTGCCTTCAGCACCATCCAGCCCCTGCTACAGAGGGACAAACTGACAGTGATAGGTGTGGTCTCAGAACACATAAACTGGATCACAGGTACTTGGGAGTACAATTAGACAATAAACTGGACTGGTCAGCCAACACAGAGGCACTCTACAGGAAAGGACAGAGTCGGCTCTATTTCCTGAGGAGACTGAGGTCCTTTAACATCTGCCAGAAGCTGACCCAGACTTTCAGACTGTCATTGCCAGTGTCCTCTTCTATGCTGTGGTTTGCTGGGGAGGAAGCATTAAGAAGAGGGATGCTTTGCGACTGGATAAACTGGTGAGGAGGGTTTGTAGTGGGTGCAGAGCTGGACTCCCTAACATCTGTGGCAGAGAAAAAGACCTTCAGCAAGCTTCTGCACAACTTGAACAATGTCCATCACCCTCTGCATGATGTCTTCACTAAGCAGAGGAGCACATTCAGGGGCAGGCTGCTGTCTCTGACCTGCTCCATGGACGGCTCTTCAACTCCTCCCAATGAGGACTGTCCTGGTCTGTGCTCATGATAGACATCACCAACCATTTACCACAATCCCACCATAGGTATATGTATGTGAGCATGTGTGTATATGAATATACGCATATATATGTGTATGTGTATGTGAAGATGTACGCGTATGTATGTTTGTATATTCTTACTTCTGTTCTACTCCACCTTATTTTATTTAATTTTATTTAACTTTATTTTTATTTTTACTTTATTTCATTATCTCTTTTTATATACTCTTATTTCACTACATTGTTTCTCATGTTGATACATGCTGTTTGCACAATTTATGATGCTACTAGACACCTGAATTTCCTTTGGGATTAACTAAGTGTATTTGTGTACCTTACCAATTTGGGACTGGGCCACCATGGTAGATTTGCGGTCGCAAAGCGGAGAGAAAGGTAGACCAAGATCTGCTTCTTTATCACCCTAAACACAAATTCAACATAAAGGTACTGTCAGTAAAAGTGTACTTGTGGGGCTTAATTACACATAATTTCACTTTCATCTTTTACTTATCTTTAAGTTTTTTTCTGTTTTCAAACACATTTAAGCATAGTTGCCTATGAACAAGACATGACTGGATATGACTAACCACCAAAACATTTAGACTGGAGACCCACTTATTTTACTGTGTCCTTGGTCAGCAAAGCAGGAAGTGGGTCACAAATATTTTGGTGATTACCTGTCTGAAGAACTCCTCCAGCAGAGATGTGGTCCATCGGTGATGGAAGCCCCAGCGTTTGGCAGGGTGGCTAATGTCAGCAGTGTGCAGCAGCAGGGATAAGGCCTTTGGTTTGTCAATCCTGCAAATACAGTCTTTGTAGTAATGAATGCTAATAAAAGCATTCTTTAAGACTAATTCTCTGCACACAAATTGCAAAAAGATGGTGATATTCAAATACAAAGAACTGGGTTGAATACACATCTGCTATTATGGGCAGGTGAAACGTAAAAGTTCTCACTGTGATTGAAAATGGTGATTTAATTTCAGTGCGTTTCCAAATGGATATGTCATGTCAGTATCACAACTTGGATTAAAGATTATGGTATTGAATGTTACGCAGGCCTTGTTGTTTCTTTATTGTTTGAAATGCCAGTGTTTGAAAATATTGTTTTCATTAACATGTAAAATTTTTGGTATCAGAAATTTGAAGAGCACATTTGAAGAGCAATTTCATGCTTTTCCTATTGTTGACAACAGTCTTTCAGTTGTTACATCTTGAGATATTTTAGGCATGTCCAGAGGCAAGCTGCAGAGATACCTCATGTTAGATTGTTGCATATGGGCAGGGGTTTGGTAACAGATTGAACAGATTTAATATTTTTTACAGTGCTAGTGGAAGACCATGTCTCAGTAGCATACTCAAAACTACTTGAATGATACCAGCAAGTGTTGCTTGATCACTCTTGTTGTCTAGTTACTCTGTAAGTGTCTCTAATGAATGAACTTTGAACACCGTCTTAATATTTTAATTGTCAATTTTTTTGTTTTCCTCTTATTTTTTGATAGTGGTTCCTAAACACTGGGTGAGTGTAAACTCTAAGGCTGTCTGCAGTTTCAAATTTGCAGCTACACACACACAAACACACAAAATCATTTAATAATCAGGTGTTTTTTATTTTTAAAAGAGTAAAAGAGTTTGGTTAAATAGGAAGGAGCTTTCCTATAGTTCATCCTGTGTAAGCTTCAGCAGAAAAAGCAGGCACCTATGCTGTATGTTGCAAATTTGAGAAGAGATGTTTTCTCAACTGCCAACAATTCCAGTTTCGCCATTTAACTGACAGGGCAGGGATGACTTTCATTCATTCCACTACTCACACATCAGGCTGCTGCAGGAGACTTTTCATGGCTTTGATTTGCTGGAAGTGGCACGACATGTCAGTGGCCAACACCATCTCCACTACCAGAGTCCTCAGTTCTCTGAAATTGTAACATATCATACAACTTTTAGATCAGAGGTCTCCAACATTTTATCTTCTGTGAGCTACTTTTACACAATGAAAGTGCTCATGTTTAATAACATTTATTCACATAGCTAAAGTGAATATGCTTGTTTTGCATAAACACATTCAGAAATGTTAATACACAACACACATTGTGTATAATAACTTCAATTCATAGGTATGTGCATGTTGTATTCCTAAATATTTTAAGATTTTTAGTATTTCAAACATTGTTAAATAGAACAATACTGTATCAAAAAAAAACAAAAAACCATACACCTGTATGTTCATTTTGTGCAAACAGCATCTGTATGAAAACAGTGTCTATCACTGGAGGCCACAGACTCATCACACTGGAGTGAAAACCAGAAGCACCTTTTCAGGTCCGACTCCAGCTGTCTGAGCGCATCCGCAGACAGTGCACACACCCTCCGCAGCACAGTGTTCGCACCAAGGTGGACATCGGCAATAGCAGACAGACTCTCCGTCTTAATTTTATGGTCCTGGAATAATGACTCTGCCACAGCGGTCATAGCCTCTTTAATGATCCCGCCATCAGTGAAGGGCTGTTTGACTGAACTCTGCTGCTTTCATTGTTGCTAGGCTAGCCCACTAACTGCCTGGCACCTGGTCAGCCTGCCCCCGCCCCACTCCAGTGACAGACAGCAGCACAGTGCAAATATGTGATTGACAGCTAGTTGACAAACAATTGTTTCATCTCATGCAGGGGGCGGGGCACCTGTAATTTTGATTGGATGGAGATTTAGACCGGTTTTACCAAGTGACAAATCAAATTTGTGTTATTACATTATTGACCCCTTGGCGAGCTACTGGAAAGGGCCTGGCGAGCTACTGTAGCTCGCAGGCGACGTGTTGGCTTTAGACGAATTACCTTACGCATTTAGATGAATTACCTTACACTTCCCATCAGAGTAGATTAATAAATTTTCATTTAACAACCTCAGCATGACAAAATTTTAAGTCCTCAAGGCTTAGGCTAAGAGATTACTAGTTTGTCCAGTAAGATCTATTTTAATGAAGCACCTATCTTCTATCAGTTTTTTAGAACATTATCATTATTATTATCTTACAGCAAACGAAAATCAAAACTCTGTTGCTGGAAAAGCTCAAGCTGGCAGTTTAATGCACCTGCCAAAGTAAAAAAGCCAAAGTAAATATAGGGTCTGCTCTCACCTCCAGTCATCTTTGGAAAGATTAGAAAGGATGTTCATATCATCATCATCCTGTAGAAGACGAAAGGCAGCACTAACATGGTGGTTCTCCAAAACAGCTCTATCATTGTACAGCATTGCAGTGTCTGACCTGCAAATCCCACACAGTAACATTCATCATGAGGCTCACGTCTTCACAAAAACTTTTGGTTAATTAAATCAATAAGAAAATTAAAAATGACCAGTGATCAGTCTTTTCTTGAATCTAAACTGATACATATGATAAGTAGAAAATTACCTGGTCTGAATGTGGAAGTTATTGGTGGTCCCTGTATGTTCATAGTCATGAATGGCAGCTGCAAAAATGATGGCAAAGATCTCCAACTCAGTTAGCCAATGCTGTGAATGTGGAGGGGGGACAAATGTTAAGAAAAATTTTTGTCATCCTATCATCCAAATTCATAGGGGTTTTTCAATTTTGCAAAGCACATCAATATTACTGCGATGTGCAATGTTTTTCATTATCTTACTCATCAATATGCATAAATTAAAGTTTCAATCTTAATAATCAACCTTGAACTAGTTAGTAAGAATTGATTTTACAATCCTAACCCAATGTTAAAATTGTAACTTTGCTTCAATGTATTACACTTGAAAACCTCCTAGGCTAGTTCAACTCAAACCACATGGGAAACCGATTGCCTTGACTCATTTAAGTTTATTAGCTCAAACACTCAAGTATTTATTGTTACTGTAACTTTGAGAAATTAGGTCAATTTTATCAATTTTTACAATTTTGAGTTAAATAACACAAAAGAACCACAATTTTTAACACAACTAAAACATTTATTAAATTGACATTCTTCAAACATTTTAACCTTTGGTATCACAGAAATAAAATCAAAATATACTGTGGTTGTTTTTGTTCACACTTGCTGCATTTTTGTAAATGATGTAAACAAAAAAGTGTACATGCAAAACTACACATCTTTGCACTGAGTTATGCAGGCATACATTTTTCAACCCCATGATAAAAATCTAAATATTCTGAAAACAAATGACTAAATTTTGTCAACAAGAAGTATAAGAGTGCTTTAACTTTTGAACAGGCACAGAAGGACCACAGTAAACATCAAATATGTGCAATAGTCTTTTGAAAAGTGCATCAGTTTCAGACAATGCTGATTTCAAAAAACCTTGGGACAAGTTACTCTAGCTCATTTCTCAATGCTTGTAACTTTGGTTTTCTTGCATCATCAAGATTGAGGAGGACAACCTGGATAAACTCAAAGAAGGCACTTAACATCTCATCAGTCATACAAAAGTCCGAACAAAATCACCAGCGAGTCTGGCCAAGATCTGTGAGTCACCATAACCTGATCCTTGAGGATGACTGACACATGGTGGGTTTTAAAAGGGAACCTCTCCACGCACATGACCTTCATTCACCATAGCCACCAAAGCCATTAGTCTCAGTTAACTCCAACACATCCTGAAAAGTGAATACAATACATGATGTAGGTGAATGCAATTGCACAAATCATGAAGCTTATTAAAATTGGGCTGATGAAAAAAAATAAATCACTTTTGGGGTTTAACATGCAAATTTGCAAAGTAAAATCAATATCAAAACAGATTACATAATTATTCAGAAAAAATGCACACATCTACACCGGGTCTTTATGTATTAATGATGTTCAGTTGAAAATATCTGATACCAACTCACTGAGAGATAGCTTTCTCTTCCCAGTAGCTGGAAGACATTTTCAAGGCCAATTTATTATGTGTAAGGATCTGGAAACTTTCTGGGATTCTTGGAGCAGAAATTTAGTTTACCATGTCTTCCAAATAAGGGGATATAAAATCCTTAAGTGAATAAAATTGATGAAATTAGTCTTCAGTTTATGTGTGATGTCAGATTTTTAAGAACACTTGTTTTTGCAACATAGACATATAGAAGAAGAACATTTCTTGTAGGTTTAGCAGCGATTTCTATTTGACTGATAACTGAAAAGAAAACAAAAAACACCTTGCAAGATTTGAAGATCTCTGATGAATCCTTCTTCAAGTACAGTGGTAGACCAGCCAGGGCTGCTGTTCCAGCTGCACCTATATTGTTCTTGTCCTGCTGAGGAAACATAATGGGGGGTATTAGGGGATGCTGTTCGCATTCAACATAAATGTGATGCACACAAAAAAACGTTTTCCACATATGCCATTAAAACTTCCTCCATCTTAGGACCAAAACTTCCAGTCATCCTCCTTTTTGTTAAGTTTTAGCAGCTGAAGAGTATACTTGTCAAATGCAGCAAAGAAGGGAAATGGCAAATTTTGACTGGTGATCCTATGGAATTCAGTGTGGAGCTGCAAGGAAACAAGAAGTACCCAGTGTTTTCAGACAAATCAAGCTTACCATATTATACAACTCAATCTTACTGTAGGTCCAGCACTGCTTAGATGGTGACTTCCACAATATATGTATCTTATTAACATCTCATGTACCCTTACTCACTTGAGCTTTATGAAAGAGCAGGCCATCTGTCTTTGAGTTCAGCAATGGGAGGGGCTGGATTCACAAGTTCTTCATGTCTGAATGCAAAGGTGTGCTGCATGTGGTGCTGGATGAGAATCATTTCTTCACATCAATGTCTTCTTGAACTGCCCCACCATTTCCAACCTCTGGGTCTCCAGTGTGGCCTTAGTTTCTCCATGGGGATAGTTGGGAAGGAAGTTAACTTCCCCTTTCCTGGCTCTTGATGTTGGTGAAACTGTGAAATACTGGCCATTATGGAGTCTATAATGTCTGAATAACTGTACCTGTAGGGAATTACAAAAAACACACAATTTACATTTCCATATGGTTTTTACACATCAAATCAGGAGTTATCAAAAACCTAAAAAGTAACCTTGTGAACTGTATTATTATTTTGTCCTTGTATACGAATAGTAACTAGCTAAACAAGAACTTAGTCCCAGAGAACAATGTGACTTGAAGCATTAAGTCGAGCTCAGCTTAATAGTATTTAATATAAGTCTGTGACGAGCATTAAACTTGGATGCAATATACCACTGACATTTTTATTGTGGGTTTTTCATTAAATGACCTAAACCCATATTGTAAACAGGAAACAAATCACTCTGCGGAAGCTACTGACAAATAAAAACTTCATAACATCAACATAGCACAGTAAAACTTGCACAAATAGACCTAGTCGTCCCCCTGTGCAAGTTTACCTAGCAAGCGCGTTTCACAGCGACTATAAAGTTAATTTAATCGTTTTCGAAAATATATTTTCCTGAACCATGAATGACCTCAGCGTGAGGACTGGCAAGCTAATGCTACGCTAACGATGCAGTTAGCGAGCATAAAAAAGGTTGAGAACGTTACTTCGCTTGGAACACAAACCCATGTATGTGTCCCAATCGTTTCGATTCAAGTACTTTGCAACAAACCCACCGTTCTGACCATTACTCTGCCGCTGCGCTGAATTTCGAATGTTGAATGGAAAGTGGTCTCTTCTGGTCACGTCCAACTGGTCAGTCTCTCAGTGCTGTGTGCACCGGGTTTGCGATTCACACATAGTACAACATAATAAAACAAAATGGGCCCACCATTGTCCTAATACGAATATAACATTGTGTAGGAGTGAAAATGTTCTTTAGAGCCCATGAGGTGATGTCCTGACTTTTTAAAACCTTACCAGCAGCCCTAAACCGAAATAAAACATTCATTTTATTTTATGGACGGGGAACAGAATTCGAACGTTTGGGAGTATTGTGCTTCACATGGGGCATCGTTTGTTGTGCTTTATAGGAGAAGGTTATTAGCAATAATTAATAATTATCAACGATAATTAAAAACGATAATTGAAAGAATATTATTATTAATAAGAATTAATAATTACGGGGCACCACCCTGGTATCAGGGACCAATAACCAAGTCAAAATTTCAGTCTCAAATACGTCAATACTGATATGCATAAGAGAAACAATGAAGGTGTGAATCCGAGCACTGACTCTTTTAACCAGCCTTTACGACAACACTTATACAAACAATGCAGACAACTTCTCTTTAAAACATAACAGAATTTATTAAAATCAATGATATCAATTAGCAATCGATAGCACTTCAATTAATAAACATCCAATATCTATTTTAAAATATGCAAAGGCGTGTGTGTGTGTGTGTGTGTGTGTGTGTGTGTAAAGGAGGCGGGGTGAGGTTGCGGACATAAGGGAGGAGAGAGAGTATGTCACGCGGGAGTTTCGGTCAGAGGAAATGACCGCGAGGTTTGAAAAAGACAACGGCTAGTGGCGTCTATGAGCTTAGCCCGTGTGTCTCTAACAAAGGGGGTTTAACCGGTGTATACCCGGTGTATATGTGCATGTACATTAAGAGGGAAAGAGGGGAAAACACAGCACATAAAAATAAATTCTTTGGGCTCCGATCGTCAGACTGTGGTACACCCAATCAAATAAACAAATAATAAGATAATAGGACGTTCAGTCTGTTATCACAAATGCAGGACTTGCGGTCTTAACTTATAACTTAACTTATACAATAAAGATTGTATAGAAAACACACTTAAAAACTACCTCTGCCCAGATCAAGCCTCTTACGTGCCTACGAAGCAGGGAGATGTGTGGGATCTGTCTTTGGGTCCGGCTCGGTTCCTCAGCTCGGATGACGACGGTGGGCCGTTCCGCTCTGTCGGCGGATTGCACGGTGGGTTGCATAGGTTGAAGAAAGACGTAGTGGTCCTTTCTTCCTTCTGCAGGTACTTCCGTGAGACGGCGGCGGCGGCGGCAGTCAGGTCTGCAGGTACTTGGTTGAGAGCGCTGGCGGCAGCGACTCTCCTTCGTGTAGCAGGATGTTGTTTATAGTGCTTTCAGCTGTGTGTCTCTTCCCAGCCAATCATGGTGGGAGAGCACCCTATAAGAGCGAGCAGCGGGTACCTGTTCGGTCTCTTGCTGCTGGAGGCGGGGCCACATCACTTCCTGGCGTCCTCCACTTCCTCCTCCAGTTGGTGACAGGTGGGCTGGCAGTCACGGCTGCAATTTATTCCTCACAGGTTGTTCATTTAGCGCAGCTCATTCTGGTTGTTGTGTTGTAGGGGCTCGCTTGGGTGTTGCTGTTGGCTGCATGCAATTTATTATTATTACTTGCAGTCGCCCTTGTGTAGCGTCAGTCCGCTCCATGGTGTGCGGACAGGGATTGCCGGATTGGTATGTGGTGCAGTGGTTTTGGCTTCCTTTTCCAGCCAGTTAAGTCGCTCATGCTTGTTCTCTTGTTGTAGGGCTTTGGCATAGTCGTGTAGCGGCGCAGCGCCAGCTAATCCACCGCCGGAAATCACTGCTGCTTCGCTTGGGCTCAGACTGCTTCACTGCTTTGCTCGGACTGCTTTGCGGCTTAGTCTGGACTGTTATGCCGCTGATTGCGGTGTCAGACTGTTGTTGGCCTGCTCAGACTTGTGCGCACACATTTCTGCGCTGGGGTTGCATTTGAGAGCAGTGGGGAAAAAGTTATTTTTCATTTGGTTATGTGTTTCTTTGGGGAAATTGCGTATAGTTAGTTGATTATTTTTGTTTTGTTCTAACCTGTTGCTCTCTCGTTCCATTCAGGTGCTGAGCCTGGTGGTGGTGGATGGTGTTGTTGGGTCTCATAGAGATAACAGGCCCCCAACAAGGTTTATGACCTGAGGTCTGATACAGATCAAAGACTACAGACCAACCAAATGGCTGCTCTCTTTGTCTAAGACCTGGGAGCCAGGTCACAAAGGTATACAGGACACCTCCATCCCCACTCACTCTGCTGCCCCCCTACTGGGTGCAGCCCCCAATTGGACGGAGCTGTTAGCATCCTGGCTGCTCCTTATCTTAGACCTATGGGCCAGAGCGCACAGGAATGTGCGACACCTCCGTCCCTACCTGCTCGGTCGCCCCCCTGGTGAGCGCTGACCCCCAAATGGCACGAGAACCACCAGCACCCCGCTCCATTTGTCTAAGATCAAAGGGCCAGACCAGGAAGGAGCGCAGGCCACCTCCGTTCCTAATCCCCTCTGTCGTCCCCCCCGGTGGGTGCGGACTCCCATTGGACAATAGCCGCCGGCACCCTGCTGTGCGGCCAGATGTTCCAAGGTATATTACTGCACTAACGCTCCACCCAGCTCCGTCCAATTGGAGGCTGCACCCAGCAGGGGGGCAGCAGAGTGAGTGGGAATGGAGGTGTCCTGCATACCTTTGTGACCTGGCTCCCAGGTCTTAGACAAAGAGAGCAGCCTTTTGGTTGGTCTGCAATCTTTGATCTGTATCAGACCTTGGGTCATAAACCTTGTTGGGGGCCTGTTGAGGCCCAACAGGAGGTATAAAATTATCAGTATATTTTTCTGACTCTTTCACATTTGATTTTCAATTATTTTTTCAAATCTTGAAAGTTTGGGAATTTGGGATGCATTAGTTAATATATCTTACAAAAAAAAGTTATGATTCAATCTGTCATAACATTTTAGCCCATCAAAGTTGAATTACTTCATCCTTACTTAAAATAGGCAAGATTTTCAATGCACTTAAAACAAATGAGTTGTAATTAGCTGATTTTTGGGTGAAATACACTGCTGCACTGGTAAGGAACATGACGATCTACAGGGAGTGCAGTCTGCTGTGTTTTACAAGACATGTCACCACAGTCAGAGCGGACAGACATGCAAAGGTGAGTGGGAAGTGCAAAGTTTTCACACGCCATCGTCATTGCCAACGTCTGTGTTTACACCCCGCCCCCATGCGAATGTGGAGGCAGCGTGTGACGTCATCCACTCGATGATCGCAAGACTGCAGACGCTGCATCCCCAAGCCTTAATCCTGATAACCGGAGATTTCAGTCACGTCTCATTGGACTCTACACTGTCTGCATTTGTCCAGTATGTGGATTGTCCCACCAGGGGGAACAGAACCATCGACCTCCTGTATGCAAATGCTGAGGATGCATACAGGGCCATCCCCCTGCCACCTCTGGGGAAATCGGATCACAACTTGATCCTGCTCCAGCCTCACTACAAACCAAAGGTAGTGAGGCAACCCATCACTATGCGCACCTTTAGAAAGTGGTCGCCTGCTGCTGAGGATGCACTGAGGGACTGCTTTCAGACCACTGACTGGGACCACTCCCCACTGCCTTTATGGTCTGTCACCTAAAACCAGGCCATTTCCAAATAGCTGCCTCAACTCTTGTCATTCAGGGCTGTTGTTTTCCATTTCTTCTTCCATCGCTTAGAAGGGTTATGTTGAAATGTTTAGGATCACACTGAACTGAAGTTCTATAAACTGTCATGATGGCGCACTCACATTTTATTTTTTGATTTATCTCCAAAAAGAAAAGAGATTTTTTTTTTTTGTGCACACAGTTGTCCATTGTGGTGCATTATCCATTTCAGCTTTCTATGTTTTAGATCTTCAGTTTGTGTAGATAGTTCTCATCCTGAAATGCAGAGAACCTTTTTAAAGAAATTCAAAATTTTCTTATGTGTTTTGCTGAGTGGGTGAGCTGTAGAGGTTTGGAGATTTTTGTTAAAAGGCATCTCTTATAAGAGACATCTAAGTCCAACAGTACATGTCTGTCAGGAAGTAGAAACTCTGAGGCAGCATCAAGTGGACAGTAAGAGGTCAATGTCCTGCAAAAATCGGTTGTTTTACATCTGTCCAGAACAACAAGAATCCAGAGTTGTCTTGCAAAACCTCTTGGCATTCAGTAAAGCACAGAGTTTAAGTGAAATATTACTAATCAATCTCTGAAGGACCTAGTTTGAGAAAGGTCAGTAAACATCTAACCTCTCCGAGGCAAACCAGAGGTCTTATTTACAAAACATTAAGTATCTATACCAAAAGAATGCATTAGCACAAAAGCTAAAAATAGCCTCTTTAAAAATATTCAGATTTGTAAATCCATGCGCACACCTGCATGCAAGGTCCACCTGGAAATATACTTATTCTACTCAAGGAGTTAGTGCTGACTGTCATAGTTTTGAGTTGAGTTCCTGGTTTTGTTGCTTATTTCCTATTTTATTTTGAAAAGTTCTTTCCCACGTGTGTCTCTGTGTACTTGTTTCCTGTCTTTGATTAGTTCATTACTTTCACCTGTGTCTTGTTTGCATGCACTCCCCAGTTTATTTAAGTTGTGTCACTTTTGTTCTTTGTTGGTCCATTGTGTTAGATTGTGTTTGATGTGCCTTTCATTACTCCCTGTGTTTTTTCCCTTGTGTTCCCTTGAATTCCTTGTGTTTTGGGAATTTCTGGTTTTGGATTTCGTCCGTTTCTTGGATTGTGTTTCTGCCTGCCCCCTTTTGGATTTGTTTGCCTTTCCCTGGACTGATTAACTGGTGCTCATCAGCTTGTGCCAGTATTGCTTTGCTTTAGATCCTGTTCAACCAAATCACTCATTAAATCACTTGATATATCTGAAGAGATGCTATTTCTTTATTTTCACTCACACAATATAGTTCTTGTCACAGTATTTGAAAAACAATTAGATTGCCAGTTTTCTATAAAATTCCAAATTTCCAAAATAATGAAAAAAAAAACAAGAAAAACCCTAAACAAACAATGTTAACTGTGCAATAGAAAACATGTCAAGCTAACTGAGTGGCCAACAAGTTACTTATTTTCCATGAATTAATACAGTTACACATACTTCAGCTGTCAATGGAACTGTGTTCCAGCAGTTAATGTTATCAGTTGAATTAGCAGACTATACACCTTAGATCCCATTTAAACCGATAGCTAGAAAAGCTATAGCTAATTCAGCTAATCTATCTTGCCAATTTAGTTATAATTTAGCATTTATTGTATTGTGGGTATTTGACCTCATGCGTATTTTAAATATTTTTGTATAAAAAGTTATGTCTGTTTAATACTTACTTTACTTGCCTTCAAAAACTGTGGTATAAAATAAAATCTCATGTCTTTGCCATGCTCTCTATCTGTGTATCTACTATGGATCCCTGATCAAGCAAAATTGCACAATGGTTGTATGCACAGCCATAGACATGTTCAGTGATATGAAGAGTTGTTTTACTATTTACAGTCTTAAACTATTAAACAGTCGTAAAATAAAATGCAATAAAGATTTTAACAACAACAAAGATTTTAATAATAATTAATTATTAAGAGGCAGACTATTAAAAGGCATAAATATCTTTTGTATATTATTGATGACATTTTGTTGATGCAACAAACATGTTTTTAAATTTCAGCTTTAATTTATAATACTTATATTTATATTTACCATTGAGCAACATAATTACAACCATCAGTGCTGAATGTGTTGGCAGGGAGGTTTTTTAAACACTTTACATACATTACATTACTGTACTCTTGACAACGGTATAAGAATGTTAACATTAAATTGGCAAAAGTCACTTAAATCTACTGTTTGACTGCTCTGTTTACAGCTAATTGCACTCTATTGCATTCTATTGATTTAGTATACTACTTCCAAAAACTTGAGGGACTCACTAAACACAGATTACAAGAATGGTTAATGCAGCAAAGGTAGAGTTATTCAGATTTGCCTAATCCCAAATATGGGTTAAAATGTAAAACTTGAACTGGAGCATTGAATCTAACACTTCTTATAATACTTGATACTTTTGCATTAATAAACATTTGGATTAATAAACACAAAACTTACCACCATGCCTGTCTTGAGTAGCAGATAATGAATGGTTTGTGTGACATCAGCAGCATGAATCAGGTTGTGGTATGGGTTCTTGTGTTTGCTGTAGCCCACTTCCAAAGATTCCACAAATGATATGAGGGCAGAAATAGGGACCTAAACAATAGAATAGAACAGAATAGAATAGTACTTAATCCCCTGAGGGAAATTTTGTTATTACAGCAGCACAAAACTGAAAGGAGAAATAATAATAACATAAAATAGAACAAACAATAAAAACAAAATAAGAAACTAATATAGAACTAAAATATGTACATAAATAAGTGTACATGGACAAGATCTGCTAAAGTGAATGATGTATAGGCAGAACAACAGCAGGTGCACAGAGTGAACAGTGGTAATAGATAGAGATGTGTGTTCACCTGTCACACAATGGTGAGCTGCTGGGGGTGCAGTTTGGAGAGCAGTTTGTTCAGTGACCTACTGTTCCTCACTGACTCAAACGCCTCCAGATCGTGTCCCACAACATGTACAGCCTTGCAAATCAGTTTATTGATCCTGCTGGTGTCCCTGGCACTGATACTGCTCCCCCAGCAGACCACAGCACAGTAGAGGACACTTGCTTCCACAGAAGATCTCCAGCATCTTGCTGCAGACATTGAATGATCTGAGCTTCCTCAGGAAATAGAGTCTGCTCATCCCCTTCTTGTACACAGAGTTGGTGTTGGTACTCCAGTCCAGTCTGCTATTCAAGTGCACACCCCAAGTACTTGTAGTGCTCCACCACTTCAACCTCCTCACCCATGATCTTAATGGGCTCAATTTTGACCCCTGTCCCCCTGAAGTCAACCACCAGATCCTTGGTTTTGGTTACATTCTGGAGAAGATTATTCCTGCTGTACCACTCCACAAAATTGTCCACCACCTGCCTGTACTCAGATTCCAGCTCATCTCCGATACATCCAACCACACATCCAACCACAATCAAATACAGTCATCAGAGAACTTCTGTAGGTGGCATGACACAGTTTCAGTTACACTGAAAGTCAGTGACAGACAGTGAGTCTGCCAGACGCTCTAACTGTGGCCTATATGACAGATCCAGGAGACAGTAAATGAACTGACACCCATCCTGATCAGCTTCTCATTTAAGAGAAATGGTTGGATGGTATTAAAGGCACTGGAGAAATCAAAGAACATGACTCTCACAGTGCCACCACTACTGTCCAGGTGAGAGTGAGCACATTATAGCAGATAGGTGACAGTGTCATCCACACCAATATTGGGCTGGTAGGCAAACTGGAGTGCGTCTAATGTGGATTTTACCAGAGGTCAGAGGTGGGCCAAAATCAGTCTCTGGTTGGGGGCTGGGGGGTTAGCATCTAGGGTGCTCAGCAGGGTTGGGGGTGGGGGCTTGGAGGGCTTGGATCGTTTTTGGTGGCACCTGGAAGGATGTGAAGAGGGCTGATCCTGCGTGGGAGGGCCCAGCAAGTGGTCCTGTACTGAACCTGTTAAAGAACACATTCAGCTCGTTGGCTCTGTCCAGACCACCCCTGAGCTGATGGTCTTTCATGTTGAGGCCTGTTTTCAGCCTCATTCCCCGCCACACATTCATGGAGTTGTTCTGCTGAAGATTGTTCTCCAGTTTCAGCCTATAGGCATCCTTGCACCCCCTCAGTTTCACAAGACACAAAGAAGCAAAATGACAAATATTTCAAAAATAATAAATAGCTATGGGTCACCTTGAAGGATAACTATTCTAACTTTTTCATAGTTTTAGGCCAAAACTATGATGAATGTTGATTCCAATATATATTTTCTGGCAAACATGAATTTCCCATTCAGACTTTGATCTGAATATGATTTTATTATTGTAAGAATGAATTCTTGATTCTTCATTCTTCTTTTCTGTCAAAACCTAATATGGTAAATAGTCTGTACTTATATAGCGCCTTCTAGATTTCTGACCACTCAAAGCACTTTACAACACACGCTAGCATTCACCCATTTATGCAAAAGGAAACTAGGGAAACTAACCCATACACACATTCATGGAACAGCCATAGGGAGCAATTTGGGGTTCTTGCCCAAGGACACTTCGGCATGAAGCCTGGGAGCTGGATGGAATCGCCAAACTAAGTGGACAACCTCTGAGCCACAGCTGCCCCTATCAAGTTAATATGCAACTTGACTAATGACAGTTTCTTTTGTGGTCAAGGAGACAGTTTGGTATACTTGTAGTGGCTAATACAGCTTCACGTGCAGCACTACTAGAGCTATCAGCAAAGTTTCAGGACCAGGACCACATCTCAGTGCGTCACTTCCCTTTAAATACCGTCCCAACCCTCTCTCCCCTCTTTCGCTCTCGCATTCGACAACCCTGTTTCTCATCCCTTTTTTTTCTCTTTCTGTCCCTCTTTCTATTCATTGGGTCCTATGGGGGTCCGTTGTGACCAGGCACAATGACGGATTCCCATCCGAAACCTCCCCAAACTCAGCAACACCCAAAGAGTTTGCTTAAATTCTTAATCTGGTCAATAATTTGTTCAAATAATTTGTGCATCTCATTGATGGTGTGGTCCTTGCTAATGAATAGCTTAAAAAAGGTATTCAATTTACAAATCTTGTGTTTTATCCATTATTATTATGATTAATGGTTATCATACATAACTTAGTATACATAACATACAAAACAAACTTATAAAGACAATGGAGGTTTTTTGGCATACCTTGAAACGATTAATCAAGTCATATCTGGTGAGCAGCTCATAGAAGACAAATTTCAGTGCGTGGTCTCCACTAGCCTCATTTAGCGCAAAAACATCAAAGGACCACATGTCCAAATGCTAAAACAGATACAAACAGATTTCATTTACACATGGATTTCAACACACCTATGAATCTGTATATTGATATGGTAACTTATTTTTTGCTTATATTGCAGATAAAACAAACCACAAAATGAAATGTAATGTCATGTAGAATTAAAGATAGCAAAAATCTGTGTTTTTTTAATCTATGAAGAATAATGTAAGTACAAAAAATTATGGATGTATGTGTGCTTTTTATATTATTGTCTCATAAAAATATTTAATAAAATTAATAAAGAGTTTTATAACTTGAAAGGATATAATGTCATAGTTGAAATTATCGTTTGACAGGTAATGTAGACACTTCTTCATTTTCAATACTCATACACTGAATGGTTAGCGGTTATTCAGATCACATCCAATGGAACTCACTCTGGTGCATAGTTAAATATTGCAATTTAGCTTCCATTGGATCAGTGTGACTTTACCTTCTAGCCTGTATCCATCCATCTCAAGACAACCCTTGGTTCATCTTTTTATGATCACACTGTAATGTCATCCAACCCAATCCCTCCATTCTAGACCCTCACCTGGGCCACCAATGTCCAGTGGATAAATTTTAATATTTAAGATTTTCACATACATACCTTGAGCACAGTAATAACATCAGGAGGATAATTAAGACCAGCCATGTTGGAAGCCCGTCTGTACATCCTGTCAGAAAGATATAACCTTTAAATATAACAGTTGCACGCAGTTAAAACTAATACATCTCCAACAACGAAGAAAAGCTATGAATGGAATTCTGGGGGATAATCTTTAATAAAATGTAACTCAATTTTCTGGACAAATGATGAAGCTAGTTGATAAATATCTACAATGGTGGAAAAATCAATGCACATTTCATACAGAATACAATAAACATACTACAAACAAAGATGGATAACATTAAAAAAAAAGTTTTAAAAAATGCCAACTACTGAACACCACTGCACAGTCTTGCTATATGCTATACGCATTACTAGCTTAAGCATACACAAGGAGCAGGTCATTTTTATTAGAGCGCCGGGCAGTGCCAAATCTCCAAACTAGCAAAGGAATGTATTGTTTTATTATAATATTGAAACTGTGCAAGTATGTTTGTGTTAATGTGTGTGAATTTAACAGTGAATAGGACCAATGTAAAAACCTTCTGGCCTGTCATTTCTAGCTCGTGCCACTAAGGACAGTCATTTGTAATCTTTTTTGGAAGGCAATGTTTTTGTTAGTTACAGTGACAAAAGTCATTTGGGTATAATTGAAAATATACAGGTACTTTATGTATATCTTGTTAAGACCCATCAAAGCAAGACTAAATTAAACAAAACAAACCAAACCTCTCCACAAAGATGCCAGCCTGTACTGCATGGACGATACTACGGAAGCGTGGCTTATCCTCGTTACGGCGCAGCATCAGGCCCCTCTGCCGGGTAAAAGTGGAAGCCAGCCAGTCACGTACCTCTGATGGCACTGAGTCTGACTGGATGTCACTTAGCTCATCCTCTGGATCCAACAGCTGCCTGGAGGGAGAGGCATATTCACAAAAACCAAAAACTCATACAATGTTATATTTAAGCAGTCAGTTTTATGTTTAACTAACTATGTTCCACAGTTCATTTACTTGCACTGTTTATTTATCACACTCTCTCTCCATAGGGGTCGGGGTGGCTGTGGCTCAGAGGTAGAGGGGGTCATCCACCAGGCCTCCTCCTCCTGACTGCATGCTTAAGTGTTCTTGAGCAAGACACTAAACCTCAAAACTGCTCCTGATGCTGCATCATCGGTGTCATGAGTAGATAAATATTACCTTCCCTTCTGATGCACAGTAGTCATCAGTGTATGAATGTGGTGTGAATAGGTAAATGCAGACATGTAATGTGAAAGCACTTTGGGTGTTAAGAAGACTAGAAAAGTGCTCTATAAATGCAGTCCATTTACCATTTTAACATTTACGCAGCTGTTAATTGTAGGTGATCTATTCAGACAACACCTAAACATTTAAAAGAGAGGATCAGGATCTGAAGGAGCTGGGGAGGGGCATTTAGGATCCAAAGCTGCAAGTGTTTTTCTCAGAAAAGGGCATCACCTGGCGATTCATTGCTGAAAGAGCAGCCTGGTAGGGCAGATTTTCAGAGAGACTTGTGTGGTCAGTTAAAAACACTTTGGAAAATATGCTTGGGAGAGCAAAACTCAATATTATAGGAATGTGCACCACACTTGATAGAAGCTGAAGCCATAATAAACTCAAGACCCCTCAGCTATGTGAGTGAACCACAACATCTAACATCAGTTGACTTCTTGGTAGGCCAGAGACCTACCTGCATACCTCCTAAACCATTCCCAGTAGACAACTAGTATTCAACAATGAACAAGAAGGAAATTACACTGAAATGGAGATACAGACAGAGACTCATGACTACATTCTGGACCAGCTAGCGGAGAGAATATTTGTTAAACTTGAAGTCTGCACATCGCTGTGAAGCACCACTGCTTTCTCAGCTTAAGGTTGAAGATGTTGTTCTCATTGGGGAGGATAACACACCAAGACAATTTTGGAAGCTAGGAAGAGTTGAGGAGCTGTTTCCAGGTCGTGATGGCCTGGTTTATTCATGTGCTGTTTGTAGCACGTCAGGGACTATGTTATGGAGACCTGTTCAACTGATTTAGATGAACTGTAGTTCATGGAAGGGAGGATGTTGTGACATTATCTGGGATTTAAGTTTACATTGAGCAAATACGAGGGAGTTTATTTTATTAAATGCTACTCTTCGTTAAGGAGTAAAAGGACTTCATTACCCATGATGTATCGAAAAGTTGTTACTTTGCAGCTTTTGCTCCTGGTTATTGTTTCTAGAAAACACAGAGCTTCATTTTACGTTCACTACGTTCAAGTTTCTAAACTTAACTTCCAAGCCTCATCTTGTCATCTTAGTAATCAAGTAGAACAGTTACAACAACAATAAGCGGATTATTTAGGGCTTTATAATGTACAAGGCTTTAAGAATGATGTTTTGACACATGAGAACAACTGCAGAGAAGAGAATCCGCTGTATTACCCCAGCAACATAGCAACATAGCATATTGTGTGTGCTACATTGTGTGTAAAACTGGTATCTTTGCTTTAATTGGTGTGACTTTGGCTGCGCTGCTTTGGAGTTTATTATCTGTGTTAGTGAAGTTTATTCTGCTGTTAAAGTGGCAGTTATTTGATTTTTGTGTCCTATTGCTTTTTTTTTGTTTGTTTTGATCTGTGGCTAGGCGTTTGTGTTTGAAGGAACTGACAGCGAGACAGTGCACATTTGATGTACTGTAGCAGAGTAAATGGCACTGAAGATAGGACAGTCAGTGATCAGAGTGTCATGAAGGTGGAGAAAGGTGGAGAAAGCAGGGTGTGAATCCTGGCAGGGGGTGGAGCGGGGTGGGGCAGAGAAGAGAGTGTTAGTGTGTGGGATGGGATGTCACTGTTTTGAGCCCTCCATGCTGTGGTAAGGAACCTTAAAGTCTGTCCCCACTTTCCCAAAAAACACAACACACCCCCATACACTAGCTTTTCTTCACTAAAATCTGAGGGAGCAATAGGAAAATATATATATTTTTATGCATTTAGCATCACTTTGGGGAAGCTCAGTAAATTTCACATTGAAATAATGTCCCTTATGATGTCAGCATTAATAAGACAATATTAACACTAAGTGTTTACGTTTCTCACTGTTTTTCTCCCTCACAGGCCAGCATACAGAAAAAAATAATTTTTTTCCCAGGAAGATCAATGTGGTTTTCCACAAGGGACCTCTAGGATACCCCCACCAGGATCCAACTGATGCAGCTAAGCTGATCAAAGACAACCCCTCTCTGCAGGCCAAGTCTGCACCTCTGAAGGAGGACATTGTTAAAATGCCCTGACTGTGGTCCGTCAGAGGGGAGGGTTGTCCTTTGTGGGTTACACCCGAATTTTTAGTTTATGTATAGTATATATATGTATAGTATATGGTCTATAGCAAGAAGAATAAAAATGTTATGACATCACACTCATGTTTAGCTTTTTTTCTCAGCTGTACACCCACCAACCTTCAGACCAACTCCGCACACACAAGAGATACCACAGAGTAAGATGGTTTTACAGCAACTTTAAAATGTTCCTGTGGCCAAAATATGTTTTCATTTAGTATACAATCTATGATAATAAAATGTGTGAAAATGAGAACATATCACTAATTGTTATATTTTTGTTTTTCATCCTTGTTCCCAGCCCAGGGCCCTCTGCTTTTGTTCCCCCACCTGCACAGACACTAGATCAGGATATAAGCAGTTGGACCTGTTCTTATCATCAGAGAGTATGTATGAGGTTGGAGCTCCAGTCTCTGTCTTCATGGATGTTCAAAGCCAGACTTAGTCTCAGCTGGTGTGGGGAGGCTGCAGGACCTGCCAGAAGATCTGGTTTGCTGACAATCTTCAGAGGCTGGACAAACTCTTCCAAAGCATTGTGCCAACATTCCTAACTTACAGAAAAGCCATTTCTAAGTCAGCACTTCATGAACTGAGGTGCACTGGTGGGTATCGTGTCAGGCATGGCAAATCAGGTAAATGAGCTGATGCACCTCAAGTATGAACAGGCCCATCTTGCATACCTTCGCATCATACAGAATGTCTGGGATGCTGAGTGATGGGTGATGGTGCAGTCAGAGACAGAGAGGTCCCTGGAGCCCATGTACCATGGTTTAGTCCAGAGGTACAATGATGCAGGGGTGGAGAAGGCCAAATACCACTGGGTAGGCAGGTAAGAAATATCTGCATCTTATCCGCTGTTGTGGTAAAATGCATAATATTTGTACTCCCAAAATTAGTTTTTGAATTTGTAATCAGTTCTCTGCCTTTTGTTCAGGGATTGTTGCACACCATTCAGAATCCCTGACCTACACCATGGAGACCCCCTCAACTGGGATGCCTGGAAGACCACAGAAACCATTATCTCTGAGGCCACAACAGGCAATCGGATTAATACTTGTGTGTCCCGCACACAGTACAACTTCAACATTGTTGTTAAGTTGGATTTGTTCCACTGCATGAGGTGCTTCAAACGGGAGTGCACGTCAGAGCATTATGTCTTTATAGCACCTGCAGAGGACCTGCAGAGGCTTAAGGATGCATATCAGTTTTGTGGAATTCAGCCACCAAATCCTACAAAACAGCAGGACCAAAATTCAACAGCCGGCAGAACTGGTGGACAGAGTGGAGAAAGTTCTTCAGCATTTCCACTTGACCACAGACCCAAACAACGTGCCACTCTTCAAACCATCCATGCTGAAGACGTGGCATATTCAGAGGGTGCACATTCTCTGTGGGTGCCTCAGTGACCCTGAGATCTCAGAGGGAATCCTATATAGGTATGGGAGAACTCTGCAACTGAATCATGTCTTTGGTGAAGGTGCAAAAGTTCCCATCTGGATTCAGCCAGATATGATCCTCCCACCTGTGTTTGATCCAGAGGGACACTGGAGAGAGGTTTGGCCTGGAATACAGGGAGCCAGGATGCCGTCCAGTCCAACTGGACTGGAACAAGCATAAAGTGCAAAAAAAGATGGTTCCTCTGTTCCTATGCAACTCTCCCCTGGCCCAACTCTACCACCACCAAACCTACCACTGGTTCCAGAAACCTCAACTACCCCACCACTGCCACTGCATTCCTCGCCTAAGAGTGCCCGCACCAGACCCGTCAGGGTTGGTGGGCGTGTGTTCGTCTTAGACCACAAGCCTTGACAAATACCATGGGCAAAAAGACCTTTTAAAACTTGTGGACCAAGACTACGCAGTCATCCATGTCCATCCAGGACAAAATGTTCTGGATGGACCGTCATGGTCCAAACAGTCTTCTTCACCCCACAACCAAATACCATATAATGCAATGTATTAAACAACTGGCAAAAAAGTTAAGCACAAGTTCATCTTTAAACACAAGTCCACAAAAACTGCTGGAGACACAAAGACTGGCAAAGCTGAGACAGTACCTGTCCCTGTTGAACAGCTACCACCAGGAATTGTGAAGTCAGCAGATCAGGTCCCACCACCAATACCAACATACTTACTCAAAAGAGTGTTCAAAAGTTGCTTGAGGACATACTAATGCAGCAGCAGCACCAACAGCAACAAAAACCCAGACAGACAAAGAAGTGTCTTTCATGTGGGCAGCCAAAGTCCAGACGGACCAGAGTGATGGGTTATCAATACACCATTTTTATCAGCAAGGTCCCATTAGATACCACTACTGCTCCACAAAAGTTTTTAAAACCTACTCTTCAGAGAGCCTGACAAATATGAAAATGCTCTCTGAAGAGTTTGCTCAGCATGAACTACAGTTAACAAAGCGCAGAGCTGAGGACAAAGCTGAAAAGAAGAGGAAACTCCCAGACCCCCAGCCTCAGGGAAGACTGTGTCATTTCTGCCACACAGAGCTAAAGCAGGGCCCAGCAACAGCAAACACATACACACAGGGTTTCCACGAGTGTCGGAAAAATACATTTACTGCCCATCTAAAGTCCATGCCTTATACAAAGATAGAGGCATGGCAGCAGAGATGACGTGGAGGGAATTTCAGGATTCACCATTCTTTGGCATCGAAAAGGAGAGATGGGCAGGTACAGTGTAATGTGTTTACTTCTGTTTCCATTTTCCTTGTTTCTGTACTGATCCTGTTCTTTTTTTCCCATGTGTGTATAAATGTATGTAAATAGGATAAATGAATTGGTCCAAGCACACATGGCGGAGGATATCATGCATGGTCCCACTTGGGATCAGCTGACAGGTGCTATCTAGAATTAACCTAATGTTTCCTGCTAGGAGGTCACATTACAAACAACTATATATACAATATGATGGATTTGTTAGCAGCAGAGATGATGGGAGAATAATGGAAGTGGCCATTAAGACTCTTCCAAAGGCCACAATGCCTCCACCACTGTGGGGAAAAGTAATTCTTAGTTTAGATATTGGGTTCTTTCTTTAATATATATTATTTCAATGAGTTTTTGCTATGTCTCCTTAACTTTTAGTTAAGTTCACATTTTTCTCATCAAAAATACTTCCTGCCTTGCAGCTTGAGTCTTTACACCCTGTCTTTGTAAAACATGTCTTAACTGTTGGTATCACATAGTGTGTGTAGGAAAGCAGAATTTAAAAGCATCTTGCCTGTTTTCCTCGATGTATAGAGATTCAAGGATGGAGGCGGCATACTCCAGGTTTTTTTTCAGGTCCACCACAGAGGCCTCCCCCCTTTCCAGCTGCTTTACAAGACATCGCAACCTACAACACAAAGCGTCCACAACAGCATGTCCACCACATTATGAAAGCGACATGCTTGATTAGGGCCAATGTGTCAGAAGTCAGGGAGAGAAAGAAACACACAGCTACAACCTTTCACCTTTCATTCATATCATATTTACTCCTAGTATACATTATAATTGATGTTTTACCATTACAGACATTGATGAATACATTAATAAGGATGTTATTTGAAATATAGACTTCATCAACACAAGTATATATTTATATTGAGATAGGAGCCATGGCTGGCTCCTAATGTGCATGTGAAACCTGATAGCAGTCTTCTCCATGGCATCAGGTTCATCTGGGGTTGGAAGGTCATCAGCCAGGATTTCCTCAGTGCTGCGTAGGTCAATCATAGTTCCCTTGTTGTCAGTGATGCCAGTGCAGGCTGTGACAACATTGCATAGTGCATTCTGGGACCGTGAGCCTGGACAGTTTTAATAAAAACAAACATCAATTGCTTGCTTACATATGAACACAGTATGTCTACTTCTTCTCATAATAATAACCTTTGTATTTCTAGAGCTGAACATGCTGAAAATGGTCAGCTTTGGTTGAACTCACGTGCCAAGCGGGCCAGTGGACGACGGTTGCTTTCCCCTGCCTCATTGGCAACTGTAAAGATACATTTCTTTTTCATTTATATTCATTGGAAATAAAACTCCGATTTTTAGTTGTGTCCAAGAATCATGGTTTAACCTGTTGGAAAATGTATGAATTTCTGTATTTAAGAAATTCCTTGTATTTCAGTTAATCTTTTTATACAAGTATCCGCAGTTAATCTTTTATGATTTTTTTAGTTAGGCTTTGTTAATCAAGGACTGTGAGTGCAGGTGTCAATGAATGAGGCCCCAGAGACAAAATAGCAGAATTCCTGCATCAACAACGAGATAATGTAATCCCTATGTTACCAGGGACACAGAATTTTTTGGTTAGACTTAGCAGGCAGTGACACTAAATTACGATAAGGTCCCACCCGGTACCTGATGCTTATGTAACTGATGTGTATAATGGCAATCAGGATAATCAAATAAGCCTCAGAGGGGCACTTGACCTTTTCAGTTTTCAAGGAGAGGTACCCAGGCAGAGGAAAGAGAGAAGGATTTGTGCGTATGTGTGCGTATACATGGTAAAATGACTGTACTTTGTACACCTTTCTAGTCTTCTGAGCACATTTAGCAATCACCCATTAACACATATTCATATTCTGATGGCACATCAGAAAGGAATCTAAGGGCATTCATACCCGTGAGTGTGTGAATGTTATGACCCTGAATCAAAATGTATATTAGTAGTAACTATGTGATGTATGATGCTGTTGTTTTATTTTAAAAAGTCATCTGCTGAGGCCAGTTTTTGCTCTTCACCTTTTCTTCACTGCCAACTTGATCATACCTGCTAAATTTGTTGTTAGGCCATGTTATACTGAGTTGTGCTATGTGTTTGCTGTAGATTTAACTTCTGTGTTAAACTGGTGCACATACATGCCGTCTTGAGAGAGCAGTCCTGAAAACTGCTGGGGAGAGAAGGAATTTATTTTTAAACTTTTTTCCCCTGTTTATGTAAAGGATGAAGATAAGATTCCTGTTATTCATTTTCTTTCCATTTGGTTTAAATAGGTTAGCTAGTTGCTGTGATCAGAGATTATGCGTGATATTTGGCCATACACTCCCTAATGCTTGTTTTTTTTTCTTTTTTTTTTCCTGTTCTGTTAAATTAACCAAACTTCTGCCTTGGCACAGCAATCTGTCTTGGCACTGTGGCCATCTGTGGGAGTGCGGAAAGAGTGGAGTCCCTTTTATGCTTCACTCAGGTTTCGGTAACACTTAATAATAATAATAATGGTATAAACTATACACTTAAGTAATGTCTAACTAATGCATGATTCCTGATGATTTAATGCATGAATTCATTAATTTGATAATTAATCAAATAGCTTTAAAATATTTGAGTACATCATCTAACCAGAAAAAAAATTCTGGTTGAATGTAAAATTACTTTTTTTGTTGAATTATAGTCATTCATACAATACACAAATACATACATTCTGACATACTGACAAAGTACGTGAAAAAGGGACAAATAGTGTGATTGGTAGGCACCTCTCTGTCAGGGACCCATGCAAGGAAAAGGAGCACACCAAAGTGAGTAATTAAGATGCCCAAGCAGTTTTATATCTAAATGTCTTATTAACTTATTAATAAGTTTTTGGACAAGAAATGTTCATAAAAACACAAAATATAGAAAAAAATATCAGTTTTATAAAGTGAAAAGTTTCACGATATGAAGCAAAAATTTTCACTTTGAATTGTAATATTTCACGTTATTACATGATGTTCTTCTGCCATTCACGAGAGGCAGTCTTCTGGTTCACTGCAATTTCACAGAAATGTTATCCGTATTTTGAGCAATTCTGATCTTAGTTCACTGCAAAGCGGCACCGCTGGGAGTGCATGTCCACATGAGACCAGCTTATCACATAAAATAAAATGTTATTACATTTTAACAATATAAGCTATCATGTTATACATAGAAATGTTTCACATTTTAGCATGAAAATTATTATGATACAATGTGAAAAGTTTCACATTGTAACTTGGAATTATAAAGTTATGTCAGTTAAATAACCCAAGTAATTATGGGTACAAGCTCTGTGATAGGTACATTTGGTAATGCCCTACCAGAGATAAGTTAGAGTTAAATCCTTGCTAGTATGAAAGTAATTTGAATTTAGAAAAGTCGTTTCTGGTTAGATGTACTTCATTTTAAAGATATTTGAGCAGGAGGGTCTTCCAGGTTTCCTGACCACCCTGTGCAGAGATTAAGAACTTGTTTGATCTGCAGTATATCATTTTCTGTCTGCACCATCAGTCACTAGCTAGCATATAAAGTAATTCCTCTGTGTCTTCAAAGAACGTAAACCCAGATAAGTTGATTGTACTTAAACCATTTGCGTCAAGTGATTGCCTCAAATGGTTTAAGTTACTGACAGTAGCGAAAATTAATTTGTTTAAGTATAGTCAATTTAAATGTACAATGGTCAGAATTTAACATTTTAAGTTATATACACTTAAATGGTTTAAGTAATCAACAATAGAAAAAAACTGTGGACTACTGTGGAAACTGAGTCTACTTAAAAGTACAATAGTCAGAACTTAATATTATAATAATTAAGTCTTGATATTAAGTCAAATACACTTAAAATCCTAGTTTTATTAAAATATGACTATATTAAAAATTAAAACATTTGAGATAAGAAAATTGCAATTAAATTCTTCTTTTGTCAATGACCACACAATCCAGTACATTTTATTTATTTTATTGAAACGCACAACAAACCAACAAATATGTATTAACAATGATGTGATGTTGTGGTGATGCTGGGCTTGCAGCTCTGTTGTCCTCATAGATTCCCACTGGAATGTCCACGGAGTCTCCTTCATTAAGATTCTACATAATGCGAGAAACAAGACAAAAAGAGGATAATCAGCTTAACAGCAATTTGTCTACAATCAGCTGTATGGCTTTCTTTAATAGTATGATTTTTATAATTCACTGTGGTTTTATTTTAGGTAATTTTGTGTAAACAAGCTGTTAGAGCCATTTTTTTATGTGTTCATGTATAGGTAAACATCTTCATAAATGCTAATTATCATAACCCATCATCTCAAATAAACAAAACATAGGAGAAAGGCAAAACTGATTCAAACAATAATCAAAAAATGTTACTCACCGAACTGCTCTTAAAGAACACAGATGCATCATCCCCAAGAATGACTGGACGTCCTCTCAGGACAAGGCATCTAGTGGCTGTTGGCTCAGTGCTCTGCAAAGAGGTATAACACACACTTAAATGTAGAACAAAGAAATATATCTTATATCAGTTTATTTGTTCATACAGAGAAATACAACGAGGGAAGGTGAGAGAATTAGTTTTTGTAATAGGGATGAACCAACCATCAATATCATTACAAGAAAAAACAGAAATATCAACACATCGTTGTCTGTTGTAGCAGGTCAGCTAACTGCTTGCCTATCTGACCTGTCTTCCTTTTGAAGATTTCCATCAAGCTTGGACACAAACCATCAGGAACACCAAAGAATTCTTCTTTAAGATTTCTACCAACAACCCTGTAAAACTCCAAGTAAACCTGAAAAATATATAAAATTTTTTAAAAATAAGCTAAATTTTGATATTCAGGCAGAGTTACTTATAACACTAATAAACCTCTCTGAACATGTTGTCCAATGATGTATGTAACACAAATAAGAAAAACATTTAAAGGACACTTTCACAAACCTGGCTTTCAGTGAAAAGCGCTGGCCAGCGTTGGACCATCACTCCCATTGTCTTGGTTTCTTTCTTCACCGTCAGCATTTTTTTCCCCACGTTTACCACCGTTAATCGTTGCATCAGCCCGTCCCAGCTGGCTCATGTAATTCCCCATTTTGAATTTAAGACTGTTTATCAATCCCTGACAAGCAAATACTCATTATTCACCTAAATCAACCTCAAATTTAGGCACATTCAAATGTACACGTTTCAAACTAGAAAAGTTCCAGCCGTTTCTAAATAGTAGTACTTGAATAGAGTACTAGTAGAGTTGAACTCACCTAGTTCATGCAGAAAATGGTAACCTCTTTACTGTAGGCAAATGTCCATTAAAAGGGTCCAAAAACAGAAATTTGCAGACAGAAAATGTATTGTCCAAGGAGCATGCAGTGCAACGACCTTAAATTGCTCTGTGAAAATAAGAAAATGGCGCAACTTTCTCTGTATCTGCCAACGGACAAGCACAGACTTGTTTTGAGTTTTCAGCCAATAGCACTGGGCAGCACTGTGGCCTGAGGTAAAACTTGATCATTTAAGTTTGTTAAACTTACAAAAATGAGTACAAAACACATTTTTTAAAGTGGTATTTACTCAAACTGTTTGCATACAAAGAACTTTCGGGTTAACAGAGGGTTGCATAATAAAAAAAAATGATATTTTTTTCTTTTTATGTCTAACAGCTATGTGCTTTTGATAACAGGTGGAATAATTTTTCCTAAAACGCCAATATTTTGTGTTTTTATGAACATTTCTTGTCCAAAAATAACTTTTGTAAAATAATACAAAGTGCACTCTATACAAAAATAAAAGAAAACTGAACTCAGCGGATGAAATGGATGCATTGGCATATCAATCAATATATATGAAAACATGTGAAGTAATGTTCCTTAACTGATGATGAAGTGTGAAATAATCACATAAAACAACAGTGACTTAGTTCATGGTGAGCAGCATGAATTCATAATACATCTCCCATTAATTCATGCATTAAATCATCATGATTCATACATTATTAGTTAAGCATTACTTAAGTATATGATTTATATCATTCTTATAAAGTGTTACCCAGGTCTACCCTAGGCTGAGCTTGTGCGTGTGTGTGTGTGTGTAAGGGATTGGAGGATGGTGAGAATGGCTGGAATCAGGGAGAGTAGGAGATAAAATTCAGCCAGATTATTGTATGTGACAGGGGCCACTTCATTAGTGATAATGACTCCCTGAGCTCAGCACCCTAACAACTGAAACACACAGAGACACACATTTATTTGCTGCAGTCAAACTGATGTCATCGTCATTTCCCATCTCTTCCAGTTCCCATAGAGACGGCAGTCAGTAAACACACGCACTGTAAAAATACACAGCCTTCAACTAATATAAATACAGGTGTGTACTCAATACACAATAGGTTTTAGGGAAAAAAGTATGCATACAAACAGTCTTTTGACTGCATGTGAGCACCATAAGAAACTGTAAGCATTGCAGAGTGGCAGGATGTTAGATCAAAGACTGCTTATATGGGTTTTGATGGTAATGGCAATTATCTAAGTTCAGTTTTGAAATGTGGGCACAGACTCCTGTTTGCTCTTGGCTCTTTTCATGTTTTACAGCAAAAATAATGTCACTACTCACTTGGGACAGTAAGTCTTATGACAGATAAACCCGCTTGCCTCTATGCCAACAAATGCTGTAAGAGAGCCAAGTGACTTGGTGTAAACAGAAAAGAGGACATTAAAACCATGAGTGTCCTTTCTAGTGAGGCTACAAGGCTACATTATCTCCAAGGTACCCCAGTAACAATAAGAAAGACTTAAGAGTGTTTGCAAAAAGAAGATGAAAAAAGAGGCATTGAGGTGTGTGGGAAACGAAGCAGGTCAGGAGGAGACTGAAGAAGGTGAAAGTGGATTTGATCAAGAGGGCACTTGGTTGGGTGGTGGGAAGTAACCAGTGTTCATACTTGATTGTAAGGGTGGATTTAAAAGGTAAAAAAACAGAACAACAAATAGATATAGAAAAGGTAGTATTTAGCAGTTGGGTGCTGAAATGAGAAAAGTATGTCATTTGTATTTTTTCAGTAGGTAACAAGTTTGCTAAATAAAAGTAAGGAAGGATATGGAAGAATCAAGGAGGATAGAGAAGATTAATGTTTTGTGAGTGGCGTTATACATTCTTTGTAATGCTGTTGATGCTGTGGATCTTACAATAAGAAACTATGACTGAAAAGGGCAGTGAGATTTCCAAAACTCTCTGTCGGATATATCTGATCTAATAAAAGACTGGGGTCAGTCTGTATGTTACAACTTTTTAGGCCAAGTAACAGAATGTGGTGATCAGTTGTATCAGAAGCTGTACTGACGTCAAGGAGCACCAGTACTGAAACTGAGCCAGAGTTGAGAGCATACAGCAAGTCATTTAAGACTTTGGTCAGAATAGTTTCTAGAAAGTTTCTTAGGCCAGGTAGAAAAGTGATCCATCAGTTATTAAATCACTGCTTATTCCATTTTGAAAGTTTTGTGATTTGCAGATTTAATTATTTAAGAACAGTATGGAACGAGCGCCCTGATGAGCCTTCTTTTAAAAGACTGAGGCACAATTCACTGGTAAGGCAGTTGTTTAATATCTGCATTCATATTTGGCTGAGATATGGTAAATGGTCCACAGTTAACTTTGAATAAGCAAACTGGCTTTAAGGAGAGTGCTAGTGTAGAGAATGTATCATGGGAGATTATCTCAAAGAGAATGCATACTTATATTGAAGGAGGCTAAAAGACCATGCAAGCTAAAATGTTTAGTGCCTGGTTGGTCTCCATTTGTATTCAAGTTTTGTGCTCTGAAAGGACAGGTACATGTGTTAAAATTATATATTTATATTATAAGGGTCTTTTCAGGGGCAACAGTCTATTTAAATTACTGGTACTTCATTTATAAACGGATGTCAGCAGCCACTCTAATCAGCTTGCAAGATGATTTTTTACTAACCTTACATTATCCACCACAAGGCAGAGGTGGACAGGTTTGTGGAGTAGTGTGATGACCATAATTTGTACTGTCTGTAAAATTGTTGGATTACAGGTAGGTCAACTTTATCATGATAGTCTTGCTGCCTTGTTACCTTGCTGCCTTGTTACTAAAATAAACAGGTCATCTCTGACAAATATTTATGTCCACACGGACATTGATCTTAGATGGCACACTGCTGCACACCCACACCCACACCCACACAAACACACAGATACACACATGCATGCATACAGACAAACACATTTTATATACTGATACAAAGAGACTCTTACCGATTGTGAAGCTGAATCCATCAATGCTGAAAGTGGCACTCCGACACTTTTTAAATCCCTGTTTTTTAGATGTGGGTTCTGTCATTGTGGCTTTTGATGTGCACCCCTCTGCTCTCTGTCAGTCACTGGATGAGTGTGGAAAGCAGAGTACTGTTTCCCAGGAGAGGAATAAACCCAGAGGCTGCTACCCTCGAGTGGCTGTAACCCTGGCAGTGCTTTCAGTCCCACTGGAGGCGTGATGTGCTGTGAAGCCTCCAGCAACTGTGTTCAGGATAAATGTAGGTGTCCTCCTCCCTCCTCCTTACTGCTTTTCATCCCTCAAGGCCACACACTGTGATCCTGCAACAGCACTCACAGTTCTCTTCACCTTTCTCTCTTCTGCTTATCTCTTACATCCATCATTCACACCTGATTTGATTACCATCAAAATGATCTGCGAATGTGTCTTTTTCAGCCCTATATGTTGTTTGGCTAGCTTTACTTCCAGCCTAAACCAAGTCTCCACCTTCTTCACAGCCTCCTTGTTCACCTTGTTCATCCCTCCCCTCCCTGACAACATTCATGTCTTCACAGAAAGCCACACACACACACACACACACACACACACACACACACACACACACACACACACGTGTATACAATATTGGATATAAATTTAAATGGTTTGGCTTGGGCTTAGAGTCCACAAAAATGACTAATGCAGGTTTGTATGCCCCTACTATGTGGAATAGACAGAACCATCTTTATCATCCAGGTTTTAATTGTTATAGCATCTTTTTAAAATATTTTATATACATAATTTATTTAAATTAACATCTCAAGGAGGCTTTCAGTAAGCTTGAGCTTCCTCATTTCCTCCTCATCACCTCTGTGACTGTACCATCAACCTGCTTCCTGGATCCTTCCCTCCCAAGGAGAGGTTTTACTTTCCGTCTATTCCAGAGACTCAAGCTCTGAAGAAATACATTGAGGAGTCTCTCTCTGCAAGAATTCTCCAACACTCCTCCTCCTCTCCTGCTGCAGCCAGATTCTTCTTTGCAGAAAGAAGGATAAGTTTCTGCGCTTGTGTATCAGCTACAGGGGCCTTAAATATATTGCCAGATTTTAAGATTTTAACCAAGAAAGAAAATGCTTATCACTTTGTCAGAATGAGGGGATCTATTTTGTAATCAGGCTTTACCTGCTGTTTCTGCACCTACGCCAGAAAGATTGTCCTACCATTCTGTCAGTTGTCGTCTACAGTTGTGTACTCCCATATCTCTGTCTTCGACAAGATGTATTTTCTCTCTCTCTCTCTCTCTCTCTCTCTCTTTCCCCCCAACCGGTTAGGGCAGATGGCCGTCCACCTAGAGCCAGGATCTGCCCAAGGTTTCTGCCTGCTAAAAGGAAGTTTTTCCTTGCCACTGTTGCCAAGTGCTTGCTCATGGTGGAACTGTTGGGTGTAATTAACAGTAATGAGTGCGGTCTAGACCCGGTCTGTTTGTAAAGTGCTGTGAGATGACTTTTGTTGTGAATTGGCGCTATATAAATAAAACTGAATTGAATTGAATTGCTTACTTGTGTTGTCATCTTATCTTTTTTAGCACATTGAGGTTCCAAGTCCTATATGACACTGTAGTAAACAGTTCATGTGCAGTTCTTGTCACAAGGAATGTGCCAAATGGAGGAGCTTGAGAGGGTGGACCTAAATGCAGACACACAAAGAGCTCAACAAGAAGAGTTCAAACAATTTATTTTAGGGCTTAGGCTCACGGATGGTCAAAAGGCAGGTAGGGTCAAAATCCAGGTAATCTGTCCAGAGAAAGGCGAACAAATCTAGAAAGGGTCAGGCAGAAACACAATCCAAGTAAAATCCAAAAATCCATAAGGAAACACAAGGAAACACCAGGAAAAACCACAAGGAAAATTGCAAAGCACATCTATCACATTGAAACACACGCAACAGACCAACGAAGAGCAAAGGAAGTGTCACAACTTAAATAGAATGGGGAGTGCAGCTAAAGGAGACACATGTGAAACCAATGAACTAATCAAGACAGGAAACAAGTAGACACAGACACATAAGACAGACAAAACTTTTCAAAATAAAACAGGAAATAACAAAACAAGGAACTCAACTTTAAACCATGACAGTTCTTATTTATTAAGCTTTGTGAAATGTCATTGAATTCCCATTTCAAATGTGGTCAAGAAGCCCCCACCCGATGGCCATTGAGGGTGCTGTCAGTAGTGCTTGCAGCTATAATTTTGGAATTTAAATTCAGCATGGATGTGACCCACCTGACAAACAAACCTTAAAACGTAGTAGTTTTAGTACTGACAGAAAAGGAATTGCTTCTTGTTTATTGTTCTGTAGAGCTTCACCCATTTAAGTAATTGCTAATCACCACAATTCTGGCTGGCACATTTTTACATAAGAAAGTTTTTGATGTTGTTTTGATTATGTTTTTAGTAGTTGTTTTCAGTTTAGTTGAATATTTAATGTTAAAAAAATAAGGCTCATGCTGTTTATAACATTTCACAGATATAGGACAGCATAGAGTATATTGCAACAGAGATTCTGCCCCACCAAAGTAACAAGGAAATCATTTTATATGAGAAAACATGTTGATATAGTATCCTGGGGACCGATGTCAGGAATAAATAATTCCATACAAAAACAGTTCTGGATGCCAGTATGGTAAAATTATAGAAGAAGTTTAAATGGGGATATCTAACGGTGTTTAAAGATATGAGATTCCTAAGAAGCACGTTAGAAAATGAGCCTTCACTGAGATCAATAAGGCCATTTTTATGTAGCGGTAGAGTAAGGAGGGATCCTGCAGTTGTCTGAGATAACAAAAAGGGTAGAAAACAGATACAATATACTAAGAGTCTTCTGAGAGATTTCTGACAATTGCTTATAGTATGTGAGTAAGTCATTGTGAGACCCTAAAAAGTGAGCTTAACATGAAATAACTTTAAAGAGAGAGAAGGAATATAATAGCTGCTGCACATCAATGAGTCCAGGTCCAGGCATTTTGAGGATGAGGAAGAAGACAAATTAGAACTTCAAGGGTTCAAGTATTTTGTCTCTAATGAACACAACAGTATCAGATATTCAGTTATTAGCACAAAATTATGAGAATTGGTGTACTTAATCTTAACAACATGGAAATGTGTTTATTTTGTTTTTGCAAAGGTTGATAGCTCCATAATTAAGAAACTAATATTTTGAAAAAGAAACTTATAAGACTTAAGAAACTCACATAAACTCTCATTAGAAATGCATTAAGAAACTCATGTTCTGTAGTTCATTATATGAGAAGAAAATTCAAAACACTATCAAAAGTCCAGTTTTTGAGATTTTGAGAAATTTACCACACTACATCTAGCAAGACCAAAAATGTTAAATTGTTTTTCATGAAATCTGGAGATATATTTCACAAGAATCTGCAGTAGTTGTCTACATTACTGTCCACAGTAAGACATGTTCATGCACTGCAAGCTCAATTTTTAATAAATCAAAAATATGTGTGGTTTGTGGACAACAGTCGTGGTGATGGACTTAATTCCTGGCAGCTAAAAGCACATGAATAAGTATGCACAATTTTCATTCAAGTTGCAAAGTTGTGGCAGCTCCTGTAGTACTACCATCAGGGCTATATCAGCAAACAAAGCCAGTTGGGGACTTGCATAGGACTGGGCCTATGTGCAAGTTATAAAAAAAAATCATGAATAGGAAGACCTTAGTGGCATGGACAGTACAATTTAGCTTTTGTATCTAGTTATGATAAGTTAACTAGCATGGACTTAGCTGTCCTGTAATATACAATATGAGGTATATTAACTGTTTTCTACACATTGTGTACAAGTCCCCAATGAAGGGGACTTTTACAGTCTACCTGATTAGTACAGGGCTATTCTTATGTGGTCTTGCTCTCTGGAACAATAATCTTACCTCTAAACCCACTCACTGAAGACAGTGTTTTGTGGAGACATGACTGTCAAGAGTGTTGAGCAACTAAGCAGAAAGCTAGATGTATGTTGCCATTGCTCCCTTGTGCTCAGTCAGTGGCAAGGGCTCAGTGATGCACGAATGTTTCTTTATACAAACAAATTTTTTTGATCAAGTCTTAGACTTAGAACATGACCCACCTAGTACCACCAGTATTTGTTGCAGCAACAATAGTGGAGGGCACAAGGCAGTGAGCAGTGTGCATCTATGCTGTTCTATCACATACGGCCTCTAGGTGTCTCTATAAACCAAATATATTTTCAGTTTTGCTTTATTTTTTCTTCCTCAGAAGTAAATTGAATTTGGGCTGTTTCCTTTTCAGAAAAGCACATGATGATCTTGTGATTTGTTTGCCTTACTTGTCTCGTTATGTCTCAATCATTGGAGTTTTAAGTCCAGACAGAATATTTACTGAAGAAGTTTAGGGCAGAATGCGTCTTGTACGTTTGTTCCTTGCAGTCCTGGCAGCTGGCACCTCTCAGCTTTGTTTTGCTGGCCCTCTCCATGCCCAGTGCAAAGTAGAATGGTATGTTTTATTTAAATTTAGATTTATTTATTTTTTTTTAGATAGGGTGAAATAACAGAGCAGAATGATAGGTATGGGGACCCAGCATTTCTTACCACGAGCAAGCACTTGGCAAAATACTAAAATGTTTGTTTCTAGTGATCTTGAAGTGTTCTGCATCTGCATGTAATCGTTGTTCCACTTTGTCTGTGCAGTTTTACTATATTTGGTACATTAAATTGTTTCATAATACCTGTGGCTGATGCACTATAAATATGCAGACAAAAATATCTTAGCTCTTTTTACTTTCCACATTTTAGTTGTTTAGAGAATTCACAATAAATTGTCAAATGATTGTCAGACCTTTGTAGCAACTTGCCACAGGTTATGTAAAAATTTAATATGACTTACTTGCATGTTTTTTTAGTTGTGATATATATATATAATGTTATATTATCAATTATATTAACCATACCATATCTACAGATTAATATAATATTAATCTAGACACACTGAATATTGCTCTGAGCAGCAATTATCACAGCCAGTTTGCCCAGTGGGTGGCAGTACAGGAGAGGCTATGATGTAATTTGAAGCCAGAAGTATGCCAGTAGACTCCCTAGTAATCTTCCATTAGATTTTGACATTATCGGCTTGGAATTAAAAGGTGAGTGCCTGTTAGAGTTAAATGGTTTGCTCTGTGACACCTTTTCCACATGAAGACAACATTGTAAACTTCACTGAAGGCGAATTTGCTATTGTGTTAGATCATTTGATTCTTTCATATTCACATTAATCAAAATTTTTCAGACATTTCTGATTTTGCATTTCCATTTTGAAAGAAAGACCAAATAGTATGTTATAATTAACTCAGCTGTAATTAACATAACTGGTCCATCTTTATCTCTGAGATGTCATTTATACTGTGAATGGAAAACTCAGCTAAGCTACAGCAGGCCTACAGGATACAAACTGGACTGAGACAGTATTTTGCATAATTACAGGCATTTGCTTCATTTTTACATAATTTTTAACTGGATCAGATAATCTTTATATAATCTTTTTAGATCACCTGCTGAGAAGATAAGCTTCACTCAAATAAGGAATGAAATTATTTGACTGTCCACGTTTGAAACTATTTTTTTTATCTCATTCTTTGAGTTAAATAAAATAAAATAGAAAAAAAATGTAAATCATCAGTGGAGAAATAATGTTCTACACAAAAAGGTACATTATGTTGCTACTACACGTGTGTAATATAACTATCATGAGTTTAGCTTTTCAGATTTTTCAATTTTTAAAAAATCACAGAAAATAAACAGCAATTTGTCAACAGCAGAGTCCTCACTGCCAATGGCCACTGGATGCCACCATTGTACACATTCAAGACAACTAAGGCACTAACAACGACCAGAACACATTCAGTGACTTTGTTAATTTTTCTCACACAGGTACTTTGGAATACCATGTCAAGTGGTCTATGAATCCCTGGTCTCACAGTTAAAGAAATGGAGAACCATGGATGGCTGCACCATGGGAGGACAGAAGTGCCTTTACAAGGTTTGTGTGTGTGTGCACACGTGTGTTTCTTGCACTTGATGACACTGTCACAGATTTTAATCCAGTGGACTGGGGGACAGTTGACTACAAATGTTTTGAGTCAGCAGGTGTGTACCTGTTGAAGGTTGTTGCACCACAGAGGCAGGTGGATTGCAATATAATTTATAGTCAGTTCACTACTTGGGTCCAGACTACTAAAATAACTTAAAAACTTTGAAAGGATTGTCAGGACATTTAATAAATGACACTCATGTATCCTAAAGAATAAATTCTTCTTTATATTGGTGATCCTCTGATTGTTTCATGAGTGGCATGCCAGGGTGTTTTTGGTGTTCTTATTCTGTTAAATCCTGTCTTAATCTTATCTCTTCTATTCCTTTCTCAACTGCTACTGAATGAACTGAAAATGAATTACTTAGACTACAGTTCCCAGATGACGTATCCTACTAAATTTGGTGATTTTCAGATTTTCCTCCCATCTAATTTGCAATGAAATTTGAAACTGACTTTTAAGTGTTTACTGACAAATGGATGCATTTGTATAGCACTTCTATCCAAAGTGATTTAGAATTTGTGGCCCCTCCCATTCACCAATTCTTACTCTAACACTTAAATGTACACAGTACACTAGTTGTAAGCTCAAGGGGAAGGACACTTCAGCACATAGACATGAAAAGCTTGTGATGGAACCGCTAGCCTTTCAAATGACCCATGCAACCTGCTGAGCCAGCAGGCCCACTTTTATAGGCACAAGTGGCTATACACTCTCAGTATTCTCTTTTACTCCCATCGGATAGGAAAAGACATTCTTATTGTAATATTTTTCTGTTTTGTGTCTGGTACCTGTTTGCTCATAACCTGGTACTAAACAAATTGTTTGCACAGAGGTCAAAGGAGAAGTGCAGCCTCAGCTGTGTTTATGCTGATTAGCAGGCACAGAGCAATTCTGGTGCTTGTTTTTGCTTTAGATTGCATTTCTTTTAAGACCTGCTCAGACCACCTTTCATTGCAGACAAAAGGCATTTTTTGTCTTACAGACCTCTGTACTACAGAATGGTGTGTATCGAACCACATTTTTAGAAAGGGATAAACAGGGTTTACCAATTATATCATCCACATGACTGTAATCTAGTGCCCAGCATTTCCACAGAAATGTTCTGTTTGATGACCACAGTTTCCCAAATGCCTTGAAGAATGTTGCAGTTATTCTTTGCACTTGATCAGACATATGTAGTCATCACACAGCAGCAGGAAAGATATATTTGTTTCATCCATGTTCTCTGATTTGAAAAAGGCAAGTTCATGCACAGATGACAAAGCAGTGGTAACTTCATGAGTCGTCCAGATCTGTAGATATGGTAATATGGTTGTTCAGTCTCATCCAATTGAATCACTGTAGCAGTTTGGCTATTGTTGTCCTGCAGCAATGAATTCCACGTACCACAAAATAACCCACTCTATATGCCATAAACAAACACAGCATGTTCATGAAAAAACATTTCATACCTGCCTTGCACCTACAAAGCTTAACACAAACTGATCTGTTACCCTCAATTATGCCTTCCAATTGACCCATTAACCTAAAACCTTTTGCTATTAAAAGATTTGACACACAGCAAAAAACAAACCAAAAAAAACCCCCCACCTAATCTCTGAATGCAGAATCCTCAGTTTTGCAAATGCAGCCTACAATGGCCATCAGCATCTTAAATTATGTTTTCTACGGTGTTTAGCAGAGCAGTCATGGGTCATCACTGTGAATCATTTCCTGCCTAATTTATCTTAAAACACAGGAAACAGAAACAGCTAAATCAGCTATATTAGGCAATAAGATAGATTGATCAAGTCAGATGAAACCAGTTACCAAACCAATTTCACAAATGACTTAATGCAAAAATTTGATGAGTTTGATGACTTTTTGCAGATGTACTAGACATTTATTTGGTCTCCTGCACAGAGTGCACCAGAGTGAGACATTTTTGTTGTCTTTGATCAGGATTTATCCTTCAAACAAAGTGCAAGGGCTACCTTTTTGATTTATATTACACTGCAAAAATGATGAAACATCATGTTACAGACCACCCCAATGCAAACACTGCACTTCCAGAACTCAGACTTACAGTTAGGGCCATATTTATTTGGACAGTGACAATTTTTTATAATTTTGGCTTTGTACACCACCACAATGGAGTTGAAATGAAACAATCAAGCTGTGATTGAAGTGCAGACTTTTCAACTTTCAAGGGACTGAACTAAAATAACAACTGAAAAGTTTAGGAAATGCAACTATTATTATGCACAGTCTCCTTATTTCATTGGCTCAATGTAACTGAACAAATGAACATAATCATAAATAAAATGTTCATTTTTAATATTTTGTTGAGAATCCTTTGCAGGCAGTGACTGCCTGAAGTCTGGAACCCATGGACATCACCAAATGCTGGGTTTCCTCCTTTATGATGCCTTACCAGGCCTTTACCACAGCTGTATAAGTTGCTGTTTGTTAGTGGGTCTTTCTGTCTTAAGATTTTACAGTTTTTTTTAATGGCAAAGTCTAATGTGGCCTTTCTCTCATGATGTATTCTTTTAACGACAGACTTGGCTGATGATATGCTGACGTGATGAAGAATGCTCTTCACTTGGCTGGATGCTATGAAAGGGTTTTTCTTTATCATGGAAAGGATCCTATAATCATCTACCCCTGTTGTCTTCCATGAACTCCCAGGCCTTTTTGTGTTGCCAAACTCACCAGTGCATTCTTTTTTCCTACTGTCTCTCAAATGAATTTGTGGGTCTATAATTCCATTAAACAACTTTTCATCTTAATTTTGATTCCTTGAAAAACAAGGGGCATACATATTAGAGAGCTGTCATTCCTAAACCCTAAACCTCCCTCAGTTTGGATGTCAATACCCTGAAATTAAAGCTGAGAGTCTGCACTGTAATATAATATTCATAATTTTAACTTTGTCTTGAATATGTTTTGGCAGCAGCTAAAATAACAAAAGTTGTGTCTGTGTCCAAATATATATGGACCAAACTCATCCAGTCAGAAATGTTCGAGAATTCAGTGTCACACCCAGTGTAAAAGTTCAGGTCAAGGGTCAAGGGTTCAGGCCATTTACATTAATAAAATCACTTGCTGGGGGAATCTGTTGCATCTATAGGGAAAATAAAATTGCCATTCACAATTACTTTATCATACTTGACAATCACATCAGCAATAAAGTGAGAGCATTTAGATAAAAACATGCTGTTCTGTGGACAGTAAATAGCAAAGCAGCATACAGATTTAGTGCAGCTGATAAGAAGGATGAGATCTTCAATGTTGGTAAACTTCTAAGTACTAAGAGAAGATCATCAAAGAGCATCAAAAAAGATTTTAAGAACCACAGCTAGACCACCATCATACATTTGTGGGACACACCTCCAAGAATGAACTACATTCTCCTTTCTTCAGCCAGGTTTCAGTTTGCTGGAATTTTCAGGACTGGATTACAACAGTTGGCTTCACAAGATTAAAATTGGTTTTGCATACTGCAGTACAGTGTTTATGGTGTATTATTGTTTATAACTGGTGCAGATGAATTATTATAGGAGTTGCTGAAGATGTAGGAGAAACTTGTGGTACAAACAGGATGGGGTGGAGTCATTTTGGACAACGAAGCTCAATCAATTGCTTAGCTGTTGAAGACCAAGTGGTGGTCAGTCAGTGATGTGCAGCTGTAGTAATTGCATGGAAGCCCTGAAAGCTGGGGTGGTTGTAATCTTTACTAAAAAAGAGGCCCTTTCCCTAAACAGATTAAAATTGCCAGTGGCAGACAAACTGTGTGATGGACAGGCTCATTGAAGCCAGATGTGCAGGAGATGTGCAAGATCTCCTGCATTACATCAACAACTTAAGCACCAGGTAGGCAATGAGTTATTGCAATTTTTGATTTCAATCAATCAATCCAACCAACAATCATTCGTCAACCCTAATTGCCAGAGAGTTAAGTACCTCTAACTCTGGAATTGGTTTCTGTCTGATTATGGAAACAGCCACTCCCAGATAGGTTGCATGCTAAAGAGGAAATCTGGGAAAACAGAGCAAACAGCTGGGACCTCACAGACAGCAAAAGCATAAAGCGTGTTTAAGCTTGGCTACTACATGTTAAACTACTGATTTCAAAGACACAGTCGGGTATATATATGTCATCCAGTTACTGTACTCCAAATTGAAGCATTCTATGTCTTAAATCTTTTACCTAAAGAGAATGTGACCTGCACCTATTAAAACTGCATTAAAACTACATCTTAGTAAGCAAGTAAGTAATCATATTCAAAGCTGGTTCAGCAAACAGGCAATTATAACTGATTTGGTAAGCTAGCTTTAGGGACTCTGAAGCTCTCAGATTGTCTGTGTAGTAATTTCACTACAGTAATTTGATTAATTGTGATTTTGTTTGTCATTTTGCACCATTAAAATGCTCCAATTAATGACATACCACAGGTTTTTTAAAATTAAAATTCACATCATTCATGTTCACTAATTCCAACAGATCTAACAGCTATATAATTGTATTTTGAATTTAGTGTACTATGTTACATTTTGAACATATGTATGATTTCATTGTTGTAATGTTTTATATTGTCAGTGGCAGATAGAAAGGTAAGGTAAGGTGAAAGAATAAATCAGCCTGTCTGGTTAAGGATTTTGACTTTGAGTTTCAACAATAACAACAACAAGATTTTGTTACTGGCTTTTAATCAACATTGTTTTCTCTGCAGCTGCAGTCTGCCTCTGTCCACTTTATAGCAGCCAAACACATCACTCCCTTCAAGGGGTATGTGCATGACATCAACTTCCGGCTGGTCTCCTATAATTTCTTCACTTGCTGTCATATTTCGGTAGGTTTTCACTCTCCTGTAATTCATTATCTGATACACTCTAGAAAACCAAACTAGCCAAATGTCAATGGTCACCAAGCTACTAATAACAACAAAGAGACTGAGGTTTCTCTTTTAATCTTTGTTCATTCTGTGCCATCCCTTCTTCCTGTCTGTGTTTGTGTTTCCTCCTCTGTCTCAGCTTCATATCTTCAAGGTTTTCATTTCACACTATCCCTGTTCCCGTTCCTGTTCAGTGTCCTTTTTTTGTCCTTTTTTTCTATTTATTAACAATTATAGTTCTAACTTCGTCTGTAGGCCATGTCCATCTCTGAGACCTGGTATGCCATCAAAGACCATGGCACCAACTACTGCAACCTCTACAACCTAATGGAAGGTAAGATCCAACAACTGTATAGCAATGAAACCACTGAAGTCCTCTCACTTACCACTGATGCCAGTTTCTATTGATTTATTTGTCACAGAATCTAATGGATTGGTGAGGGATTGGTCTGTTAATTTAAATTTAGTTTACTTTAGCTTAATTTGACAATCTTATTCAAATTCACCTGCACACTGATTACATTACTTCCAAGTCAATAATTGACGTTGCTGATACAAAAAAAAAAGAAAATTTAATTAATAATTAAAGCAGTAAAAATACACAAATACAAGCAGCCCTTGAAATACATATTGACAAGAAAGGCTGCTTCCTAGTAGAAAATCACTTGAAGAGGTTTCACTTCTCATCCAAGAGGCTTTTTCAGTTCTGGTTAATAGTGGTGGATTCCAGGCTTTTACACTTGTGTGGCGTGTGGTCAGTGCTTGTTAGTGATATAATGACCGCGGTCGGGATACTCTAGGGTGCTTTAACTGTAGTCGTTGGGGATATTAGGGTCTTTGGCAACTAACGATCACTGGTTGGCAACTATAGTCACTGGGCGGAGTCACACTACCTGTGACTAATGATGGTTGTTAGTTGGAGTCACAGTCGCATCAGGTGGAGTTGAAGTCCTGTCCTGAGGAGCTGGCCTTCCTGCGTTGAGCCATCTGTTTGTTTAATGTTTTTTTGTTTCTCCAATGTACAGCTTGGTATATTCCTTGCTGCACTGGACTGTGTAAACCAGGTTGCATGTTGTGTGAGTGTGTCTTGTGCTGTCATCGGGGTGTAGCAGTCTTTCTCTGCTATGATGTTTGTTGAAACTCTGCCTGAGTCAGATACTCTGGACACTTATCAGATCCCTATTTTGTTGCATTTGCACTTCTCTTCACCTTCCGCTGCACTTGTCTTCTTCCTGGATTTCTAGGTTTGTAAGGAGCATATCCTTAAGAAAGAGGCCAGAGCACTGGATAGATTCAAATATGCCTCTGATTTGGCCAGGCTTCTGTGAATGACACATTCAAAAGGTGAGCAGGTATCAGTATTCTTTGTCTTCCCTCAGTGGCGGAGCTAGCTCTGCAGGATTGTTCTCTTTCAGATGAACGTGACTAACTACTCTCAGGTTCTCTGTTAGTGTCTTGTTGCAAGATGGGTCGATTGCACATTGCTGGCATTCTCACTTAGCTGCATGCACCATTGGTATTTCAGAACAATTGTTGAATATTTCATTACACTCAAAGAACAAGACCAAGTCTTTTGTTAAGAGACTTAATCTGGAAGCCTTCTTCTCCTCTCCAAGACATGACAACTGTACCAGCACAGGTTCATAGGTTGTATGAGGATGGGTGGTTCTGAACATCAAAGAAGTTTGACCTGGCCAGTGAGTGGTAACTATTGTTGTCAAGGAAAACGTACATATTGATGGCTTTGTCACGCTGACCCTGAGAATACACTCTGACCAGACAAATCTTTGAGCAGGACCTAGCAGCATGGCCTAAACTACATGTTTCAATGCAGTGGGAATTGACTGCTGGTGTGGGATAGGGTGTTCTTCTCTCTCCCAGCCACTGTCAGATGAGGATAAAGAAAGACCTTAAGAGTCTGAAGTACATAGCTGTGTTTTGCTTACTGGTTTTATACTCAGTATAACTTTACGTTTGTTTCATGTTTAGATGAGGGGAGGTTTATCCGTGGCTATAGCTGCTTAAAGTTTAGAGTTCAGCTAACTACATATAACTGACATAGGAATCAGGATGTAGTGTTCTAGATCTGCATTTTATTCCTGACTCTATGTGCATGTGGTTATGAATTAGGAGTGAAACTGAGAAAATAGTAAAGCACAACACAATACAATTAACAATATGCCCTCTATACAAAAACAAGTGATATTTACTCAACAATAAACAATAGACAAATTCATATAGTGGGAGGGGCTAAACTACTAATAAGAAGTATTTAGTAGAGCTATAGAGATTGAATGGGAAGCGAGACAATGGTTATTAATCAAGCTTCAAGGACAAAGTAAGCATTAATAACTACATTTTTTTCATTGAACTTTAATTCAAGTTTAATTAAAGTCACATACAAAGAAGGAAAAAAGAAACCAGCAGTATTACATTTTCAGTGTTTGCAAATGGTTTTACACAATATTTACTAGATCATGTTCATTTTTGTTCAGTTCTGACAGTTTTTGTAATTATCCGTGAACAGACACTCCTCACAGCTAATTCTTCTCTATTTGATGAACAGGAAGTGGCCTAACTGAAGCCAGAGGTTACAAAGAGGTTACCAGCGACTTCCTGTGTACCCAGCGTTCATCTGCTAACTGCACAGTCTATTGACCTGTCTACTACTGACTGAATTATTACATTGACCTGACACCGCACATTATAACAAAAGTAATCACTTGACAGTTTAGAAGTTTTATTTTTATCTATTTCTTCATTAACCTAATTGGTAAAAACCATGTACTTGCAGATCAACCAATCAAACTTTATTTGTATAGCACTTTCCATTCAAGGATCTTGCAACATTGTAATACATTATAATTGATTGAAATAAAATCAGAACAGCACATTGCTTGCAACTGTCTTTTGAGGTTATTGTCTAGTCTTGTAGTCTTGTGTAATAAATGTGTACACAGCAAATTGAACATATCAAATACATAATACATACATTTTTATAATGCAAGCTGATAAAAAGTCCCAGTTTTTACAATATGACAAATTCCCTTTTTCAGTAAATTTTTACCACAACTATGTATTCAAGTTCTGGCTGGTGGTTATATGGGCACAGATGAACTTGAATAATGTAACAGTTTTGGTTAGAAACTTCAAATGAAAATTCGAGAAATCTCGTGATTGTACTCAGTATTAGCTGGTACTTACTGCTGTTGAGTTCATTTCTGCATATACAAGACCAACTGTATGTATAGACATTAAATTTCCCCAACTAAATCCATGTCTTTTTTTATATGAATGATTTATTTCATGCAAACCATATTTTCCCATCGAGTCTTTTATCCTACATGCCACACTAGGAACAGGGGCACCAGGGGCAGGACACAAACACAGACACTGGACTCACATAGCTTATTGAGGCAAGCAGAAACAATGTCCAAATCCAAACTGAGTAGGGAGTGCAGGTAAACATAACACAGGTGAAATCAATCAACAAGTGAGACATAGGTGAAAATGACATGGGAGGGAACAGGAAACAAGCACAGAGAAGCACGTGAGGAAAAGCACTCTACAAATAAAACAAGAAATGACAAAAAACATAGAACTCAAACTCAGACCGTGACAGAGTCATTAATTCCTTATTTTGTGAATAAGGTTGATTTCTAAAAAATACCTGCACATAATCCAGCTAACACAGAGGGCACAGTGCCTGCGTGAGCTTCGTATGGTGTCTATATTGCCTGCCTGTTGTGGCAAACTGTCCTGAGCCCTGTGTGGCCATCAGTTAACTATCATTTCCTCTTACAAATATTAGTTATTTACCACAGAAGAGAGCAGCTCGAGCTCATTTCTGGAAACTAAAGAAATGCGCTTCTAAATAAATTTGTAATTAACAATACAGATTTGTTTGACCATTGTTTGAAAGACTTAACTTGGCTTAACTTAAAAGCCATTGCCTGTGGGAGAGGTAAATGTGCATTCTGCCATTTTTTTGGGGTGGGTTACAACTATTTAATTTACATATACATATATCTTTGTGTTTCTCTAACTCTATGATCAGTGATTGTTTTATTGACACAAAATAATCCTGGCCCCCACTGTTTATTCATATAAAACAATCTTGTTTAGCCTGTTTGACATTTCTGCTTTGATTACCATATTTACTCACTTAAATGCCTGTAATCAGTGGATACTGTATGAAGCTGTAAAGGCATGGATTTTTTTTCAGCACACATGATCCTGCAGATACCACAATAAAAGACAAAACAGCCACAGGACTTATAATTTGAAGTACAGTTCTACAATTCTGCAATGTTGATTGGCAGATGCTTTTATCCAAAACAACAGACAAGAAAGACAAAAGACAAGAAATGATCTAGGTGGGAAAAGCAAGTGTAAACAGGAAGTGTTTGGTTACAAAATCTGTGTATTGTTCCTCATGAGATATAGACACTGGAACAGATATAGAAAGGTCCCCTGTATTATATAACTAGCAACAGATCCTGTTTATTTTCACTTGGAAAAGTACAGGGGTTTCCAGCAATAATAGGAGAGACTCCTTGGCATGAGATGTGCAGCTCTTGCAGGCAATGTGGCTGCTCTAATCAGTTAATATGTGAGCCTTAGTGTAAAAACTGTAGCAAGCTGCATCGCCAAGAGACAAGGGGCAGGTTATGACCATGTCAGTCCTACAGTGATAAGCAACACAGAGTAACATGGATGATTTCAAGAAAAGCAGCAACTACTAAACAAACAGTTCAGAATTATTCAGCATTAAACAGGCAATTATCAGTTCCAACTACAGTATAAACTGAACAAACATATCGCAGACAAACACAATGCAACATTTTTATCACAAATGATGGTAATTACTACAATTTGTTTGATTTTTGCAGTTTTGAGCTTTAAAACTTTAGAACTGCTCTCACAGCTGACTCACAGCTCCACATATAAAGAATAGCGTCTTTTTTATCAATGGTTATCTCTTTGTCTACCTAATTTTCTTATTTCATGACCACCAACTTACCTTTATTTTTACATTAGTGCTGTAGCTGTCTTATAACAGTCAAATAAAGACTGAAACAACATTTTGGGTCTGAAGTCAGCAGGTGAAAGTTTGATGATATCTTCTGTCTTTCTTGTTTGTTCTGGGCCCTTGGTAAAAACAAGAGCTAAAAAAGAAAACAGCACACACCAACAGAGAGCCATTTGTGTGAATATAGCTGTGGATGCCGCTCAGAGGTGAGTTGCAGTCTGACGAGAGGCATCATTCTTCCTGACACCTAAACCAGTTTTCCCTCTTAAAAATGATGGTGGAGTGAGGAGGGCGGAGGGAGTCAGAGAGAGAAAATACACCCTTAGCTGCGTGTGGATTGCAGGGTAGCTTTTATTAAGGGAGCAATATGCTCAGCCGGGCTTTGCCATCCATCACTAAACCCCTACCCCCACCCCTCCACTGCATGGTGGACTTCAGTGTGTCTTTTCTTAGGGCTGAGCAACTGAATGGCAGGCACCTGTAACATTCTAGGCAACCTGCACTGTCTTATAACATATTGGCCACAATTAAATGCACAATGTTAATGCAATGACCGACCTGTTGTCCACTAATTTTGCTTGATTTAGCCTAATCTTGGATAGTTACACAGAATGCTGTTAAACTTAAATTAATTGACACACACCTCACATGCTGTTGCAGAGAATGAATAGCTCAGGATGTTGGTGAAAAAACATCATACCTGAGACCATACATACATACCATCTTTCCATCACTTTATGATGGAACAGCCAGACTCCGGTTTTTGCCAGATGTATTCAAAACTGAAAAATTAATAAAAAATCAAATCAAAGCAAATTAACTCAAAATGAATTCTTCATGGCTGAATCTGTCCTGGAACATGTTTGAATACCGTCAGATAAACAGACAAACAAATCTGGGCATTAAAGTGTCTTGCTGGTCAAAGTAAATGATGGAAGAAAAAAGTCCACCAGCAAAGCATATTTTACCAGCCAAAATATGTATGCATATTAGGTCAGACTTTAATATAGACTAAAATATTCTACAGTAAAATGACCTCAAAATGATCAGGGAGGTGTTGCTGCTCAATGACTGCTTCAATAGGCTCCAGCAACCCCGCAACTGTGAAAGGGATAAATCGGTTACAGAAAATGGATAGATGGATGATCAGTGGGTACTTGGGAACCTGTTGTCCAGGTTGTTATGACTCTAGCATCTAAATATTAACATGTTTCAGTGAAAGAACAATAAAGTAAGGACAAATGTCTGCTTATATAAAATATTTTATCAAAGGAAAATAAAAAAATAGCCATTCCCTTTAAAAAAAACAACCTTTGTGGCCATTTGAGTATAGATTCAGAAATTTACGAGGTGCACTTGAATGCAGCACAGAATACTGGAGCACAGCGCATTTCACATACAGATGTGAAGTAATAGTACAAACAGCGACAATAATACATTTATTTAGGTTAGCTCATTAGAAATCATTCAGGAAATGGTCAATTCATTGCATTCTGAAGTGTGAATCAAACCTGTGGCATTTCATTAGCTTCTTGCCTTACAATGTCTACTGCTGACCATTGTCCATGATTTAAAAGTCTTCCGGATATTGCTAAAGACAGTCATGTAATTGAGTTGTACTTATTTTCTTATCATTCGCCGTAACTCTATACTACTTTGAAGGATTCAAATGATAGAACACAGATTTATGTCTCATAACTAACTTTGGTCGTCAGACTTACATAGTGAGAGGGCAGTAGTAGGTCTGACTTCAAAATAGCTTTCGCTTTCAGAGATCATTTTTAATTGACAGTTTTCTGTCTGGCTGACACGTTTTATCTGCCCCTTCTGCGTCCGCATGTGAATGCATTACACTCCACTCCAATCTGCCCAATTTAAAGGCTACTTTGCATGCGATGTGCATTACTGAGCATGCCAATATTGTTTATTCAAGAGTAAAATGCATACTGTTTTAATGTCAGTGTCATTACTGCATGTTTTTATGGTTATTTTCAGGAATGGAATGAGGAGAAAGTACTACTAAGAAAATATACACCCGCATCTCCCCTTTTTTCTTTTCTTTTCTTTTTTCTTTTTCTTCCCATCTCTATGCCTCACTTTCCACTTCCCTCCCTGTCTCTCTTTAGTTCAAAGCCTGCCAAATCCTTCCCAAACCAATTAGAGTGTATGTAAGGTCCTTAGGGGGGGCCTGTGGTGACAGTACAGGGTACAGAGTGGCAAGGGGTCTGAAGAGGCAATCACAGTCTCCAGTATTCAACAATATCAGAGAGGAACAACAATAGCAGGCCATAAATCAGCCCTGGAACAGTGAATAGACATTGACTCGTTGGATATGGGGAGACAAGAACAGTGGCTGGTTGATTATTTGTTTGGACTGTTTTCTTCCTAACTTCAATTTGCCACTACATTTTAATGAAGGATTCTCTTTGAAGAAAGATTTATGTAATGGTCATCACCACATCACATCTTTCCTTCCAGTTTCCCATCACTGAGAAGACTGAGTGACAGCCATTATATGGCAATATTGTTGTCTGCCCTGTGCCCTTTGCACCATATTAAGTACAAAATCATCTGTTTTTCCCATAGACTGTAAACATGGGTAATGTGCCTGGTTAGTCAGCTGTTTACACAAATATCTGAACACGTCATAGCTTTACAGCCAGAAGAGGAATTAAAATTAGCACATCTCCCTGGGTGTTGTGTTAACATAACTGTTGATCGGAGCTGGAGTCGATAAACACCTGTGACTATTGCAGAGTAATTTGACACAGATGTGAATGCCAAATGTACTTTTTTGTTTTTTTTGTGCAACATAAGACAGGCATCAGACAGACATTCTGTTGTTTTCTTGACACTGTATACATACAGCTGAGCAGTTATAGAGCTAATATTAGTCAGTAACTAACATTTGGTTGTAATAAGTATACCAAATGGCAAATACCTACAGCATTAAATTTGGGAACATCTTCCCTGCAATACTGAGTGTGATGTAAAACAAATATCGAATTAAACTTGAAAATAATTGCTTTTCAAAAAAGTCAAACAAACCTGTTATTCTAATGTATGGACTGTGTAGTCTCTGTGTGTGTCAGTATAAATAAAAAATGTGAACCTGAATTTCTGTTCATTATTCAGGAGTCCTTTAGTGGCTGCTAAAAAGAGGAGCTGGATCCAGCAGGCTCCCTGCAGCTCTGCTCTGATCCATCACTCAACCCTCAACAAGCTCATTAATCCTGACAGAACATGAGCTCAGTCAAGGAGGCCAGGAAAGGAGGGATGCAGTTCCACTATGACCCAGTGACTGATTCTGTGTTCATAGCAGCATGGTGGATGCCATTAGTGTATGTGTGTGTTCTTGAATGACAGTAGTGCTGTACTGGATACCAAGATGACTTTAGTATCCTAATATCAGTCTGTTCTGTTTGAGAACATTTCATTTTGCACACATGTACAGATTGCCTATGGTCCAAACATAATGTGATAAATGTAAGTTTCTCTCCTATGAATTAGTTTCATATCGTCACCCTCTTAAAATAATGGCCAAAGTCATATTTTCAAGTTTTTTCAAAAAACAGAAAAAAAATGAACAAAATATTGAGTATTATTAATCAAAAAAACATTTTTGTCAAAAAATGACTTAGGCCATTATTATAAGAAGGTGACGATATGCAACTTTTCTGCTTCAATGATTTAGGTCCAATGAGAACCTTAGTCCAGCTGAGGACAAAGTGCAACATTCATAAAAAACAGTGAAATATTATTATATATGATTATATAGAATAATTTCATTTAGGAATGACATTTGGGGCTTGCAACTGATTTACACAGTCACATCACCAACATTTGAAAAAAACAATAAAATTGACCACAAAACAATTAGACCACAAAACAATTGCAAACATTTTTTTAAAAAGGTGATATTTTAAAGCAGTTTGTGTAACTTTGATGATCAAGGTTTTTTTTCCCATTTCAACGAGATAGACAGTAATTCACTAATTGTACTAAAAACAATTTAGCCAAGGTTCTACCTGACTTGTTTACAAGACCTCATGAGGCTGTCTGAAAATCATCCTGCATAGTGACTACAGGAAAGGACAGGCAGATCCTTATTGTCATGAAATCGGGAGAGTAAAAATCTGTTTTTCAACAAAACAGCAACGCATGGTACAAAATTTCAATAAATACAAACATATCAGTGAATAAATAACAAGCGAAATATACAGAAAACAAATGTTAAGAAATTGGTTGTGTGGTTATGGTAAGGTAGTAACACATGGTATGCAGAGCTGCAATATCTCCAATACTGTGTCAAGGCTTGGTTACAAGGTGAGAGCAGGACCCAGATGCAGGCAAGGACACTAGGGACAGAAGATCTTTTAACAATTTATTTAATGGGCTAGGCTTACGGGTGGTCAAGGCAGGCAGGGTCAAAATCCAAGTAGTTAGTCCGAACATGACATGGTAATCCAAATTACAAAAAAACAAAAATGTAAAAACCAGAAATCCAAACACACAAAGAGCACAGGAAAACAAGGCGTGAACATGAACACTAACATAGCAAATGAACCCATGGAGAACAAAGGCAATGACACAACTTAAATAGACAGGGGAGGGCATGAGAACGAGACACTGGTGAAACCAATGGACTAATCAAGGACAGGAAACAAGTAGACAGACACACATAAGGGAAACACTCTTTCAAAATAAAACAGGAAACAACAAAACAAGAAACTCAACTCAAAACAAGAAACTCAACTCAAAACCATGACATACTGTTGTATGAAGTGGAATTGCACCCTAGTCTGAAGCAGGGTGGGAATGAAGATTAGCACCTCTAAGTCCGAGGCAATGGTTCTCAGCTGGAAAATGGTGAGTTGCCTGCTCCAAGCAGAGGAGTTAAAGTATCTCTGGGTCTTGTTCACAAGTGAGGGGAAATTGGAGAGGGAGATTGACAGATGGATTGGGGCAGCGTCAGCAGTGATGACGCTGCACCAGTCCATTGTGGTAAAGTGGTGTGCTCTCAATTTACCAGTCAATCTAAATTCCAGTCCTCACCTATGGTCACAAGCTATGGGTAGTGACCGAAAGAATAAGATTGCAAACAAGGACAAGGGTCCAAAATTAGATTTCGCTGAAGGGTGGCTGGGCTCAGCCTTAGTGATAGAGTGAGGAGCTCAGACATCTAGAGGGAACTCAGAGTAGATCCACTGCTCCTCCGCTTAGAGCGGAGCCAGTCAAGGTGATTTGGGCATCTGGTAAGAATGGGGAGGTGTTCCTGGCATGCTCATCTCCTTCGAGATGACCCACAACACACTGGAGAGACTATGTCTCTCGGCTGGCCTAGGAAGATCTTGGTATCCTTTCAGAGGAGCTGGTGGACGTGTCTGGGCATCCTTGCTGAGACTGTTGCCCCCCCACCTGGTCTCAGATAAGCAGAAGAAGATGGAGGGATGGATGGATGGATCAGCTGGTTTATGCTGATGCAATCATGTATTTTAATTTATTTTTACAAGAAGAAATAAATAGTAGATTTTGCTATAAGATTGAAAATAAATAGATTTGAATTATTTCTTTTTTCCTTTATTGTTCAATAGATGCACAGTAACATTGTGAATGTGAGCTAAGGGTTACAAAGACTTTTTTCTTTGTCTTGACTTTTAAGATAAACCCTCACTTTGGTCTCAGTCTATTTCTTTTATTTGTCTTTTCAGTTTGTGGCAGTGGGATTTAAACTGAGTTAACAGCTTTAGGAAAGAAGGCATTGTTCTGTAGGAAAGTGGGGCCAAAGGCAGTGTCAACATTAGGAAGGGCCCTAAAAATGAGATGTATGAGTTCTTGATCGGGCTATTGGATTGCTCCAATAACAAGCACAGACAACCTTCAGAGCCCCATGGTGCTGCTTGGTGACTAGGCATATTCAGAGTTTTCCAGGTGCTACATTTTTAATGAAAAGATGCTTACCACATAATCAGACAAAAGACTTCCCCAGTGTTTCTGTTGCTACTGCTGTTACTTGAACAAGGTCAATATTCATGTGACAAAACAACCACATTCTATTTTTGTTGAAGCTTGTGATTTCAATCAAACAGATCTGTCTTATCCAAGTGACCACCAGCATGGGCAGATAAATTTAAAGGGTCAAAGGGCCATCAGAAAAACTGTGGATGAAAGTTTTTTACAAATTTGTGCAGGAGCGCATTTAAGCAGGAAGCAGTTTGATTATGCTACACTTCGTTGCTTATTTGCAGAAAATACCAAGAACAGCAATGGCTCAAATTAAAGCTTGCCTCCTGTACAAGTGGGCAGAAGTAAGGTAAAATGCAGAATTTAACTGTGGTCATGACTGATAAGACCCATTTAGAAAAAAAAAAACTGGTCTGAGTGCATAATGGTTTCCAAAAACTGATGTTTGATGCCAGGTGTAAATGTTGCAAAGTTTAGCTAGTTAGTTTTGAAACAATAACCACAGCGGATGTCAGAAGAATCCATCTCATAGTGAATGTGACCAAAGCTCCTGGGCCTGATAACATCCAAGTTCAAGTACTAAGAACATATGCCACACCACAGTCAGTGTCATTACTGACAATTTTTACATCACTGTCACAGGAGGCTTTTTCCACCTACTTCATCATCCACCATTGCCCCAGTACCTAAAATGTCTGCAATATTTCTTCTGAACGACAACAATCCCGTGGGACTCACTCTAATACAGATGAAATCCTTTGGAAAAACTAGTTCACAAGCACATCAAAGACAGCATCCCTTAACAGGGACAGGTGTCTTTAAATACAGTGCTGTAGCTACATTTAAGTAAGTGATTCCATATGGCATATAATTCAGTGCCATGCCATGTAACTTTAGTCCCTCCCCAATTACTCAGTATGTTGATTGTGCTGCAGGCTCACTGCAAAAGACACCTGACTTTATTAAAAAAGTAAATAAAATGACAACATAAAACAACCACAACTTGGGAGGATATGGCATTAAACTAATCTGGAAGAATCTTATTTTGTCTGGCAAGATAGTGTTATAAGAGTAGCCTGACACATGCAAGGCAAATAGCAGGGAAGTAACATGCGCATGTGCAGTATGCGTGGTACAATGAGATTGAGCAAGCGAGTGGCAGTACAGTTCACGTATGTAACAGTGGTGAGTGTGTGTAATACTGTTTACCGCTAGCAGCGAATGGTTTGTAGCTGTATGTGTAAAAGTGCAGGTTGCAGCTGTTGCTCAGTAAAGCTGCATCGTCTCAAGGCAAAGGGAGCCCTGGTGTGTTCTTGCTTCACAAATGCTAAGTAAGTGGAGTGGGTTAACCCTGAAGTTAGCAGCAACTTCGACCCTGGAAGAAGGCTCCCCTGTGCTACCTGACCATGGTTTGGCGGCAGTAACAGGAAAAGGATTAACACTGGCAACCACGAAGGGACACTCTCACACGCAACAAACAGCAGTGGTGAGCTAGGACGGTGAAACAAACTGGGACAATTAAGCTACCAAAGGTTTGTTGTTTTTGTAATTAACAGTATTAAGTGTGGTCCCCCTGTTCCCGTCTCTTTGTTCCCTGAGATGACATTGGTTGTGAATTGGTACTCTATAAATAAAATTGAATTGAATTGAATTGCTACACTTAGCCACTAATATGGCGGTGCTAGCATTAACCCCATTGGCGGACAATGTTTGGACACTCTGTTCACCTGTTCATGATGTACACTGCCATGGATTAAAGTCCTGTGGAGATGATGGGGTATGCAGGTGTTGAAAATGGAAACTACAGATATTACAACCCCTTTGTTTGTGAAGAAGTGCCAGCTAGCTAGTGAGGAGGCTCTCCTGGGCTATCCATTCCTGACTCAAGCCCATGCTTGCCTTGATTTTGGAAACCACAGCATTGTGCTGTTTGGTTGAGGAGGTGCTATATTTCCAATCACAGGGCAAACCTAAACTACAGACAGTGAAACTGGCCTACACTGTGGTACTGAAGGCTGGACAGGAATATGCAGTATGAGGCAGCGTCCACTTAGGGGAACCAGTTTAGGGCGAGGTCATGTTGACCCCAACCAAAGGCTTCATAGAAAAAAATAAAATGCTGGTTGCCCACATACTGGTGGAAGCCCAACCCATTAAAGCTGTGTAAGAATCAAAGAAGGGGCCTTTCAGGGCTCCTTCAACCTGTCAAAGTCCAGCAGTCCACAGAGACCACTGCCCAGCAGCCCAGCAGGAGCTCCATGCCCAGAGTGGCGCTGAACTGAAGGTAGAGGAACAACACCATCTAGCACAGCTTCTGAGTACCTATGGCAATGTGGCTATTGGCAAGTTGAACTAGAGCTCGAATAGCAGCTGCCTTTTGCACCAGAAATGGACTGTTTGAGTGAAATGTCTTGCCATTTGGACATGGACTGTGTCTTAGGTGGTATGCAGTGGGAGACCTGCCTTGTCTACATTATTGTGCTGGACAGGGATGTGTCGGAGATGCGGGAGCAGGTTTTCAACAGACTTCCCCAGGCTAACTGCAACTGAAACCTGCTAAGTGTAGCCTATCTGGGCCACATTATCTCAGAGAACAGTGTGGCCACTGACCCCAGCAAAGTTCAAGAGGTGCTGGAGTGGCCGGTGCCCACATCTCTCCCATATGTTCGTCAATTTGTCAAACTTGCATCATACTATCAATGGTTTGTCAGGCTCTGCCCCCATAGCTGAACACCTGCACATTCTGAAAAAGAAACGTGCCCATTTTCAGTGGACTGAGGAATGCCAGACAGCCTTCGATAAGCTTACTCATAAGCGACTCTACATCAAAGATGGAATACTGGTTAGGTGGTTCGACTGTCTCGACGACACTGAGATATACCCACAAGTTGTACTACCTCTTGTCTTCCTGCCTGACTTCATAAGACAGATGTACAAAGGGCAGGTGGGTGGACATGCGATACTTCTAGTATCGCATGAAAGAGGAACTTTTTAACTGAAAACCCACTCTACCTCTGAGCCACAGCCACAGAGTAATAGAGGAAAAAAGTGAAGAAAAAAGTAACAATTTTATCAACTGACTAGGTTTTATCCAGGTTACACTTCTAGATATTATCAGTCTGCCTTGTGCCACAGTCTTTGAAAATAAATTTAACATATTCCTTAAACTCCTTGTATGATCCAGGGGTTTTTGTTTGCTATGTTAAATGCATTCCAGGCCAGAGGGGACAATGTTGAATCCTATTTAAAACTGCTGACAAAGGTTAAGCGTAGATTTGGTAAAATTATAGTTGGTTGCAGTGACAGTAACATCCATTTAAGGTAACTGGAGGTTACCAAAATTAACATGGAATTGGTGTGTAACTTTGACAAAACAATATCGGACTCTTTAGTTTTCTCTGGACCCCTGCCCAATTTGATCAGTGATGACATGTTTAGCCCCATGTTGTCATCCAATCACTGGCTGTCTAGGTGGTGTCCAGCAAATGATGTGGCATTTATAGATAATTGGAAAATTGTTTGGGGAAAACCTCATCTCATTAAGAGAGACAGCATCCATTCTACTTTGGATGGGGCAGCTCTCATTTCTAGATATATGGCACACTTTATTAGACTACCAAACACGACAAACCAGAGTACAGACCAGGTGGCAGAGTTGCAGTCTTACACATTCTTTGCAGTTTCTTTAGAGCTGTGACCTTCCCATGATTACTACTATTGCCATTATTCTATAAGACTGTTCCTCGTTCACAAACAATTTAAACCAAATAATGCAAGAGGTGTTATTCATAAAAACCTTAAAAGAATTAATATGATTAATTGATTGTTGGATCACTTATTTTCGTTAAATGCGTTAAACACATATGGATCTCTGCGAATCTACAGTGCGTCAGACAATATCTTCAAGGCCTAATCTCAGCCTCTCAATGACACTTTAAGGTTTGTAGTCGCTACACAGAATATTAAACATCAGATCTCTCTTGTCTAAATCTCTGTTAGTACATTAATTGACTATCAATCATCAGATTGATTTTTTTTGTCTTACTGAGACCTGGCTGCAGGGCTTGGAATATGTCAGTCTAAATGAATCAGTACCCACTAGTCATATTAATTACCATATTTCTCAAGGCACATGTCAAGGAGGAGGAGTGGCACCAATGTACCACTTGGATTTTTTAATCAATCCACGACCTAAGCCTAGTTTCTAGTGCTTAGTTCAAACAAAGTAATTATAGTAATCTTTAGATGCTGACAATGACAACCTTAATAATGCATTTAATTTAGTAATTGACGCAATTGTTTTTTCTCAAATGTAAACAAACTGACTTAACATTTTTGACAGGATGGGTCGTTGAACCCAAAAGCAAGACTCTGTATTCAAAGTTTCAAATTATCACAATCGTTTATTGAATCTAGGAAATAAATTTTTAAAAAAAACAAAAACAAAACACTCTTCAGAGGAAACCAAAGTACAAACTGAAACTAGCAAAGATTCTAGGCAAAAGGAAGTAACAAAAAAAAAAAAACGTCATTCAAGGAAACGGAAAATCGCTCTTGCGAGGAGAAAACCTAAGTTCAAAATTTCCAAAGGAGCAACAGAATGAGTATATACAAACGTAATCAGGATTCTTGACGAGACACAAGGCATGGACATGAATTAGGCGCTAGCTGTCACCATTAAGGATGAGACAAACTGGCACAAAACAAGGGTAACGCAGACAATATATCCACATTGGGATCAGGGGAACAGGTGGAAACAATAAGGGCGGGGAAGACAATCACACTGGCGGGAAGCACGCGAGGAAGAGCAAGACACCTGAAACGAGAGGGGAGTTAATACTTATCAAAATAAAACAGGAAGCACGAGACCAGACAAACACTAGGCAGCACAAAACATAACTGACTTGACCAGACCATGACAATTTTAATCACACCCTCAATCCTGTTTTGACATATGGCAAAGAAACTGAAAATTTGATAGTATTTTCCCAAAACCCTCTTTTATCTGAAAATTATTTAATGCATTTCAATTTACAATAACTACTTCACATTTTGGAGAAAAATGTGAAGTAAAAAACCTACCTATCTGACAATGTTACCAAATTGAAATCTCTTTTAGCCTCAGTGCTATGCCACTATAAAAGAGGGCAATCACTTAAACTTTAGTCGGACAGAAGTTGATTATCTTGTTGATAGTACTGCAACGTCACTACGTACAACTCTTGACACTGTTGCCCCTCTGAAAAAGAAGGCCATTAACCAGAGGAAGCTACAGCAGCTCCATGGTTTGGTTTGCAGGTACGTACTTTAAGGCACATTACATGGAAGTTGGAAAGGAAGTGGTAATCCACCAACTTAGAAGAATTCCACCTCACTTGGAAAGACAGTTGTACAACATATAAAAAGTATTCTGTAACTGTCTTTTACTCATTATTAACTGCAGAAATCAAGAACAACCCAATGTTTCTTTTGATGTTTATTTTCAGCACTGTAGGCAGGCTGACAGAGCCATAGCTCTGTCGAGCCATCTATTTCCTTCATGCTTAACAGACAAATTTATGAATTTCTTTACTAATAAAACCGTAAATCTTGTGTGTCAAGTGCAGCAGCCTAAGACATGTCTGCAGGTCCTGATTTTCTTGGACTGTTTCTCTCACGTAGATCCTGCTGAACTGTCTTCAACAAATACTAGATTTAAACCTTCAACACGTCTTTTGGACCCCAACCCAGCTTGACTTCTCAGAAGTAGAGGTAGGAAGGGAATTGTGGGCATACTCCACCCATGCCAGGTTCTTGCTCCAGGATGCAGGGTTCTGGGACACCAAACACCGGAGACAGGTCTCCAACTCCTGGTTGAGAGGCTCCGTCTGGCCGAGTCAGGATGGTAACCAGAAGAGAGGCTGACGGAGGCACCAATGAGGTTGCAGAACTCCTTCCAGAAACTGGAGATGAACTGGGGCCCCCGGTCTGAAACAATGGATTCGAAACACGTGAGTCATCATGGTTTCAGCTATTTCTTGGCTGACGGTAGCTTAGGCAAGGCAATAAAATGAGTCATTTTAGAAAGTCTATCCACCACCTTGAGAACCGTGGTGTTACCTTCCGAGACTGGGAGCCCCGTGACAAGTCCAGGGAGATCTCCGCCCATGGACGAGTAGGTACGGGGAGTGGTTGCAGAAGCCCCATCTGTGCTCTGGAGGAGGTCTTGTTGCGGGCACAGATGGAGCAAGCCTCCGCATATTCCTGCACCTCACGCTCCATGGACAGCCACCAGAACTGCTGGGATGTGGCCCAGACAGTCTTTTTGACTCCTTGATGGCAGATGAGCAGCGAGGTGTGAGCCCAGTGAATTACCTGTGGACGCATAGCAACTGGGACAAACAGGTGATTCTCCAGAAAACCACTAGGTGTCGGGTTCTTCCCATTAGCTTGCTTCACCTCAAATTCTTTTTGCCAGGTCACCGCTCCCACCATACAGTCTAGTGGCAAGATAGATTCCAGTTCCTTGGCAAGTGGCTTGGGGTCCAACAAGCAGGACAGAGCATCAGGCTTGGTGTTCTGGGACCCCAGCCGTTAAGACAAAACAAAGTTAAATCTGTTAAAAAAGAAGGACCATCTAGCTTGACATGAATTTAGTCTTTTAGCTTTACGAATGTACTCCAGATTTTTATGGCCAGTCCACACAATGAAGGGATGTTGTGCCCCCTCCAACCAGTGCCTCCACTCTTCTAGCGCTATTTTCACAGCTAATTACTCACGGTCTCCTATATCATAATTTCTCTCAGTCGATGAAAGTTTACGAGACAGGAAGGCGCAGAGGTGGAGTTTGTTGTCCTTCGCTGAGCTCTGGGAGAGAACAGCTCCCACCCCTTCATTGGAAGTGTCCACTTCCACCACAAACTGTCAGCTGGGATCAGGGACTGTGAGGATAGGAGCCGATGGGAAGCATGACTTGAGCAGCTGGAAAGCCACTTTCGCTTGAGGAGACCACTGGAACAGAGTTTTTGGCAAAGTGAGTGTGTGAAGAGGTGCAGCTATGTATTCATACCAGTATTCCCCCGTCTACTGGCGAGCCTGTCCTTTTAGCAGACCCGCAGAAAGGAGATGACCAGGCTGGCCGCAGTAGAAGCACCTTCCCTCCTGCAGACGGCAACAGCGCTCCTCGGCAGACAACTTGGCTCGACACAGCTACACACAGCTCCTCCTCCTCTTAGTCCATGCTCTGTCTCTTAGTCTGTGGAGGGATGGGTGAGAAACTCCATTTCCCAATTACCATTGCGCAGCTCCGGGAATGGTCCGGCCGTGACTTGGCGCAACTTCTTTTGCGCTCTAGAAGGCGATTGTCAGCAAGTTGGTCGCAGTTGGCTGGGTTCATACTGGCCAGTTCGTACTGACAAGGCTGGTCTGAGAACCCTAGTGCACGACTCAGAGACAAAGTCTTCAGAATACGATAATATTATTAATTATTATTAATAATTTATTGAAGCAAAGTAACAACAAAAAATCACTTATGCGAGGCAAAAATCACTGACAACTACAAAACCAAAATCACTCTTGCGAGGAATAAATGCAAACGAGGAAACAAAGAAGCAACTCAAACAAAGACTAGACAAAGGCAAATTTACAAAGCAAAAACCTGGCATGAAACGAGAGCATGGACATGGACATGGACATGGACTCGGCGCGGGTTGTCTGACGGAAACATACAAGACCAACTGGCACAGGACAAGGGGAGACACAGACAATATATACACACTAGGATTAGGAGAACAGGTGGAAACAATCAGGGCGGGGAAGACAAGAGGAAGGGCAAGCCACCTGGAACAAGAGGGAAGTTAGTTTTTAAAATAAAACAGGAAGTCATGAGACAATACAGACAAGACAAAAGGAACTAAACATGGCGTCTCTACTCTATAGATGCTGAATTAAAGCTTGCTTACAGAGAAGTGTTTGTGAATTTGTGCTTTATTCACCAGAAATTACCACCACACTGCTTTAAATTATATTTATCTGATAGGTCAGTGATGACTCCTCCACACACACAAGAGTTAATCATGGAGTCCCACAAAGTTCTGTTCTTGGACCATTACTGTTCACTTTATACATGCTTCCCCTAGGCAACATTATTAGGAAGCGCAGCATTAATTTCCATTGCTATGCTGATGATACACAGAGCTATATTTTATATATATATATATATGTGTGCGTGTGTGTATATATATATATGTGTGTGTGTGTGTGTATATGTATATATGTGTGTGTATATATATATATGTCTATATATATGTGTGTGTATATATATATGTATATATATGTGTGTGTGTGTGTGTGTGTGTATATATATATATGTATGTGTATATATATATATATATATATATATATATATATATATACACACATGACACATACATACTGAGCAGTGACCCCTGGAGCAGTGGCTACAAACAGATCCCAGGAAAGACAACAGACATTCAGTCCAGAAAAGCGCTAATACTAGACATGTAAGATAATATGAGAACCCTCCAGCTCCTGTGCCTCTGGTAGAGGACCTCGAAGCCAGAGGAGGAACTGTTCGAGGGCGAGATGGGGAATTTTTTTTTTTTTAATATATATATGTATATATACATACACAGTGGGGCCACCAATTGTGCAAGTTCTCCCACTTAAAAAGATGAGTGAGGCCTGTAATTTTCATCATAGGTATACCTCAACTATGAGAATATAGAGAAAAAAAATCCAGAAAAATCCATTGTCTGATTTTTTTTAAAGTGAATTTATTTGCAAATTATGGTGGAAAATAAGTGCTTGGTCAATAATAAAAGTCTATCTCAATACTTGTTATATACCCTTTGTTGGCAATGACAGAGGCCAATCAAGTTTTCTGTAGTTCACAAGGTTTTCACACACTGTTGTTATTTTTATCTATTCCTCCATGCAGATCTCCTCTAGAGCAGTGACAGTTTTGGGGGCTGTCGCCAAGCAATATGGACTCTTCAACTCCTTCCAAAGATTTCCTATGGGGTTGAGATTCGAGACTGGCTAGGCCACTCAGGACCTTGAAATGTTTTTCTAATGGCCAATTTTCAAGTGTCTCGGGCGTGTAAGTGTTTGGGATCATTGTCATGTTGGAAAGCATTCCAGCCATCGCTTATCTTCAATGCCCTTGCTGATGGAAGGAGGTTTTCACTCAAACCGCACGATACATGGGCCCCATTCATTCTTTTCCTTATATGGATCAGTCGTCCTGGTCCCTAAGAGTGTAACATCCCCAAAGCATGATGTTTCCAACCCCTTATGCTTCACAGTAGGTATGGTGTTCTTTGATGCAACTCAGCATTCTTTTCTCTCCAAGTTTTTTACCAAAAGTTCTATTTGGATTCATCTGACCATATGAGATTATTCTCCCAATACTCTTCAGACTCCATCCAAATGCTCTCTAGCAAACTTCAGACGGGCCTGGACTTGTACTGGCTTAAGCAGGGGGACACGCTTACACTGCAGGATTTGAGTCCCAAGTGGCGTAGGTGTACTGATGGTAGCCTTTGTTACTTTGGTCCCAGCTCTCTGCAGGTCATTCACTAGGTTCCCCCCGTGTGGTTCTGGGACTTTTGCTCACCGTTCTTGTGATCATTTTGACCCCACGGGGTGAGATCTTGCGTGGAGCCCCAGATCGAGGGAGATTATCAGTGGTCTTGTATGTCTTCCATTTTCTAATAATTGCCCCACAGTTGATTTCTTCACACTGCTGTTTACCTATTGCAGATCTGGGGCCTCCCCAGCCTGGTGCAGGTCTACAATTTTGTTTCTGGTGTCCTTTGACAGCTCTTTGGTCTGGCCATAGTGAGTTTGGACGCAGACTGTTTGAGGTTGTGGACAGGTGTCTTATACTGGAGAACTAGTTCAAACAGATGCCATTAATACAGGTAACGAGGAGGACGGACTTTAAAGAAGAAGCTATAGATCTTGTGAGACACAAAATCTGCTTGTTTGTAGGTGACCAAATACTTATTTTAATGAGAATTAACCAATTAATTTCATTAAAACTTACAATGTGATTTCTTTGATTCTCATTCCCTCATATTGAAGTAAATGGCGATGAAAAATTACAGGCCTCTCATCTTTTAAAGTGATAATCCTACAATTGGTGGCTGACTAAATATTTTTGTCTCATTCGGTATATGTATGAAGCCACATGAAAAAAGAACAAGTTAGTCAGACTTAGATATGTCTTAAGTAATATGAATGTCTGGATGAGCTGTAATGTTTGCTTCTAAAATATCAGACAAAACTGGCATTATTGCATCTTGGTCTTTAACACCTCAGAAAGAGATTACCTGCATATTAGGTAAATCACTAGGACTGCCTTCTTTCAGCCACACAGGATTGCCAAGATATCCTGTCTCAAAGTGATGCTGAAAACTAGTCCATGCATTTGTCACTTCAAGGCTTACAATCTAAATGTAAATTATGTTGCAACACTAAAAGGCTAATGTATAATTTACAGATGGGGATGAATGTAGAGTATATATTAATATGCAGACATCACCATCCACACGCCTGCTCCTAAAGGAATTAAAGGACTAAAACTTGCTGTACATTAACATTATTTTAAAACTGAAGACATGGGAAAACAAGCTTTTAGAGACTGTAGAGGCTTGTTTTAAAAGGAAAAATATGGCAACTGAAAGCTGTTTTTAAACAGGTCCTGGATGTCTAAAAATAAGCTTTTGGAAATTTTTTTGCACAAAAAAAATCTTGAAATTCAGCTTCCTGAGGAGTAAGTAGTCTCCATCTCTACCTTCTGACATCTAAAGGACCGGTATTCAACATGGCGTAGTGCTCCACAAACAGCATTTGTTGCAGTTGCACACCATAGCTACACCCACAATCTGATCACAACAAATGGTTGAAAAAAATAAAAAATAAACACAACCACAGTCTCTTGTTTCTGGGGCTGGGACAGAATACAGGCATTTGTAAGTGGTAACCAACAACAGAGCAATGAGCATGTCTGGCTTGACCGACGACATTTCAGACATACCACCTTAGCTTATCACTGAAACAGCTTAACTTCACCTAGCAGGATGAACCCCCCCCCCCTCTCAAACTCCTCAGGGGAACAGTTTCACTCAGAGGAGGACGGCCTATGTAAATGGCCTATGCTCAGATGTAACGACAGGAGCTGAATCTGAACGCCAATTCTTACCAGTGGTGCTATAAAGACTTATGGAGGACTTATCTGCTCTTCAGGAGTTGGTAGGCTGAGGGGTACTCAGTTTAAATATGTATAGGCTAGAAAAAATGTGTTTTTTCACAAAATGTCCCCTTTTAAGGCAATCTTCCCTGTTCAATAATATGGAATTCTAGTCAGTCTGTCCTACACCCTCTAAAAACATTGGAAACCCCATGTCATAAGAACTATGACATTATTTTCTCAGTGCATGTTTTGTTTCTCTGTGTCAACTTTTGTCAAGTCACCCAATATATTATGTTGTTTTTTAACTTACGCATGATCTCGATAAAGAATTTTAAAAAGAAATGAAGAGATCTGGATAAGGCTTTTATCTTCCAAGGATCTGCTGGAATGTTCAACACTCACACTATTAATGACTGGGCAGATCCATCCCCTGAAATGCCTGTTAACACAGTCTAGGAATAAAAGTTTCAATACACACTACATCATTTTTTTAAATACATGTGTTTTACAGCAAACATGGCAGTCCAAATACCCTACCATATAATTATCATGTACATCATGTAGGCACAATGCATAAATGTCAAGATAACCAAATAAAGATTTATATGTGTGTTCTGTGTGATAAAGTCTTTGTTGGGGAAACTAAATAGCTTTGTGCAAGAGTTTTGTTACTAAAAGGTATTGCTCCATTGAAGATTTCTGAGAATGATCAACTGACATTTTCTCATGATTTTGATTTGTTTCTAGCTTTGGAGATTAATTGTACAAAAGCCAGTTTAATCACACAAAACACTCTTTCACTTTGCCATTACATTGCGCTTTCCTCATTTGATGTTAGCCAAATGACAGCAGGCTAGCCAAATGAATCACAGACACTGCACCTGCTCAAGATAATGATATTTGTCCTCATTAGGATGCTTAATACCTTCTTAGCCTCACCAGCTCAACATATCCAATCATTCTTTCATTTAGCCAGTAAGTGATACCACCTCCTCCAGTAGTGTTACACCTTTAATGAAATACCTGTGACTTACTCAATCTTTCCCTCTTACACAAGTTATTTCATTTAGTATGATCAGTAATAGCCAAGGAAATAATAATTACATTCGTATATTAATCTGTGTTGTTGGGGACAGAGTGATGAATCAAAACCCTTACCTTGTTGTCTTTCCAAAGTCCCTCCTCCTATTTGATTGCCTCCCCATATCCTCTGCTCCCCCTTGTGCCACCCACAAGATTGCAATGATAAATTATTGTAATTCTCCTTATGAAAGACGGCTGGATTTGAAGGGGTGCCTTATTCAGAGACAACTGAAACTTAAAAAAAAGAGAGATTGTAGCTACATTTCTTTGCATTTTACTTTGTAGGTCTATGTTATATTTTGGAGTAAAGCAGTAGTTTGCAGTTGTAGTTGTTGACAGATCATTTGCAAACCCATGATATGTTTTATCAAACAGACAAAAATCAATCCCATAATGACACACTTGCTGCACTTTTCTGGAGCTTTTAACCACATCTTATGGTCTTCACTGGTAAATAAAGTTGGATTAACTGTTGTAGAGATAGCTGTATTGTCATTGTGTAGTTGAAATGTTGAATATATAAAATAAATACTCTTAATGTATAAACTTTAATCAAACAGGACTAATTTTGTGTTTTGTGTCAAAGGTGAGAGAACAGTTTTGGTGTATTGCCAACCAATTCAGTTCAGTTTAGTTCAGATGTTTTCTGTCAAATCTTTTGCGCTAGCCTTCTCTGGCCTGCAGTGCAGGCAGGTAGTGGTATATGCTTTCCCTGCAATTAGAACCACAAATCACAAAGATTTCTGTTTGTTAACTGTATAGATAATATCATTTGTTAAAGTGCACAGCTCTCCTGTGACCTTCCTCATACTTTAAAATTTGAAAAACACTGAAGTAAAGCTAGATATATTTACATACATACATATACATGTGGATCTGGATATACTGAGGCAATACAATATTCAAACTTCACAACACCAATCAGCACAACAAAAACAACAATTGAATACATTACGAATCCTCCTACTATACAAACAAAACAGAATACAATAAAACATTTATGCCATATGAGCAAGTAAAAACAAGTGGTAAGTGTTTGGGAAAGAGAAGTCAACACATAGTGTAATTTCTTTGGCGTAAATGAGCTGGAAATGCATGGGTAGAGCAAACTATACATAGCAGGGTTGTACTAGCATTTGCTCTGAAACAACACTCCTGAATTTGAATTCTCTACATTGGTGGAGAATGCACCCATGGTTAAAGGTCCTGTGTTTTTGTGTCTGTGCTTTTTGGCTGAGTGTTGCTGTGGTGTAGTTTTTTTCCCAAGGAATGATAGTACCCGTCACTGTGAACTGCAACCTACAGGCTAAACAGCAGTTCAGAGATTATGCCTTTCTTAGAATCTTCAGGTGGGTTGTAGATGGTACAGTGGTAAAGGAGCATTGTAAGGTTTGGCATCGATCCGATACCAAGTAAATACAGGGCCAATATCGCCGATACCAATACTGATACTGATACTTTCTAATAATTAAGGTGGATGCATCATCAAATTGTTAAATCTGAATGAATTTTCATGACCTTCAAGTGTTTTGTGATTTTTCCTTTGGATTATTAATTAGTTAAAATGCAGGACGGAATTTGGGCGAAGTTTATAGGTAATTAGAAAATATTTTATTATCATAATAAAAGTTTTTGTTCAGAAATAGAACAGTAACAAAACTATTTTCCCCCAAACACTGTCATGTCTGAATTTTTTTTCTTAACCAAACAAAGTGCACAAATTATCACTGAAGGACAAATTAAAAACAGATTTTTCCAGGTAGAAAGTGACTGAAACTACAATATAGGATAAATAAAAAATTCTCAGTACAACATGAAAACAACAGGAGGAGCAGTGCTACCAAGTTCAAGACTGTGACAGGAGAGCTGCACTGACACACAGCCAGGTCAGCTTTGATGAAAGAGTAAAGTATTGATTCATCACACTGAGAGTTGATCAACAATATCAATACTCAACGCGGTATCGATAATATCAATATTTGGGTCGATCCGCCCACCACTAGATGGTACCACAAGAGTAAACTGATAGAGCTTCTATATGCACTTCAACAATGCACTCAAAGGGGTGTATGATTAAGTAGATTGGTAAGATTAGGAGTAGGGCTTCCTAATCTGAATGGCATTATTATTATTAGTGTTAGTCATTAATTGGTACATTTCATGAATTGGTCATGAATACATGGTTAGACCAAGCTCATAAGCAGACAGACACACACCCACAACATTCCGTTGCCTTATAAAGGCACTGTATACGTGTTTGCATGCAATTACCCACCACCCAGATGGACAGACATCAAATTTGGCTTTTACGAATACCTGATAACATAATAATGTCATAAAAAATTGGAATTAAAAAAATAAAAGTTCAAATTTTACTTTCCCTTTAGTCCTATTTAATTCTCTTCCAGTTTGGTCATGAGACAAGCACATACACTAATAATAACCAAAACACTTAACTGATTTGAGTGACTGTAAATTTATTCACACTGTACTCATATGTACCATCATTACATAAAAATAATAATACCATCACAAAAAATCATTGATGGACCATTGGTTACGATACAGTAGAATTAGTGAAGTAGGTATTTGCATCATTCAAAACTACTGCAACAAAATCATTTGGGATAAACTGCAGGCAATTAACAACTGTTTGTGTTGTGTTCACAGTGTCCAAAAATAAGGCATTTGTAAAACATGTAAATGGCAATTTGACTAGGTGGGCAAATGTGATCCCTGGACCCCCATTAGAAAATAGATGACACATGAATGTGAGTCTTATCAGTCATGAACTAATTGCTGTGATTTACAGGGGCTTTGATGTTACTTTGACCTCTAGTCGGCCACACAGGGCTATGGCTTGCCCATTAATCACACATAAATGGTTGTCACAGCTGGATTCTGCGCTCATTCAACATGAGCACAGAAGCCCCAGCCCCTGTCAGTTGGTTGACAGATGGAGAAAGGGGGGAGCAGGGAGACTGAGAAGAGAGGAAGGTGATTCAGCACCCAAGAGGGTTACATGGGACGCAATGATCAGCTCTTACTTTTGATCATACTGGTGAAGTCCTGCATTTGATGTATGATGATTCATGTTGATGGTAGCCCATTACAGATATATTATCTTTATAACATTTATTTAAAATAAAACATACACTTTTAAAAATGTTATTGCTTTACTATTTGCCAAACTGCTGACTGAGACTTTTTTATTAATGCAACATGGATTGTAGAAAATTTTCTAATACAAAAATGACACCTTACTGCAATCCTGTATCTACACTGTTGCCCATAAAGTTGGAATAAAATATTTTTTTACTCTTCTCATGAAATGATAGTGACAATGTTATTTATTCTTGATAGATAAAGTATATCTTCTCAAAACTTATCATTGCACCTTTTACCCAGTGATTACGATGTATGAATAAGAATGTTAGAAGAATGTGTCTGAAAACAAAATTATTCCAACTTTATGGGCAACAGTGTAGATAGTAAGTAGTTGAGATAACTAACTCAAGTGTTCCATCTACACCTTAGTGTGGAAATTTAGTCCCATGTCATCCAACGCAACATCAAGTATCTACCAACACATAAGGTTCAGTAACAAGCAGGGAGAGTTCAACTGCCTTAGGCCGATGGGAGCATGAAATGAACATGAAACATTTGTTGCTTTGAACTATAGCAGTCACTTAACACAACAAAAATAGGTCATGGGTGTATCTGAAAAATGAATAAATAAACCATATGCCATGGAGGGCTGAGAGTGTGCAGGTTTGTCCACTGATCTGCAAACTCACAACTTTAAGGGACCCTATAAAACACCATCATCATGAAAAAAATTATAATTTAAACCCATTACTGAAATGCTGCAATAGAAAAATCATCTGTTTTATTACTTTCATCCATCATCTATTAAGAAATTAACTCTTGTTATAGTTGCGCTTTTTTGGCCACCAGACCAAAGTATCAATCAGCCTACAGACATGTGAAAAATAAGAATATTCATTTTTCAAAGAATCATCGACATATTAATATTATTATTTCTTTTTAAAGTAACTATATTATTAACTATATTTATAGTTAATCTTATTTAAATATAATATAATATAATAGTAATACCTTTGTAATCCATTTCCTGTCTATTAGTGTCTAAGTGGGTGAAGGTTTTTTCCACTTCCTCATGCAGGGATCTAAAGTCTTCTTTTTCCTTTTTTTTTTTTTTTACCTACTTTTAGGTTCTGTGTGTCATTTTGGGACTGGTGGAGAGTTAAGCATCTTACAGTCTGCTCTTAACCCTTTAAAGGGCACTCATTGAAATAATTGTAAGTAAGCAGGGAGCACATAACATGATTCATTTTATTTTTGTAACATTTGAAAAACATTTTGTTTACATGCTACAAGTGCTCAACTATGGTCACTTGCCCGATAAGGGTTAAGGCTGAAAATGGGCTGAAAGGCATGAGCTGGCTATGCTGGCAGTTGCCTTAAATGTTTCCCACTTTTATTTTTTTTTAATTGTTTGAAGATCTTTTTAAAATATGTTTCTAGATTCATCGGTCAAGTTTTTTTAAAGCCTCACATTTTTTTGATTATATTAATTTCTCTGTTTAAACAGGCTGAAAAAAACATAGGTTTTCATGAGATGTAGTGAGATCTTTTTCACAGGACTGTGCATGATAAATGGTGATATATGAAAGGCAATTTCACTTAAAGGCATCTTTATTCATTTTGTAACTATTACCCCAAAATCCCTTCTGCTACATACAGGTGCAGAGTAAACCCTCTAGACAAAAATTCTTAGAGTGGACACCACTGCTTTAAATGCTAACAATGGATAACTGACATTGAGAGAAATATGTGGTAATTATCTAGTGTAAGAAAGACAGACATGGAGATAAAATAAAAAGATGTATGGAACATGGAAAGTAGAGAGAATGAGGGTATGCAGTGGATACAGAGACCATGCTGAAAACAGTGAAGACTTGGAAAGGATGAATGGCCTCGTACAAGCCATCTCTGAGTTGTCTAGCTTCAGAATTGGCCGCAGGTCAGGGTGAATGATGCAGTGTGACATTTATTGGAGCCTAGAGACCAGAATGTGAAGATAGAGAGAAAGCTATGAGAGGAAGTAGGAGAAAAGAGTTGTGAATGGTTGGAAGAGAAGAGAAAAGAAGACACTAAAGCGAGAGAGGGGAAACATAAGCGTGAGTAAGCCACAGGGAACTGTAGTTTTCTGACGTTAATGTGTGAGCTTTATCATTACAAAGGCAGCCCAGCTACTGCAGAATATGTCCAAATGTTTCCTTCTTTCCTGTCTCTCTTATCTTTCTCTTCTACCTGCATCTTAACCAGTCAGACCTTGCTGAACCTCCAGGTTGTATATCTCTTTAAATGTGTTTAACTGTGACTCAGATTAATCATCTTCCATTGTTTTCCATCTGTCTACCTGCCTTTACTCCGGAATTCCCTCTTCCCTGGTATTTGATGGCCAGAGCATCCCCTCAACTTTCTCCACTGTCTCTGTTGGTTCTTCTGCAAGCTTCAGAACAACAGTGCATGAATAAAGTGTACATACTAATATAATACAGTCATATATATATGTGTGTAGTAATATAAATAAGGCATAAAACACCATTGTAAATGTAAGCCATCCAAAACAATCAAATTGTTTCCATTTATTAGTGTCTTTTAACATACAAAAATCAAGATAGTAAGAGCATATAAAATTTACATCTTCTATATATTTTGGCACAAAACCTGCTGGCATCCATCAGAAAGCTAAAGATAAAGAGGAATATATAATTCCAAATGACACTAACCCAAAGCACACAAGTCCAGACCTCAAACTCCCATCCCCTTGCAATTTTTGCATAGAAGCTGCCCACCAACACACATATACACACACCACATACTCCTATGACACCTTGTATACCCCATTTGATGCACGAAACAGAGAGTTGTCCGAAAGGACATCATGCTGGCTGGTATTGAAGGTCTCAGACTAATCAGCTCACCCTGTGTGTTTAACCTGAAACGGCTCACAGGGGAGGGATGATAGCATTTATTATTCAATATGGAAGAACCAATCTCACCAGGATTTGACCTATACGCTTTGTGAATAGAGTGTGCGTGTATATGTGTGTGCATTTGTGTGTGCATGTGTGTGCTTATGTTGTATGTGTCTTTTGCTTTTGCAGATTATCTACCAATCCAAAATCCAGCTTTTAAAAGAGTTTACATTGTGTTAGTTATGAATTTCTTTCTTTTTCATAGAGATTTGTTGTAACAGTTTTCATTGTTTAGATGTCAAGAAAGGCATTACTTTGTGTTTCAACTGAATTTAAGGGGTCAGTTTTAGTGTGTCTATATAATGTTCTCATAATTTTGTTGTAATGGTTTTATGCTTTGTTCTATGCAATCTAAGGACAATCAGTATACCCTGTCCATCTCCAATAGCAATGGATTTTTTAAAATACCATCTATGATGTGTGTTGCTAGTTTTTTCAATGGTCCTGCAATCTGCCTATGACATTATAGAGGATTAGGAAATAAATCTTGCTACAGTTGTACTGAATTGATAAAATAATGTATTATAATAAAATGATGCCACCTCTGTTCCTGAGGATGGTCCTGAGTTGTTTGACATCTAGTCTGGTCCTCGTTCCTTGTTCAGTGGCCTAGCCACGACCAATCAGATGTGCACAGTTGGCTGGTCAACCAACTCCTGCTCCTTGATTACAGTTGTTGACCAAGCAAACTCAGTCTCCTTGTTACCAGTTGCCACCCCAGCTGACTGGGGCCCAACTCTTCCTGGCCCTTGTATACTCCTCACAGGCAGGCCAAACCTCCGTAAGCTGTACCAAAACCTGAGCTTCTGCAGCCTCTATCAGTGACTATTCCAGAACCTGAGCAATAGCAGCACTCTGTTACCAGTCCCTGAGCTGAAGTAACTACTAGTTTCTCCACTTTTCTCTATCTGTTTACCACGGAATGGTCCACCCACATAAACTGACTTTGTTTTGTTTCTTGGGTATCCTGCATTTGGGTCCATCCCCTTGTGTTTTCCTGTGTTATACCATAGCATTACATATTACAACTTCAGTTACTACTACAAAAATTTGCAAAAATTGTAGCAGACTTGTTACAAAGTCTACTTTAGCTTTTCAATATGGTAGTAATTTTGCCGTTTTGAAACAAGCACAGACTGAAATTGTATAAATAAGATGGACAGTAAGGAACACAGAAATGCTTTCAGTGCAGTCACCTTTTCACTTTTCATTTTGAGAATCGTGGTAGGTTTATCTTAAAAGCTTGATTTTTTTTTTCATACTGACTTTTCTCCAGTTTGTGTGGTATACTGTCACAGTAATCTTAGAATTATTTTTCAGTGATTTTTTTAAAATTTTGCCTAATTCACTTAAAATAAGACCTCAATGGTGAAATAAATGTATTACAGCTACTTTTCTGAAGCATTACTCAATTGTATTATTGTTCATTTCTGTAATTTAAAGTGTTTGGTACAGTATGCTCACTGACAAGTAGATATATACATCCAAAATGAAAAGAAATGAAAGTTAAATAACCTGGCTCTAAGAAAATACAGCTCTCACTCTCTGAGAGAATGAAAGAGAAACCTTTTGGCATTGATTGTTGAGCAGCCATTGTCCTCCTAGCTGCCCCCCTTTTCTGAGCCTCAGGGGTGATTTGTCAACTAAAAGACCATTAATCACTGAATGGGAGGACAGAGGAGTGCTGTTTAGAGGCAGAACATGACCAACCATCTATCTATACCAAGATCCAGACACCACACACAGATCCTGAGGCAAGTGCAATGCCAACTTTGAGAACCACCCTTCAAGTAGCAGAGTTTATGGTAAAGCAGATCAAAGATCAAGGGTGTTGAAACTAGGAACTTAAACCCCGGCTTAAGTTTGTGGACTGGTGATCTGTCAAACATTTATGACAAATTTAAGCTCCTTGAACTTGTGTATATGTTCAGTAACAGCTGCAACTAGACTGGGAGGAAACAAACTAATTCCATAACACTGACAATCAAAAGACAATATGTGGGAAGATTGAATACATGGGGCCCCACATCACTGAGATTCTGGATTTTTTTACCTAAGTCTAAGAACTTCTATTCTTAAGTGGATGTGGAAAACATCCTAACACATCACCAACTGAGAACTGGATCTGCTCCAGATTGTAGAGCAGTCTACAGTACAAAAAAACAGGTGAACCATTAGATGCACACCAAACATTCCGCAGAATAATGCAGAAGATGCAGAACCAGAGCTGGTAAAGTTAAGCCCTTTTCAGCATTATCTTACTACATCAAACCTGTATTGTCAAGCCTGAACTGAGAGGAACAGAAATGGGGAAGCCCAGCAACAGACTGACGACCTGTCCTCCTCCTCCGCCCAATGATTGCTGGGATAGTAATCCCTACAATCCCGAAAGGGCTAAAGAGGTTACAGAAAGTGGATGGATGAACGGAAATGGGGAAGAAACAGATTTTGTTAAGATTTATTTTATTGGCAAATACTAGCAGAGCATTGTCTCCTTCCAAAAATGTGTTGTCAGAATTGGAATCTAAAATAGATAGATAATATAATGAAGATGTTAAACATCATCTAGCTTTAACATGAAATCTCTTATATTCACTTACTCCTAACCACATCAATATTCAGGATTCTTTTTCCTGTCAAAGCCTCCATTTCCTCAACCTCATAGACCATCCCCTTTACCCATGATGAATGGTTGAATCTGCAGGGAGCCTGTATTCTAAAACTTCACTGCTCTCTGAATAGCAAGGAAGACAACAGAGAGGGCAGACATTAGGGCATTCTCATATGTATATGCTATCACACATTTTCATCTTCAGTGAATTCTTGAACAGAAAGGGAAAGAGGTGTGAATATCCTATCACATTACAAAACATCTGGTAGAGTACAGCTGCTCTGCAAGGCCATACACACATCTAATTCTAGTTACGATAATTAATCTCACTGTACAATATGTCTACATAGGCCATTGTTGAGTCTTTGTGAAGCGATAAAGTGAAAGCACAGGGAGTGTCTGGCTCACTGTGTCTTGGGCTCTGATAGCATTGTGATGAATGAGTGGGTAGGGCAGAAACGGGCTGCTTATCAAGGGACAAAGAGTAAGACGATGAATGTAAAGAAAGTGTTATGATGACTCTTTGAAAGCATATCCCTCTAAAGGTCTAAAGCCTTTGAAATCCCTTTGCTGGTAATCTGATTTCAAAGACTTTCAGATATCAAAAACACAGCATGCACAGTGGCACTCCAGATTTTTAGTGGCCACATCTTTCATTTCCTATAACAATTTCATGTTGCGCCATTGATTGGATGGACAATTTGCACCAACATTCCAATGAAATGATCTATCTATCTATCTATCTATCTATCTATCTATCTATAATTAATACATAATAGATGAATGATAAATACGTTTATGATGGCTTTCTGTTTCAGCAAAAGATGGATACCTAGATTACATCCACCAAGTATTTTAATTACCAGGCACTCAATCTGCTTTGTCTTCCAAAAAGGATGACCCCAATGTGGACCACAAATTAAAGAGCTTAATGAAACACTGCTGTGGAGCATTTATCACCACTAACAAAAGGACAGTGCTGACAGAGGAGGAAAAAGAATGCCAACGTAAAAAACATCTATGTAATGTTTCTTTGGTTTAACTTCACAATCAGTCCATTTTGGTTTAAATGTTTTCAAAAATGTGAGCCCAGCCAAATAGACCAGGATTGGGTGTAGAGCTGCCCCTGGAGCTTCAAACAATACTAAAGCCTTGTGCTTCCCTGATGTGTATTTCTGTGTCTCTGTGTGTGTTTGTGTATTGAGGTGAAGACAGATTTTGACCTGCCAGCCTGCCAGTGGTGGACAGATGAGTGTGTTCATGATGTGTGTGTGTGTGTGTGTGTGTGTGTGTGTGTGTGTGAGAGAGAGAGAGAGAGAGAGAGAGAGTGAGCATCCAGGAGAAAGTGGCTCCTGGATGACAGAGGCCTCCCAAATGAGATTATACTTTATTGTGAGTGCAAGAACCTGGCTGTAATTCAGTTTGAAGAGAACATCAGGCCGACATTAAACTGGGAAAGTTCACACTTGGCAATATGGACCAATAAGGGAGCCGTAAGGCTTTAGGTAGGGCATCAAGGTAGAGGAGAAAAATAAGACCAATAAACTGCAGTTACCACCGCCTTCTTCTTTAACAGTTGCACAGTGAAACCTTTCTTATTCCTTTATATGTCGTATCTGCACCGCAGTGGGGTTTTTGCCATAGTCCAATGTTTAGATTAACAAAAACTTGATGATAAAATCATGGGGTAAACAAAGTCAGCATATGCTTGTATCACAGTGGGAATATCAGGGTAAAAAGCATTGTGACATTTTTCTAAAATATCATTTAGTATCACTGTACAATGAAGTCTACCAATATCACAAAAGCCTGGTTTGTAATATATCACAATTGATGTTTTGTACCTTTTTGATCAAAAGAAAAAAAACACATTGCAAAGGGTCTGCTTGCTGGGAGTTTTAGCCTCAGAAGTTTGCTCATGACATTGTTTAGTTGTCATCATTCACATAAGTATAGAATTTTAGGTCTGGTCCTGCTTTATGTTTCAGACCTCCAAACCTCCAAACTTCTTATACAGCAGTTAGAACATCAGTGTAGAAAACAAATCGTTCCACAACCCAGGATTAATAGAAAAAGGATCAGGCTTTGACTGTTTTAATCAGGTTTATTTCAACGATGTTAACTGTCAAATAAGCTGTTATAAGCACTTATATAGGATGGTATTTTATAACCTTTTTCTCACTCATATTCCAATGGTTTTGTGGTATTTATTCATTTGGCCACTTCCTAAATTTATGTTGTATTTTATAATTTCTGCTAGATTGTAACTCTTACTTTAAAATATATAAATAAACACTTGCTTTGCTGTCAATTTTTCTTTTTACCCCAACTTAGTTCATCCCACTATCTGCAATTTAGTTCAATACACCAAGGAGTCATCAAGTAACAATGCTTATGTTTCTCAGTATGATTAAATTAAATGTTCTTGTACGTTTATTTAAAATTATATTCCATGTATCAATAACATCTCTTAAGAGATATTATACTATATTACAATTTTTTTTAATCTCACATAATTTACAATTTTCTGATTTTATCCATTGAAGAGAAAATCTGAATAAAACATATTGCTACAATTTAAAAGAACACTAATTGAATTAGACACGATACCTTCAACTTATCCACAACTTAAAAGTTGATCTGTCGGGATCTGTCATAAAAAATAAAACCTTAAACAAGGTACAAGATACAAAGTCTGAAGGACTAGATTGTTCCATGTACTGCTTGAAAATACATGAAACATTAACCATACTCATTCAGGCATATAGTCCATTTATGTTGTTTTATAAAAACAAGAAAAACAGTGACTCCATATTATGACTTTAAAGTGACTTTTTGAACTGATAAGAAAAACACTTCACACAAGGACATGCTAGTGCTGGAAAGAAAATACAAAACATTGTATTTGAAAAAAACATGTAAGAACTGCACTAAAATAATAATACACAGAGTACATCAACAAAAAACAGATAATATTTTAAAAGTGTGAATTTTGGCACATGTTCTCTGTTCATTTATGGAACAAAAACACACTTTGGAAGTCTTTTTTATTCAGTGTGTGTCACCTGTTATTCAATGCCTTTGTCCCTCAGCAGCTTTCTTACAGTCTTCAGGTAGTCAGAGTCTGGGTAACCATCACTAAAAGAACACAAATTACACAGGAACACTAACTTTGTTAATCGATTTTCATGCCCCTTTCACATCAGTTGTTAAAAATTAGCAGTCATTTAACATAAACCATTATGTTATTAGTATTATATACATATTCAATAATTATTATAATGCAAGAAAAGTGGACGCAAGAGCATTTTAACTTGAATGATTTTGGTTTTGACTGATGTGCTGCTTGAGGAGGGTCACCTGATTTTTTTTGGACTACTGTCTTGACAAGAGCCTGTCACATCCACTGCTCATGGCCACAAGCAACTGAATGTACCCACTAACACATGCACTAGATATGCAAGTGGGTGCTTTACTGCACAAGTGTGAATCTACACATGGACAGCTAAAATGATTTTGTAAGACTCTTAGCATCATATTCATATTCTATTCTATTCTATTCTATGCACTGTAGCAGCATTCTATTCTATTGATAAAAAGAAAACTCATCGGTCTGTTGTTGGTGTGAGGCTCAGTACCAAAATAAATAACACAGCCATGATTTTAGTATCAGCACACCCATGCTCTTTTGGGTCTATTGGAAAACAGACAAGTGACCAGATATAGGTACAGTGTTTGGTTTAGAGCCAGATCTCTCTTGCAATGAACAGTCACTAGTGTTTTTGGACAGGTCTGCATCTTGTCCCTGGTCTATGTCAATGTTTTGTGTGGTGTGCTTATCATCGCTGTCTTAGCCTACACTGAAAGAGTGTGCACAATTCTGATCATCACACAGATGTGTGTCTGTGTGGTAGTTCATCTTGGGGTGCATAACAAAAACTGACCCACCTACTCTTTGTGAAATCTTCTCTTTCTCTAGGCATCCCTCTCCCAGCCTAAACAAATTATGTAATACCTGCTGACATCTACAAGTATATCCATATTCATATGTATATGCATTTAAAGGCTAAAGAAATAGGAAAGGCAGGGTGGTGGCACATCAAACTGTATAGGTTTCTCCTCAACACCTTCCTTACCTTGGTTGTTATGGCTAATCTTCAGTCATCCAACTACCTGCCTAAAGAGTTCCCTACTTGCAAAATGGTGAATACAAAAAAAAATACCTGGCCTGTAAATACAATGAATGTGCACACTTAACCATCAAAGCAGAAGAGAAGTTAATAATTAATTATTATAATTAATTAATAATTAATTATATAATTAACTATAATTATATTATAATTAATTAATGATTAATTATAATAGATAATAATAGGCATAATAGATTAAGTTTTGCATAGTGATCATCATTCTGGACAAAACTATCAAAAGATAGGCCTTTCTAGACCATGGCTGAGTGTGGCTTTCCCACAGAGCCATAAACCAGTCAGTGCAAAATCAGTTCAAGAAAGCACAACTTGCATATTTAAACAAATAAGCGCAAAACCAGCATGAGTACAAGTACTCAGCACAAGCTTTTACTGTGGCTGAATGGGTCCACCTCAAGAACCTGCACTTATATTTCAGAACAATCTGACTTTGTCCCTTTCACAGAAATGGATGTCTGTCATCTATCCATGAGGTGCAGTGCTGGCAAGTCCCTGGCCCAGACAGGACCAAAAGAAGACTGCTCAAGAGCAGTTCTGCTCTGTATTCATCTGTTGTGATTACTACAAACCACTATGATAAAACTGCTTAAAAATGCTTCAAGAAAATGTCCTCCAAGTTGTTAGCTCACAGCTCAACAACTGGCCCAAAGAGGGACAAGAGGGTGCTTTAGTACACTTTCCTCCAATACTCTGACTCCCCTGGCCACTTTGCCAAGAAAGTTGATAGAAAGGCAGCCGGTGTGACTGTCCCCCTGTCTGCTGTTTGTCTCTGGCTTCAGGCAGCCAGAGATCTAGAAATCTCAATGCAGAAGAGGTCAGCTCTGGAAAACAGGTGCAGTGTGTTTGTTAAATGGCAGAGTGAGTACAGTCTCATCTGGGCTATTCCTAGCAGTTTGTGAACCATACAGCAATGTGCAATGATCCATTACGATAATAAACTGCATCATAATGATGAATGATGAAGTGAAGGGCAGCAATAATGAACCTTGATATATGTAATGTGCTACCAGGCAAGCACAGTAAAATGACACAATTTAACAAACATCTTGTTGCCTGATAAACAGGCACATTCAAGATTTGGCAAAATGCTAAATCCTAAAATGCCTTGCACTGCTGGATCCTTTGTGTGTAGTTATTTCTACATTTGGTACATTGCCTTCAGGGAGGTATGTTTCTCTGTGGCACCCATGTCCTTTTTGCTCACACTTTGCACCTTGACACTTTATCAAATTCAATTCTATATAAAAATTTTGCCTTATATATTTTATTGTACTGTCACTGTTTATCCATTCTCTGATGGATGTCAAATGTCCCCCAGTGGGACAATAAACTGTAGAACTGGCCTGAATTTAGAATACATAAAAGAATGTGCATGTCTACTCTACTATTACTCCGGCTCTACTATTATGTCCCTTCTGCCTGGAATCATTCTGAGGGATGCAATTAAATTTGGTCATTTGACCAAGTTGACGGAAAAACCATGTTACATGACCACTAAGGCTTTTACTGTGGTTATTTGCAAGAATGTGTTTTGGAAAAATTGTGACTTTACAGCTCCAAACACACAATACTTGCAAATCAGCAGTCTGAAATCAGAACTGCATTCACCCATCCACACCACATTTATACACAGATGGCAGCTGCCCATCAGAACTGAAAGTAACATTCACACACCATTGGCACAACATCAGGAGTAATTTGGGGTTTAGTGTTTTGCACAAGGACACTTCGGCAGGCAGCCCAGAGGAGCCAGGCATTGAACCGCCAGCCATCTGATAAATACAGAACCACTTCTACCTCAACCCTCCAACACCTGATGGCCACAAAAGCAAAAACACTCTGGAAAAACAGGACTTGCAGGAGCTACGCTGCTGCAGAGACACAGCTCAAACACTTCCTATGGGAACACCACAAGGAATCCACAAAGCAATGCATAGACAGCAGTGTGTCCCACATATTAGTCCTCCAAAAGTGCTCTTATGTCAAAATGTGGAATTTATACCAAACTTTAATTACACAATATTAGTGCATTTCCCCTGACCAAAAGTAGGGCTGTGGATAATTTTACTCACACTTTGCTCCCTCCTTCTGGTTGTGTTTTTAGGGGGACAAAGGCTGTAGTGACCACATCTTCCCCATCTTTATTGGTGACAACAGTAAACAAGAGCTGCTGTATGAATGCCTTATGCATCAGCTTGAGAACCTTTCTACCCTCACGGTTGTCAGGGAGGTAGGCGCAGAGTCGCAGACCTGCATAAGGCTGGCCAGGGTGAGGATGTTTCTCCTGCAAAAAGAGAAGTTGCATTTCATTGGCAGAATAAACAAAACTGTCTCTAACAAATGGGTTTGTAAAAATATTTAAGGAAAACGCAACTGATTTTTAGTCCATTACAGTACAGTAAGTTCACTGGTGGTGAATATTTTGTAGATATATCAGTGTAAGCAATCACTTCATCATATTGCTAAAAAATTACCCTTTTTTGAAATTAGATAGAGATAAATAGATAGATACTTTATTAATCCAGAAGGAAATTCAGGTAATTACAGGTTTTTCAATATCAAAAAACAAAACTGTAAATGTCAGCCTTCTTTCATCTTTATTATGATCTATTAACAAACATAAATCCAATCTTACTTCCAGAAAGCCATTAGTTTGAAATTACTTTGGGGTCTATAAGCATCAACTTGTAATGAGAAGAATCTTTGTGGTGAAATACAGAGCATGTACCTGCAGAGTACCACACACATGACGTAAAGCATGTTTGTCAGAGCTTCTTTACCACTTTGAAGTGTTTTCACAGTTAAGGTAAAGGCAATCAGCACAACTGTTTTGATTTTTTTCAAATCTCCAACATCCCAAATAAGCAAGCAGTGTCATAAATAATAATTATAATAAAAAAAACACAAAAAAATCTTCAAGTCACAATTAACAGTAGAGGAACAGTGTCGAGCAGTACCAGGAAGCAGAGAAATGTTGCAAATGCAAAAAATGTTGACCTCATATTTAAAAAGTTATGAGTCTTAATCAAATCATCTCTTGAAGAAAAAAACATAGCATGGAATCTGTACTTCAATGTTGAATAGTTTCACCCCTCATCCTCCTGTGCTTACATTTACCAGACTAACCAGATTATCAGCTTCTTGTACAGAAAAAGTGCTGCCGTGTCCTGATAGAAACCTGTGCTCTACTGTGAGATTTCTCAGTTTGTTTTCATTCCATTTTGAATGCAATTTTGTTTAAGAAATCAGAGGTATTTCTCAGTGGTCACTGACTGTAGACTGTACTTACTGTCTGTATCCCATCTGGGAATATGTAGTTAAGCTGCAGTGTGTTGTCATCAGGGAATCCTGGCAGGTCTCTGTGGAGGATCACCCAGGTCATTTGGCCCTCTGGCTGGTAACCATTAAGTCCTCTGTACATCCCCTTCACCTCTTCATTAGCTGCACAGATTACAGTCCAGTGTTACTCAAAATTATCCACACAGGATTAGAAGATAAAGAGATTTAGATATGTATGTGCATGTAAGACCTTGTTGTACCACTGATGGAGGACCTTGTCCATTCAGATAGCGGTTACAGTGGAACTTGCTGCTCTGGACAGAGCCCATTCTTGGAAACTGAGGATATCAAAAAAAGGAACACTGTCAAAGAGCGCAGGCTGAATTGCAGTGCTTTACTGATTTCACTGATTTCTCTCAAAAAAGTATTTTAGTTAGTTAGTTAGTTCTGTTTACCCTGTGAAAACAGTTGTATGATGCCCTCTGTGGCTCTAGTAAAGAAATAATTCTTGATGTAATGGAATTCATCAGAAAGAAAATCAAGTGAAAATGCATGGTTTGAAAGACAAAGTTATTGATTACCTTAAAGAAAATATAAGCATTTTTGAAGTACCATACAAGGGACTAAATACAGGTTGAGTTAGGATCTCTGCTTATACTCTTTTGACCATTCTTTGCTATATTCACCTCTCGTTACTTGTCCAACTTTCTAGAAGTTAATTGACAAATATCTAAGTGCTGCTAAAGTAAATCAAATTGATGGATGAAACAAAGTACTCCAATCAAAAAAAAAGTTTTATAAAGGTAACCTGAAAAGTAAGCAACAACCCTGATTACTGGAGATTCCCCTGATTATGTGATATTGAGAGTACATATTATACAATACAAAAATACACATTTAAAATTTTAAATTTTTTTATCAGGAAATTTTCATATTGAGATTTTAGTGAATCACTCCACATAAGAGAAATTAAAGTCACAGGTCTGAAAGCTGTTAGTAATGTATAAAGGTGTGAATTATTGTGAGTTCATTACACTCATGTTCCATTCTTTCTTTGAAAAATAAAAATGTATTTTATGCCCCTTTGATATTGGCAAACAAAGACTTGGTTGTTTAATTTATAATTCATGGGACAACACTGTCACCCAATCACAAAAATTGTAATTGATCACATTTATAATATCAAAAAGTATATCTTGGCTGTACATTCAATTATTATTATTTTTGTTGCTTACATATGTCACCCCTTGTAGTATAAAGTAATTACACATTATCAAGTAATGTTCATCTTACTGAATAGCTTGCTACAAGGTGTGGTGGATGTTTTGACTCTTGTGGTTGCTGTTTTTTTTCAATAATAATGAAGCAAACTCATTGTGGGTGTAGGTCAAAATCAAGTAAGTTAACTGGCTAATACTGTCAGAATGTAGTTAGCTGCCATAAATTATCTGATGGTCTGTGTTTTTGCTGTGAAATAGATAAGTTCAAGAAGCATTCTTGAAGGTAGAAGGTTACAGTGGCTAAATGTCGTGGGAGAGAATATTTATGAAATGATAGCCTTTGATTTTGCAAGACATTCTGCTAGTCCAATGCTAAAAGCATAATTATGTTGTAATTTGGGGTAAAAACGTCAGTTACTTAGTTAATAAGAAGCAGATTTCTGTCAGTGTTGTGATTATTACACGACATGGCTAACACAAAAGAGACAAAGAAATTGTTAAAATTAAATATTACAGTAAGGCTGATCAACAGTCTGTTGTTATTGTCATTAGTACCTTCTGAAATGGTCTTCTCCACTCTTTTTCTTCTGTCTCTCTTCAATAAAGTCCTGGAGTTCAGATGTTTACTCAGCTCATGATGGCATGAGAAAGAGTGAGAGACAGAAAGAGGAAGAGATATGGGTGTGCCAGGTTGCTGGATTGTGGTCTAGCCTACTGCTGAGTGATCAGGTGATCAGTTTAACTGGTATGGCAACTTTGTGTGTGTGTGTGTGTGTGTGGTTTCAACTGTGTGTGTGTGTGTGTGTGTGTGTGTGTGTGGTTTCAACTGTGTGTGTGCGTGTGTGTGTGTGTGTGTGTGTGTGAGAGAGAGAGATGAGAGAGAGAGAGAGATTTATAAAGAGCGTGATATTTAAGTATGTGTGCATGAGTTGCAAGTAAGTAATACAATAAAAACAAGATAAAAGTAAGTAAAAAAATATTGCACAAACATATATGCATGTAAATTGGTAGTAGCTTTGATTATTAGTGTCTTTATTAACTGACAGGTTGAAATGCATATCAAAGTGTTATCTGTCTGAAAGATGTAGGAAAGAACAACTTGTTTTTACAGTATGAAGGTTCCAGATCTATGTTTTTTTAAATATGTATTTTATTATATTTCTTTATTTCAAGTTCCTGCATTAAAGTAACATTTAAATGTATTTCTACACATTAAAAGCCTGAATTTAGTTGCTGGTAAGTTGCTGCTAGCATTTATATGATTTGATTTAATCAGTCAATCTTGGTTTCAGTTGTATGTTTGAGTCCTTTATGAGCAAGATGAGTTATAAAGTGTTCATTTGGGTGATGCTATTTTGTGCTTGGACAACAGATCTTTCCTTGCTGGACTTATCTGATTTCTCAACTCTTGGATAGATATTTGACTTTTCAACTGGTATACATATTTCAGGTAGTAACTTGAGGCAATTTTACCTGATAGAAAAAAGAAATAGGTCTTTATTTTTTCAAGTGTTATCCATAAGCCTTGTGGTTGTTTGTCTCCTTCACAGGGCCTCTATGTTACGGCCCCACAGTGGTGAAATAAACTCCTCATGGAAGTCAGCAGAGTAAACTGATTAACGTTCAGCACCCAATTCTAGTATCATGGTGTTTAGTAAGACGAAAACAGATGCAGGAAGCAGATACTGAAGTAAGGTGACAGAAAGGGGAACATAAGTTATTAAGTTTTATCATATATGGGGGAACAGAGGTAAAGTTGAAAGGCATGCCATGATTGTGACTTCTCAATTAATCAAAACTTACATATTTGTACCTTAGCACCCTGCCTTTTGCTCGGGAGGGTTGGACTTCTAACTTCTGATGACAATTAGCTCATAGTTTCTATTGGGTAAATGTCTACCAAACTAATTATATGTACTAAAATACTAAAATATATTTCCAACCTGACAGCAATGATTTTGGCTTCTCAGTGAAATGTGAGAATGTGTTTCTCAGTGAAACACATTTTAACATTTACATCTTAGCACTAATTGAAGCTTAAATATTTCTTACAGACCCACAATACAACAGTGTTTAGAGGAAGAAATTGATGTGAGTGGGCTACAATTATAACAATTGTCCTGAAGGTTTCACATGAAGAAAAGCCAAAGAATCAGTAAAACTGCAACTTAACAGCTGAAAATCTTGTTCTTGTTCTCTAAGAGTCATTAAAGTGCTCACCTTGCTGCTGTGGTGTAAAAGTGTGATGGCATTGAGCCCATCAGTAATGTTACTGTACTGCTATGAACAAAAAAGTATTTTGACAGTGCACAACACACAATCTTGGTCCATCTGTGGAAATGCTGCTCTCTAGAAATTTCTCTCTGTTAAAAAGTTTGTGGGTTGCTTGCTTCAGAAGTGCTGAGAAGACTCAAAGCTGAAGAGTTACAGTATACTGGTAAAGCCAGGTTAGCTGAGCTGGATAAATGAAGTCTTTTCTCTTGGGGTTTGTTCAGCACAACATGTGGATCAGACTTAAAGAGTAAATCAGAGGCAAAACCCAGTGATTTTTTTTCCTAGGTGTGTGAGAAAGCCCATTCAAGACTCAATTAAGTTCACTTTTCTATGAGCCTCCTATAAATTAAGGACCCTAACTGATCTTTCTCTGGGTTAAAAGTGACCCATTATTATTGAGTTATTACAATCAAACTTTATATTAAAAACAAAAACAATATTATAACATTTTTCCAAAACCATTTCAGCATCGTATATTTCCCACTTTGTGGTTTTTAGGTCAGAATAAAATTACATCTCAATTGGTTAGAAAGGAAGGAGTGAAAATGTTACTGCATTAAGTCTGCTCTATCACAACAGGGACATGGATGCACGCAGAAAAGATATTAAAATACAATGTCCTTAATGTCAAGACAGGCAGGTATATACAGTGGAGGGAAGGGAAGGCAGGAAGTGGAGGATGGGGACGGATGTGAGAAACTAGGAACCAGAAAAACTCTTAACTCATGGGCAAGACATAACATACTGGAATGACTCGTATGACTGGTTTATCCATGTTGCAAATAGTAAGCAGGTTTACGGGGAAACATCCATGAGTGCAGACTGTTGAACAGCCTTGCCTGATGATTACAGAGCAACTAATGATTTTTTTTTCCTTCAGAAGAACTCAGAAAACTCACTTTTTTAAAAACTTGTTATCCTGCTTTCATATACTTAGTGTAAATAGGAGTTTATACTTATTATTATGTGCATGTCAGTTTCTGTTTTTTGTTTTTTTTTCTGATATGTTTGGATATTTTTTTATGTCAGCCTTTTCAAAATAAGCTAAATTCACCATTTTCACTTAAGAAAATATCAATCTCTAATAATTCCATAATGACTCTTAGCATTAGCTAAATGATTATCAGTGAAAAATACCATGACATCTACAGTTAGAAGCTACAAATCGGTGCTCACTTAGCCTATCACAGAAATCTTGGCAACTTCATTTCCAAGTGGAAGAGACATTAGGTTGACAAAAAAAAAAAATCAGTAACTTTGTCTCAAAATGATGCAGAAAAACTTCAAATTTCATGCATGTTCACAGTATTCTATGAATGCTCTAAATGGTGGCGCTTTTAGTATACTGGATTACTTGGTGTTCCTAGAGTAGAAACAGAGCTTGAGCCTTCAGCTACTGAGCTCCTCTCCTATGAAATCAGCTTCCATTTTGCATTTAGGGGCCAACACCCTCTTTGCTTGTTGAAAGGGAGGTTCCATATACATATAATACATATACATATACATATAATATTGCATTAAATTTATGTTGGTATCTGTTTTTCTGGAGGAGTAAAAACTTACAGCCGTCTTTTACAATAACCCGCTTTCAGTCAGACTTTGACTTCATTGGAAGGTGTAAGGGGAAAACCATTTTAATCACATCTTCTCAGGCTTGAAAATAGAGTTTACTTTCACCTAATGAGATTCGTGTTGTGGGGGCTTCTTTCAGTGAGAGCATAAGCTTGATACTCTATCATGGTGAATGGCACAATTAGCTTCAGACCTGCTGTCAGGTATTACTGGCATCTGCAGTGAGAAATTAGGTTAAACTACAAAATAAATGGACAGGAGCCGTGGGCTCCCGCAAAAAAACTCATTGCCACCTCCCTGCCCTTCCCGTCTTCCTCATTTGCCTCCACTTTCCCTTTCTCACCTTGTCTTCTCCTCTCTCTTCACTTCTCACTTGCCTTCACTTTACCCCCTGCTACCTCTATATTATCTTCCATTTACATTCCCTTTGCTTCCCCCATTGACCTCCTTCACCCTGGCCTAACCAAGCAGTGTCTATTTCTCAGTTACTGGATAATTTGACTTTCTCCCACGTGTCTCTGTGCTAATTAAACGTGGTGTACACTGTCTGGAGAATGTCACAATTGATTTTTCTTTCTACAAGGAAGTGGGGAGCTGTTTAATTTTGAGAACACCACCACGCACCCTGTCCTCCAGCACACACAAACAGGAACACATACACACACACACACACACAAGCATGCAACACATAAAAAGATATTGTTTACTTCTATCCTAAGAAGAACCTCTGTTAGTTCACTAAGAATGCTCAACTTTCTACTGCTGTAACACTATCACTGATCTTGCTGACCTAATGACATGTTGCCACTGTTGACATGCCTGTATGGTCAAGGGAGAGGGTGTCCACATGTACTTAAATTTCTACTAGACCAAAAAGAACCGTGACTCATCTTCTCAAACTGCTGTCTCTTTACACATAATGCTACATCTTGGTTATTGCTCACAAGTATCATTTGACTATTTCAATAAGAGGGAAGTTACAGTGGATTTTCACCCATTGGTTGATGGCAATATTGCACAAAGAAAAACTGTAAAAACAATGGTAGGTTTTTCCACTGACACTGGTATTTATACCATTGTTTTCAGATTTTGTTAGATCTCTTTCGAGGAACTAGAACTGTTTGCAGCAGCAGATAGAAACGATACCAGAGTATTGATTCTGCTGTCACTAAAGAAACATCCATCAGCACAGATACATCAACTGAAAGAACACTTAGTCCCAGCTAAGTCAAGATGAACAACTCTGTCAGCCCTCTCCTCAGATTTGTTTGTATTCTTTTCACTTCTACACTGACCTTGCTCATACAACACATCACATTAAATGTGTTATGTACATGTAATTCAGGGTTAGGCGGGATTCCACCTCTATACTCCCTGTTTAATGTGTGCATAAATCAGTATTGACACATAATTGTAACTGATCACATTTCAGACTTGGTTTCTCTTGAATTGAGAATGCAATGTAATCTGTGTCACTACATGCCTTGACATCACATTTCTTTGCTCAGATCAGTCATGCATTTTTCTTTTGTTTTTATATAGTGCTGGATACATAGATTTACTCATCACTTAAGCTTTGGTAGAGCCAGTGGTGCTCCAGGTCTTACAACTGCTTCATTTTCAGCTCTCTAAAGTAGGCCAGCAGGTTTTGTGGCAAAATACCTTGACATTTGTAGCTATACATTATCCACTGTAGCCCCCCAGCCCCAGGTCCAGCTGAAAAGAGAAGGTCCCAAACACTATGCTTTACCAGTGGTATGGTACTTCTTAAAAATGGGCTGAATTGTGTCTGCATTTAACATATCTTTTAGAATTAATGCAGAAACAGTTCAACCTTTTTCTCATTACACCATAATACATTTCCTCTCATTGTTTTGGGAAACAGAGTGCATCTGTCATTTCTCATCTCTGTGTTATGTGATTCCCTGTTGTTTCCTGTCTTGTGTTTGTTTTTTTTTGCTCTAGGTATTCTCCACTTCATGCCTGTTTTTGTCTGCCACCTTTAAGTCCTTAAAGGACATCTTATTATTCCATCTTGCCACCCCAGCCCAGACATGAACAAAATAAAAAGGAAAGTTGTGACATGCAAAGATGAACCAGAACCACACAAAATCCTCCATGACTAGAAATCAAGTCATGCTCAGATTACATGAGTCAACAGGTTTCGCACAAATTCTTGGAGTCCATGTCAGCTTCTGTGCTTGGTGTCATCTGTCACTAGCAAAGCAAAGAAATTCTGTCCTTTGCATATACAAATAACCATGTATTCATATACTTCACACTTGGCAAGTGTATTGCTTGGATGCCAAGGATGTGCAGTGCCACATTTTGTACAATTCAATAATAATGTGACAATAAGCTTTGGATAAACAATTGAAAAGCACTCTGTGCAGCAGTGGGACGAGTGCAAAGAAGCCTCTCCCAGGAAAGCCACTATGTCATGCCAGGGGTCAGACACTTACAACTCTGATTCATGATTAAAACTGTGTATGCACAGAAATAAACATGCAGATTAATTTTAATAAATGCTGATACTCCTATGAACCACAATTTGCATATTGATATTTATCTTGCTCCACCACTCATTAGACCTATCCTGTTCACCCACAAGGTTTTCCAACAGAACAGCTGAATGGCTGCAGATGTAACAAAGAGGTAGGGTGTGTTATCCACTAGATGGAAGAGTGGCGGCTCCATTCCCGTCTTCCTTAAGTCTGCATATCAAAGTGTCCTTGGGCAAGATTGTGAATCACAGGGAGTGTGCAAATGATTAGGTTCATCCTCTGCTGGCACCTTAAATGGTAACCCATCACTGTGTAATATGTGTGTGAATACTGTTGTATTGTAAAAGCCCTTTTAGTCATTGAAAGACTAACCAGCAACTCATCACATACCTTTAAATCATCATTACAGTTATATCTCCGTCATTATTGTTAGATGTCAAAAGGGTAACAAATGATCAATCTATGATGTTTTTGAGCAGACTTCACAAAGTGCTTAGCAATTTGGAACCAAATGAAGAGATCAATAACAGGGAGATGGCGGATCTAATTAAATACAAAGAATAATAAAATGCATCTCAATTCATCATGATTTCCAATTAAATTTATAAATGCTCCTTTGAGTGACATTTTACAGAACACTGTGCAGACTGCAAAGTGCTAACACAATCAATGAAATTGGCAAACAATGCTTAACGTAAAGGTTCCATCACACACCATATAATTCACACCCACCTTGTCATTTCATTTGCAGCAGTCTCACGAAAACCATGTGCAATGCTGGTCTAAAGTCAGTGTAACGAGACACATTCTATCAATTGTATGATAATTTAAATGATTCAACCTGATTCAACCTTTATTGTGGAGATGTTCGCTATCATCCATTGTTCTGTAGTGTATTGTATTGTAGTAAATTAAAGTTGTTCACTTTATGTGTACGCTTCCTTTCAGTAAATTGAGCAACATTTTTAAGACCTTGAATTTACATGTGAAAAGCTGTTGTCTGAAGCAGAGAATAGAGAAACTAGAGTTTCTATTTCAGAAGGAAGGAGGTGAACACTGCTCAGCTGGTCCATAAAATGTGATGTAGAATGACAAAATAAGCTGATTAGACCTGGTGGAAGAGAGAGAGAGAAAGTAGAATGAGAGACAGAGACAAACATAGAGAGTGAGAGAAAGTGTGACAAATGTGCTTTTGCTTTCAAGCGTCTGCGAAGCAAGATGAGTCTTTTTACACCCTGACAACAAATGGAGATATCAGGGATATTAAAACAGACAAGGCCCCCTTTAACCTACTTGGCACAATTTGCTTGGAGTTAATAGTCTGTTGTTGGAGATTTGATCAGCACAGAGCCAAGTGGATCACATCCAGTCCAAACAGTCCACAGCAGCTGTCACTTCTAATCACATCAGCTCCAATGCTATACGAGGCTAATTCAGAGAGAGAAAAAACTGCTAAAGGATGGGAGTGTAAGTGTGTGTGTCTGCTATGTGAGTATGTGTATGACTGTGCATATGCGCCTTTCCCCCTTGTTTCAACAGCAAACAGCTTGTGGTGTTGGAAAGTATAGATTGTGTGTTTGAAAGGTCTGTATGTGCAAGGACTTGAAAAATGTCCAAGTCATATCTCATCTATGTTTTAATTCCTGGTTAAGGTGTCCGTGTGGTTTGAGTAATTGATGCCACAAAAATTCCTGATTAAATCATTTCAACTGGGAGAGTACAATTTTCCTATCTTATTTTTAAAATGAAAGAAAAAGAATGTAGCCCTATGTACTTTGGGCCTTTTTTTGGACACATTTCTTGCTATTCCTTTTTGTAAATGGGATTTGGATGTATTAAATTAGTAATACGATAGTTAGTTTAGTGAGCAGATATTTTAAACATATGCTGTCATGATGGATGCACACAATTGGGCTACCTGATACAATTGAGATGGGACGGAATTTGATTTGACATTATTTGTCCAATGCAAACCTTCAATCAAATGTTTCCGTTGTTTTTTAATGATAATAGGCCTGTTAAATAAAGTATTTTCACATCCTTAAATATTGCATGACTACCGGGGGACAGGGAACATTTCTTAACCAATAAAGTTTCAAAACTTGTAAAATGGGAATTGGTGAGTTTCCATCATTAGATATAACCCTGTGTAATTGATTTTTGAGCCAATAAGTTCCATAAAATACAACATATGTAATGAGATATTTGTTTGGTGTTGAATGTGTAGCATAATGACATAAAATTTCCATAGAATTTGTAATTGTGTATATATTTGGGATATGTTGTATATTTATTGTCTGTTGTAATATTATCATGTTTATTTATTTATTTCTAGGATCAAGTTGTTTACATGAGATTTAGCTGATTGCCATCAAAAGTTCATTCTGTCTGTTTGAAGGCAATGTAATGTGACAGCTCTGCCACCTTCCTGCAGGGCCATAACACATCTCAACCTGACCTTATCTTGCAAAACAATCATGTGTAGCTATTTTACATTATATCACATTTTTGGGTGGGGAAGTAATTCTGTACTTAAATTAATTGCTAAATAATTTCAATAAGCCTTTTCTTCAGTATCAAAGCTGCTGCTGAAAGGCACGTTGTAAATTATTTCCAGTAAAAAATTGACTAGATCAGAAATGCAAAAACGCATTTCTCATCACTTTTTTTTCCCCAAAAACACACAAACTAATGTGAAAATGACAGAGGAAAATGGCACCAAGAAGGACAAGGGTCACATTTCTAATTTTTCCTGCTCATTCACTGCCATTTTCCATCCATCCATGGACCTTTCCTTCTAGCCTGACAGCTCCTATGTGGTGCTCCAGCTGACTTTACAAAACCTTGTAATTCCAGCTTTATAATTTATTGTGTTTTGTGTGAAATAGAGGCTGTTGTAATTTGCCATGGGTATTGTAGAATTTAAGTAGAAGTACACAGTCAATAGTTTTTGCACTGTAACGGATGGCAAAAAGGGCTCGGCACAAAATAATGGTAATTTTTTTTTTTTTTATGGTTGAGTATTCTGTCGTAAATTGAAAAACAAAATGGTTTTCATTCCTCAAATCCTCTATCATTTTTGATTTGTTTTTAGAATGAATAGAAGAGGTATAATAGCATTGTAAAGTGAAATGCATTTTTATTTCAGTCTAAAAGAAAAATACTTCCATCCTGGAATTCTCGTTAATAAAGTTCTTAGTCACAAGTAATAAACTCCATTTAGTATGTCTAAAAAAGAGAATTTAATTTAATTTTTCCAATACAGCAGGTTTGGATTATCACAGTGAACTCTAATTTGACTGGAATATTGAAGGTAACTAATAAAATGTATTCCTCCAGGCATTAAAGGGGCATTTATTGTATACTTTTGTATATTTGAGAAAGGTTAGGCATGGTAAAAACAAAAACCAGAACTTTATCAGTGTAACAACACAACCAACCGAAAACTCAAATATTCCTGAAGTTGTAAAAGCTGCAAAACAAGTGCTTGCTCAACTCATAGGGAGTTAAAAGGTATCTGCTTCTTCATTTGAAATCCTTTGTTGTTGTGACACAAAACCTTGGCTTGTTTTTCGTGACCTCTGAGATGCTGGAGCAGAGAAAGACAATCCTGCTTAAGCTGAGAGAGCAGGGGAGGTTTTAGAAAACAGGCTAGGGACAGGGGGGGTCACAGATGGGATCTCAGATGGGATAATTACCATGTGTCCCAAATCCTGCCTGACTCCAACCTCTAATCCAGACAGGAAGAGAAAACACAGAGAAAGCCCAATTATGTTCTGAACTTCCCCTTTCTTTTTCACCTTTCCTTCTCTCTTTCCAGCCACAATTCTTTCCTTATACCCCTCACCATCAGACCTTAGAATTAGAATCAGCGCTGAAGATCATGACTGAATAAACAGTGATGCATTTACTATTGTACGTTCTAAAGTCCACTTGAATGGTGATGCCACTGGTTATCTTACAGAAATTAAAAATCTCTTACTTAGCTACACAAAATATGAAAGGAATAAGCACCAGGACTACAAAGAAACTTGCAAGCAAAGAAGACTATTTACTGCAACTCCTTGTTATCAGACCAACTGAAGCATTGCGTTCAGTGTTTAATTCAGGTTTAAATTAAACCTGCTGTAAATGTTACAGACTGCAGATGAAAATGTGTCATTGAAATTACATTCATATCACCTCACAGGGATGTTGATGATTCTCATGTGAGCACTGCTCTCAATAAAGACAGCTTATAGTCCAAGCACTTTGCTCCATATGCATGTGAACATTAGAGGTAATTGACTGGTTTGATACCTGGATTTGCAAAATACACATCTGCTTAACTTGTTCCTCTAAACTCATCTGTGCAGGTGTGGAGATGATCCAGTATACAGAGCAATACCGTATATGTATTTCTGAACTGCAATCCCTACAACAAGTAGAGCCAATCTGGACCTCAGAGACACACAAAAGAGTCTGTTCTAGGGGTTTGTGGTTGTGATCCACATCATGATTTTTTTTGTGTGATGGATGATGTCCTTCTAACAATAGGCCTACCTCTGTCTGTATTATTAATGAAATGTTTGTGTACCTGGGAATCCATAAGAATGAAACAGATGGACCTTAGTGAGGGATCCTGTATCAGAGTGCAATGGCAAGTTCAAAAGTCTGTGCTGAGACCACTCAATACCATGGACCCACCATGTACACCATGATGTACAAACTATGTCTGACAATTGTCTAATGTATTTTTTTTTTTTTTAAACTGCTACAAGTGTAATGTAACAAGTAGGTAGTGTCCCATCTAGGATGGTGACTAAGATGGCATGTTCTTTGCCTTGGGACACAGAGGAAGTAGTTGAACTCAGTCTACCAGAATTCTTTTCATTTTCCACAATCTTACAGGTTTTTACCCCTGAATGTTAATGGCACCTCAGTTAAATCCAGTGCTAGACACACAAACACACACAATATACCCTAGAAAAAAAGTCAAACAAAGATCTCAAGTCATGAGGTCACTGCTGTCATCATGTTTTGGCTTTTGGCTTTCTGGTTCTTTGTCCCTCTATTTTGTTTCTCTCTGTCTCTGTAAATTTTAGTTTTGCTAGTTTGTAATGCCCACCTCTTTTCTGTCAAGAACAACAAAATCCTTTAATCTTATCTAGTTTCTAGGTTTGGTTATAGTTATCAGGTTTATCATTAATCAGGGTTTCAAACTGATAGTTTGGTTTATTATTTTAAGTAAATTATTCAGTTGTCATTTACTGTCTTTCAGGATGGGCCGCGAGATAGGATTTAATATTAATTAAATGTCAATCCGTTTGGTATAAATATGTATTGTCTTTGGCAATTATGTATAATTCAAGATAGCTGGATTTAATTTAAATATTATGATGTGGTTCGAGTAGTAACTCTCTTGCAGTCACTCTGAATCAAGATTACATCATGTAAAATGTAATATTTTACAAGTATAGAAAACTAAGGCCTATATGAGAAATGCCACATCTGAAACTATTTTGTGATGAGATGTATAATGCATTTAATGTGATATATTTATATTTTATTTTTTCTGTAAGAACCTCAGGAAAAGCTTCTGGAACTCTGGTGATCTCACGACACATCATTTGAGACAAAATTTCTCTGTGGGCATAGTCAAAGAGACACTCAGTAGGTCTGCTTTAATAATTAAAAATAATAATGGCTTGTTGACCAGCTTTAAAAAGCCCAGCCATCCACTGTCATCCTGTGCCGTACTTGATAAAAGCAAATAAATTTGCTATAGCACTGGTGGTATGCATAACCGTCAGGCCATCTGAACAGTTAACCTGATCATCCACAGACATTAATCACACACTGTTGTTATCTTTGTTATTCAGAAACCTTAAAAACTGACCAGTATATGAACTGACAATTGGGAAAACTGGACGATTTCACTAAAACCACATGGGGACAGTCCAAAACATGGTCCACACACATAATTGTGATTTTAATTTCATTTTCAAAAGAAGCAAACAGTTGACAAATTAAGACAAAGACAGGTTGAGAGGAAGAGGTGGTGTGTTGACCAGGTCTGTGGTATTATTCAGTCCATAGCAGAAAGAAATATTGCTTTAAGGGGGACAACTTCTCAAGCAAGACAAGACAATGGTAGCTTTTGTAAAGAAGTGGAGCTTATTGACATGTTTGACCCAGTTATGAGGAGTCATGTTACTAAGGTGGAAGGAGAAGCAAACCATACTACATATTTTTGAAAAGCAGTTGACTGTACCAGTGGTCAGGTCAGTTAATGGTATTGTCTTGCACGTTGTTGCAGAAATTAAAAAATCAAAATATTATTAAATAATTTGACTTGCTCCCCTCGTGTTTCCCACCCTAAACAATAATCATTTGTATGTGTTATATTACACACAGTCATAAGGGATGACTATTTCATGGACCCCTTGTGGCAGAGGATTAAGCAGAACAAATCTTATCATCTCTACATTTGATATCACCTTTTGACAGGCATTTCTTGGTAGTGCTGTTCAAACCAGGCTGCTTAAAATAAAACCAATGGCTTTATTCTTGCCATGTGACGATAGTTCTTTGAACCTAGTAGTAGCTGATGCAGCAAAAAGAACAATAGGAGTTCAGAACAGACTCCTATTGTTCTTGGGCACTCAGTGGAGACTGCAGTTGATCTGGCACTGGAGTTAGTTAGGGACACATGCCGGCCCAACTGAAGAGTTTTATCACTTCTACACTTTGTGTTGTGTCTGTTACAAGTCACTGTTGGTTTGGAAAAGATCCATGAGTTTGTTTTAAATGACTACTTCCCTGAGGTGAGGGTACACCCGACCTTCTCCTGCCCCAATCAGAATGACTGCAGCCACTTGAGTGTCATATGCAATTGCAAACTATCAGAATTGTCATGATTTGGGTTTTGAGTTCTGTATGTGAGCATTTCCTGTTTTATTTTGAAAAGTGTTGTTCCTCCTGCGTCTCTGTGTGCTTGTTTCCTGTTTCCTCCTGTCTGTTTCATCTGAGTCTCGTTTGCCTCCTCTGCCTTGTCTATATCTTGTTAGTTGACTTATGTGTGCCTCATGTCTCTAGGGATTGATCAGTGTTTCCTGCATTTCCTTGTGATTTTGGATTTAGGTTTGGTGTTTTCTGTTTGTAAAATAAACCTTTGTGAACTGCTATCACAACAACCCCAAGATTTCAAACCAGTCAGGAAATGTGAAATGGAATTGCCTACGTTTATTTTGTATGTTGTGCTTCACATAGGCATCATTTGTTGTGCCTTATAGGAGCAGGTTATTAGCCACAATTAATAATTATCTATGATAATTATAATTATGTATAATAGTATAATTATATAATAAAGAATATTATTATTAATAAGAATTAATAATTACGGGGCACCACCCTGGTATCAGGGACCAATAACCAACTCGAAAATCAGTGTCACAAACGTTCGCTTACAGATATCAGGGAGGTACTGATATGCATAAGACGAACAATGAAGGTGTGAATCCGAGCACTGACTCTTTTAACCAGCCTTTACAACAACACTTGTACAAACAATGCAGACAACTTCTCTTTAAAACATAACAGAATTTATTAAAATCAATGATATCAATTAGTAATCGATAACACACCAATCAATAAACATCCATCATGTACCTATTCTAAATTAGCGGTATACAAGGGCGTGTGTGTGTGTGTGTGTGTAAAAGAGGAGGGGTGAGGTTGCGGACGTAAGGGAGGAGAGGGAGTACGTCACGCAAGAGTTTCGGTCAGGGGAAATGACCGCGAGGTTTGAAAAAGACAACGGCTAGTGGCGTCTATGAGCTTAGCCCGTGTGTCTCTGACAAATGAGGTTTCACCGGTGTATACCCGGTGTGTATGTGCGTGTCGGTTAAGGGGGAAAGAGGGGAAAACACAGCACATAAAGAAAAATTCTTCGGGCTCCGGTCGTCAGACCGTAGTACACCCGATCAAATAAACAAATGGGACGCTTGGTCCATTAATTCAAAGCGCGGGACTTGTAGTCCCTTAACTTATACAATAAACATTATATGGAAACACAAAAGCTACATCTGCCCACATCAAGCCTCTTACGTGCCTCCGAAGCAGGGAGAAAGTTAAAGAGATCCGCCTCGGGTATCCGCAGCGCGTTCCTTGGCTGGCGTCGAGCGGTCCGTGTCTCGCTCTTCTGGCGACGGCGATGTGGTGAGTTCCTCGGCGGCAGCGGGGAAGATCTCGGGTGAACTGCGGCGTACTTTGTTGCGCCTTTAACAAAGTCGGCGCGCTTGTCTTTATGAAGCATCCGATCAGGTGATTGCTCAGTGTGCGTCAAAAAAGGAAGAAAAACGCGGGGAAAGCTTGGAGTAGCTCTCCACTGTACCCGGTGCACTGGGAAAAAGCAACGGAGGGGGCCGCGGCTGCGTCTTTATTACCTGAGTGACATCACCGGGGACCCCTGCTGGGAGCGCCTGACTTCGGCCAATGTCCACCCTGAGTTTTTGTTCAAACTCAAATTCACGCTTAGGTGTGAAACGTGGGGGTTGTGGCGCCGTTTTCAAACGGTCAACCAACTCTGGCTCAGGCTTTTGGAGGGACATGTAGGCCTCTCTATTGTTCTTTTCAGAGCACATGAGTAGAGATCCCAACATGTACTACCAACCAATAACAGCACCCACTGACCCGTTCACACACATTAATACACAGCCGTCTTTACCAACTGAGTCACAGAATAAGTCAGGGGGTAGCTAAAAGACCATTTGAATAGAGCTCGAGAATGACCTGAAGCAAGACCTGGAAGCTGCAGGTAAAGCCCTCAGAGAATATAAAGGCAATGCTCTCCACCACCAGTCTCCATGCATCATCAACCCTAAAGACTATCTCCACTACTGGCAAAAATGCTTATGGAAACACATTTTGCTACACAAGAGGCTGTAGGTTATTGGGAGGATATATCGTTGTCAGACGAGACAAAAATCTGGAGGAGAGAAGGAGTGTAGAGAAATGGCTCTGATATAACCCTTAGAATACCATATCCACTGTGCTCAGAGGTATTGGCTCTTCATCTTTTCATGGTACTGACAGAACTGAAATTATTGATATGAAAGTGAATGAATCCAGGAACCCACTAGAACGATGAGGATGAGTCGAGTTCATCTTCCTGCTGGACAATGACCTAAATCATGCTGCAAAGGGGACTATCAATTGATTCTACAAGAGGAAAATAAAAATTGTGGGTTGGTCCAGTCAATCACTAGATTTATACCAAACAGAATATATGTGAAAGGGACTAAAGATCCAGGTCCACCATCAGGCCCCACTGAATCTTTAAGATTCCAAGTCTATCTGTGTGTAAACACTGTAAGAGACAAGTGTCATAAGTCCTTAATACTTTTTTCACTTTGTGTTACATAAATTTTCTATGTTTTGGATTGTTACAATTTCATATTCTCATTTAGTTACTACAGTCAATTCAGGAAGGGGTTCTGATAGGTTGAATGAGTCATATTGACAGGGATACTAATCAGATCTGTCTTATATCTTAGTCTGTGCCAACTCCGTATCTGGAAAGGAGAAGTGTTGATAATGGGGTTTTTTTTCCATTTTGCCATTATTTATCCAGCTGACAAGTCAAAGCCAGGAGGCAGTTTTCTAGGACATAGAGGCTGCAATCCAGGCTAGTCATGTTGGCTGCAAATTTTCAGCTCAAGTGGAGAAATCATACATCATACAGAGACACAAAAATAGAACAAGTCACAAGTTCACTGTCAATACTGAGCTCCTCTTTGTCCATTTCACAAACTGTAAAAATATCTATCTACACTATAAGTCATTGACCCCCGCCCCACCCCTCAAGACTGTTCTGCAAACACAAAACGTTCCATACGAACATTCTTTTGCTAAAATATAGCTCCCAATGAATCCAGTGGTTACAGGACAAATCAAACAATGGTTCTAACGTCAAGATGTAAACCATAATTCATGAAATTATATTTAAACAAGGACTACTACTGACAGTCAACTAAAAATCAGACTATTATCACTACAAGTACTTCTGATGAACACTTATGCATTAATTTTTCAAAATAAGAGCACACCACAATATTTAACTAAACCCCCTTTCTTTGAAAGTCTACACACAGTATTTAAAAATATCTTTCTCGCATGAACTTTGAACTAAGCTTTTCAACACATTTCACTTTACTTATTTCACTTTCATTTACATTACATTTTGTAACTTCAAGAACACAACTTTTCTTTTTTTCACATAACTGTTCTCATGAACCCAATATTATGTCATGGTTTTGAGTTTCTGTTGGTGTTTTTGTTTTCTGTGTCTTAGTTGTCTGTGCTTTTGGTTATTTCCTGTTTTATTTTGAAAAGTTTGTCTCTTGTGTGTCTCTGTGTACTTGTTTCCTGTCTCATTGGTTCGACTTGTGTCTTGTTTGCCTGTACTCCCAAGTCTATATAGGTTGCGTCACTTCCTTCATTCTCAGTCAGTCTGTTGTGTGTGCTCATGTGCCCTCATAGTTTCCTTGTGTTTTTCCTCCTTAACCCTCTGAAAGGTGCCCAGTCAACCCAGCAGGAAACCAGGGGAAGACCACTCAACCAGGCAAGCCCAAGACCCAAAGCAACTACCTTCCACATCAGCAGCTGAAGAGGAATTCAGGGAAGAGAGAGAGCAACTCCTGAATCACCCCTTTATAAATGGCTGCACACAGGTGATGCGTATCTCTTAGACGAGATGGGAGGAGCCAAGTCACCAGGGTCTCTAAGGGAAAAAGAGGGAAAACAGACAGAAACCAGCCCCTAGTCTGCCCTCACAAGGCCCAGGGTCATCACAGACATCTTAGATACTTAATCACAACAACTAAGCTGTCCACTAAATATGAATGAGGTGTTTGAGAGTTATACTACAGTGCCAGGAGTTTTATCATCCATAATCCACACTAGCCGTCTCAGTGTGAGCTGACTTAAATGTCAAAGTCTGTCTTTTGTTAAACACTGAAGTGTCATTTAACCTCCTCTCCCTAAGGATTTTGTTCCATTAGGAAGGTCTGAAGGACTGCTGAGACATAAATGTGCAAAGTCTCTGTCCAGTAAAATTATAGCAACAGTCTTGCTAAAAATAAGCAAGAGTTTTGTTTTAAGACAATGGACATTACATTGGTAACCTGTCTACACTGGTAGACAGTGTACCAATGTAGGGACCAACATTGCAAGATATTGATCTGGAGCTTTCATTGAAATCAACATATATGTATCGTATTAGGCCACTGTTGGTAGGTGATTACTGTTGTTGAGGGTACACCATCTTTTTGGTCTTGTCAAGAAGCTTACTAGTTACTGATATGTGATTTGGGGTTTATTTTTACTTAGTTCAGTTGGTTATTTAGGCCAGGCCACAAACCCATTTTCCTGGCTCCATCTCTGAACCTTTGTCATCCCCTGATGTACCTCACTTAATTCATCTAGGACAAAAATTTGCATCATTCTTGGAATGACTACTACAATCCATCAAACAAAGTCTTTCTGCAAGTAGATTTTTTGTTGGACCAGTGATATGATGAGTAGACAGGCAATTGTCTTTGGCAACTTAAGATTACTTAGGAGCAAATACTGTCCACTTATAGCTGTTCTGTCAGTTATGCCTTGGCAGATGGCCTGTTCATTATATGATCTACATAGATGTTGTTTTGCATGAAATCCTCACTACTAGTGCATTGAACAAAGTAATCTTGTTTAGTGTGGTACTATTATCCTGCACTGTTTTAAACATGAGCACAAAGGGATTAAAGCCCCGTTTACAATATGCAAACATTTATGTCTGACCTGAGAGATGTGAAAAAGACACACACACGCAATAAAATCCATGCCCCATCTTGTTTAGCCATTTGCTGTAGCTCTTTCTTTGTCTCCTACCAATCTTGTTAGGGGGCAGCCAACAGACTTAGAGACCTCTCTTGTTTTTCCAGTATTATTAGGGGGCAGGCAGCAGAGCTGTCTGTGTTGTAGATCAAGTGTAGATCAGCTCAGCAGCACACCTGAATGGTTTGTTCCCAAAACTTGGATCTGTCTATCTGGCCTTACTGCCCACAAGAGTAGTGGATACAGAGTCACACTGTGTTGGAACTGCGTTGGAACACTTGTAGTGTTGTGGGTGTTTTACTGTTTGAGAAAGTATTTACCTTGTGGGTAGTGGTTGTTATTAACTGATTTGTGGGCTATTTGTGGGCTACACCCATGTAGTAGCGTCAGTTTTTCACTGCATCCTACTAATTCTTAAACTTAATATTTATCTAAGTGGAGTTTTTTTTCAGATCTGTTCTTTCCTGTGCAAATTAATATCTCATGACTGTAATGTTTGGAATTTGCTTGTGTAATGTTTCTTGCCCTGGGTGTGTTTTGATCGGGGCACCTTATGAACAACCCCAGAGACTTCCTCTGATACTTCACTGAATATAAATGATGTTAGTCCCTGTTTTGTTCAGTCTTTAAGGCCATCAATGGTGAAGTGAACCTGTCTCACTCTTTTGCTGAACAGGTGGTACTGAGCTTTCTGAAGAATTCTGTAGGCTCTGTAACCTTCAGTCCCTGTCACCCTCAGTCAAACAAAGCTGTAAGACTTTAGGAATGATCCTATGTCACCTGCATCTCAAGTTAATGTACAGGTTGTTCCTCTAATCTCCAAATATTCTGAAAACCTTTTCATACTCCACATAGGCCATGGCATATAGTTGAAAAGAAAAAGCTGGTCTAACATGAGTTAAAATTGTGTTCTCTTTAAGCATTTTCAATGTTCCTTTTAGGTGCGAGTATGTCTGTTTTTTTCTTAGCTGTCTGTCTACAGTCAATAAACATAGCCAGTTTAATTGACCCTGTGAAGGCTCTCTCTGCTTCATTATATGATAAGTGCTATGTTTGAAGAATTATTTGCATGTAGGTGTTTGCAATGTGGTAATGTGATCACAGTTACATGTACAGCTATATGTACTCATTTTTATAGAAAAGATGTACATGTATTTTCATGTGACCCTCATCAAGTGTGTGTGAAGGACATAGAGCTGGAACAGGTGGCTCCAACACAGGACTCTGGGTGATAAATGACAGTAGGCAGGAGTCACAACTGCAAGTCATTGTTATCATCATCACCAAAACCTCCTGGATCAGAGAGAGAGAGGTGTCTGTGTCTGTGTGTGTGTGTGTGTGTGTGAAGAATGTGGTAGGTATATGATCTAACTTGTTCTGCCTTTGAATATAAATATGCATTTTAGTATAAGTCTTGTATGTCAGTTCTGATGATAGACAGTACTTAAAAATTCACTTTGCTTACACTAAACTTGAAAGGTGTTGCTACAACATAGTGATAGCTTACAGGTGTGGGAGAGAGCAAGAGATAGAGACAGGGACACTTTGTGATGTGACAGTGATAGAGACAGACAGAGGTCGAAAGAGTGAGAGAGGTGAGCTGTGAGTAAGAGAAAGGAGGGGTGTTAGCTGATGTGTGTCTCTCCAGAAAGACTAAGATAATATTTGATTGCAAAGGTTTCCCTACTATTCTCAACTCCCAACTGAACTGCCACCTGAGTATGATTGCTTAAATGCCCTAAAACTATGACCAAAGTTCTCTTTTTGAAAGTGATGGAACACAAGAGATCTTAAAACTCCTGTGATCTGAGCCATTTAAAACTGTTTTCAGCTTTTGATGTTTAGTTAGGCTATATGTTGCCAAGTCAAGCAGCAGTCATGCAGTGGTTATGCAGTTCAGAGGAGCAGAAAGAAGAAAAAATCGAATATCAACAGAAACCTTAAAGCACCTGCAAAAATATGTGTTAAAATTCAAAAAAGGTTTGACCTAAAACTACAGAAGCTAGGAAATGTTTGCTTGCTTCAAGTCAGAGTACAGGGTTCGGTACAGGTATGGATCATCAAATTGAACTTAATGTACTGAATCATGGCTGTCACTGAATGAAACTGGAGCTTTTAGCAGAAGACCTCTCGTTATTAAGAGTCACTGAGAGCAGCAGTGTAATAGACAGCGCGCTACTATCGCTTTAAAGGCTTATTTAAATAGTGAAAGCTACAGGAAAGTACAAAGCAAGTCTAACATATCCAGGATGTCTTTTCATTATCTGACTTAACTAAGCTGTACAAATGCAATCACCCAAAGCAGTCACATGACAGTGGTTATCAACTCACTAAGTATACAAAGGGTTTCCTCATCTAGTTATGAGCACATTCACATAAAAGGGATGATGTTGGCACCAGATGCTGAGACAAAAATGTCTAGAGCTGCATATTTCTAACAAGGGGACCAAACGATAGTCTGAAAAAATAATTGACCATGGTTGATATAATCCATACTAAAAGTAATACAGCAAAATTCAGGAAGAAAAGTTTAACAAAATCTATGTGAATGTATGTCAAGATTAACTCTAATATCAGTGATCCATCATTTTCTTTTAGCACCCTGTTAGCATGATCCTTTGAGCTGCTACCCAAATTCAAATAGAATTAGCGAATAACAGATTAACATGATTATAAAAACTTCAAAGCAGTAAGTACATAGGGTCATGTTCATATCTTATAACTAACAAGTACAATGTTGTGGCTCAATCAGTCTTTGTAGGATGATATCAAAATTCAAAAGCACAATGAATTGACTGTGACATTGCATCATTCACAGCATTCATTGAACTAGTAGTAATAAGTAGTAGTAGTAAGTAATGCAAGATAATGCATGTAGACTGTAGGACTGTGAGAACCTAAGTCTGACATGCTGTATTTGCAAATCAAGGCTTAAAAAGCTGACAATAATCAGTCAGTAATAAGTTACCATGGCAATATACCAGGTACAAAGTGAGCTGTTGTCCTGAAAACCCAGAGCTTAACATGAAATTACCTTGCTAACTTCAAACCCTACTTTTGTAGTACAGGCTTCTGCACAACACATGTGACTACAAATGGACACACACACACACACACACACACACACACCTACATCAAAATGCATCAAAAGGCCAAGGAAATGGACACACACTATATTTTGATTTTAGACTCAGAGTTTAGTTTTGCCCTGAGTTTGTTTTACTCATGCTGTGTTGTTTCCCAGCAGTTCTGCCATTATAATCCTGTGCTGATCAGTGCTGGAGGAATTCTTGGGCTGCACTTCCAGAAGAAGTTCTTTGACTTCTCACAGGGGCCTGTGCTGCTGCGCTGGGCCTCAGCTTCCATCTGGAGCACAACTAGAGGTGTGAACATTGTCTTCAACAGTCTCCTTCACTGCCCTTCACCACTGTACACCACTTTGGTACATTTGCAATGACACTGAAAAATGCTATGTAGCTGCTATGGCAAAATTTCTTCCTTCTTGTCTTCTTAAAGAGTTAGGAATATTGGACACTGTTGGTATTTATGTGCATTTTCCAATATAATAATGATGCATTTTTTGTTAGAACTATCATCTTTTTATTATATATTATATTATTATGTAATAATATATATATATGCATGCGTGTGTCATTAGTATTATTATTATGATTATTTATGATATTATATATTATCATTTTATTATATATATCACCTGCTCTACACCAAGAAGCAGAGCCTTAAGAATCACTGATCTAATTTGACCAAAGTCACACACAACAATTACGTAAAGGTTCACAAACAGCAAACACAATACAATATAAAAGTAGCACACATAATTGGTAAATAACCATTGGCTTTGCTGATGAGAACAAGAGTAAGAGTTAGTACACATAGCTGTGGTATATATAAGTTACCATAGATCTCTGTTAAGTAGCTTATTCTTTAGCAAACAAAAATATAGCAAACATGTCCATTTTTTACAAAGGCAGTGAACAATTCTGGTCCTTATCATTATTTAGGACTGCTTCTTTAGCTTAGGGTCAAAGAACGAAACCTGTTAACCTTCCTCAGCATGTTTAAGATGAAGAGATGTTTTACACTTATCATGACAAAGCACATGTTGTGCTTCGCATAGGCATCATTTGTTGTGCCTTATAGGAGTAGGTTATTAGCAAAAATTAATAATTATCTATGATAATTATTAATAGAAAGAATATTATTATTAATAAGAATTAATAATTACGGGGCACCACCCTGGTATCAGGGACCAATAACCACTCGAAAATCAGTCTCACAAGCGTTCGCTTACAGATATCAGTACCTGGGAGATACTGATATGCACAAGACGAACAATGAAGGTGTGAATCCGAGCACTGACTCTTTTAACCAGCCTTTACAACAACACTTGTACAAACAATGCAGACAACTTCTCTTTAAAACATAACAGAATTTATTAAAATCAATGATATCAATTAATAATCGATAACACCTCAATCAATAGACATCCATCATGTATCTATTCTAGATTATACAAGTGTGTGTGTGCGTGTGTGTATGTGTCTGTGTGTGTGTGTGTCTGTGTGTGTGTGTAACAGAGGAGGGGTGAGGTTGCGGACGTAAGGGAGGAGAGGGAGTACGTCACGCAAGAGCTTCGGTCAGAGGAAATGACCGCGAGGTTTGAAAAGACAACGGCTAGTGGCGTCTGTGAGCTTAGCCTGTGTGTCTCTGAAAAATTAGTTTTCACCGGTGTATACCCGGTGTGTATGTGCGTGTCGGTTAAAGGGGGAAAGAAGGGAAAACACAGCACATAAGAAAAATTCTTCGGGCTCTGGTCGTCAGACCGTAGTATGCCCGATCAAAGAAATCGAATAAACAAATGTGATGTTTGGTCCATTAATACAAAGCGCGGGACTTGTAGTCCGTTAACTTAACTTATACAGTAAAATTGTATAGAAAACACACTTAAAACTACCTCTGCCCAAATCAAGCCTCTTACGTGCCTACGAAGCAGGGAGATGTGTGAGATCCGTCTTTGGGTCCGGCTCGGTTCCTCGGCTCGGATGACGACGGTGGGCCGTGTCGCTCTGTCGGCGGGTTGCACGGCGGGTTGCAAAGGTTGAAGAAAGACGCGACGGTCCTTTCTTCCTTCTGCAGGTACTCTGAAGCGCTGGCGGCGGCGGCGGCGGCGTCCATGGCGGCGGCGGCCAGGCAATTCTCCGCGATCAGCGGGAAGTGGCGAGTCGGGTCTGCAGGTACTTTATTGAGAGCGCTGGCGGCGACGGCGGCGACTCTCCTTCAGATCCGTGTGGAAGCCGACTAGAAACAGACTGGAAGCCGGGTGGAAGAAAGAAGGTTTCACTCCCTTTTACGTCGTGACTAGCTGGGAGCCGGGTGGCAGCCAACTAGACACAGACTGGGAGCGGTTTGAAGCGGTGGTTCACTCCCTTTTGCATCGTGACTAGCGGGGAGCTAGACACAGACTGGGAGCCGGGTGGAAGAAAGAAGGTTTCACTCCCTTTTACGTCGTGACTAGCTGGGAGCCGGGTGGCAGCCAACTAGACACAGACTGGGAGCCGTTTGAAGCGGTGGTTCACTCCCTTTTGCATCGTGACTAGCGGGGAGCTAGACACAGACTGGGAGCCGGGTACAGACTGGGAGCCTAGTTGTGAGGGTTAGGGCAGGTAATATACCTGCAAACATCTGGCCGCACAGCAGGGTGCTGGCGGTTATTGTCCAATGGGAGTCCGCACCCACCGGGGGGGGGACGACAGAGGGGGTTAGGACGGAGATAGCCTGTGCTCCTTCCTGGTCTGGCCCTTTGATCTGAGACAAATGGAGCGGGGTGTTGGTGGTTCCCGTGCCGTTTGGGGGCCAGCGCTCACCAGGGGGGTGGCCGAGCAGGTAGGGGCGGAGGTGTCCCCCACTCCTGTGTGCTCTGGCCCATAGGTCTAAGATAAGGAGCAGCCAGGATGCTAATGGCTCCGTCCAACTGGGGGCTGCACCCAGCAGGGGGGCAGCAGAGTGAATGGGGATGGAGGTGTCCTGCATACCTTTGTGACCTGGCTCCCAGGTCTTAGACAAAGAGAGCAGCCATTTGGTTGGTCTGCAATCTTTGATCTGTATCAGACCTCAGGTCGTAAACCTTGTCGGGGGCCTGTTGTCTGTATGAGGCCCAACACACACATAGTCAAACAGGATCCTCCTCCAGGATCGTGACTGCGGATGTCTTTCTGCCCAAAGAGCCCACCACCACCATCGACCCTCAAGAAAACATATCAATAGTGGGAGCCCCCAAAGGAGAGAGAGAAGAATTCACTTTTGCCTTTTCATGGACAATGTAAAAAGAGGCATTTAAAAAACCAGGAGGGCTGCAGGAACAGACAGAAAACCTCTGTTCTCCAAACCTGTGCTAACCAGCTAGTCTGTTTGTTCATTGTTAATCTCTCCTTGAACATTTACACCAGAAGGTGCAGGATGAGGGCCAACAAAGGATCACCAAAACAACAGACTTCTTTTTCCAGTATGTAGGCAGTGTAACTACGTCCTACCCGTAGGCCAAGACAGAGCCATTAAGAGTTCTTTCCATTCAGGTCATTTGGTCCTCAACATATCGTCCTGCCATTCTTTACTGTTGTACTAATGCCACCTCATATTGCATATATTTTGCACTGGCTACATTCTTTCACTTTTCTGTAACTCACTACTATTGGTTTTGTCATGCACTCATCAGTCACAGAAACTACTGACTATGTTGTTCCACATGTTCATGTTTACTCTATTTTACTTATTTCTATTTAATTTTATCTGTTTGTTAAATTATTTTGTATTTCATTATATTGCTTTACGTGTTATATTCATCTTTTTTTTTAAACCTAAAGCTCAATTGTGCAGTTCAGGTTATTTTGATTAGTAACTCTCCTCTAACTCTAGAGCATGGAATTATATGTTAATTCTATAGAAGACTTTCTCAATTGGAGACAAGGCAAAGGGACAACAGAGTTGTAGCCACCACCCTTTCAAAGTAATTCAACTCACACATGGAACCACACATTTTATTTTATTAAGATTAACCAATCTGCACATGCAGATCCCTACCAATCCCTTTGCTAACTTGCCAGGCAGGTTTGTGAAGAGTGTTTATTATTCAGCATCACAGTGAAAAGACAGCGTTAATGGTAGCAGTTAGTTCATTCAGAGTTACCTCTGACACATTCACATTCAAGAGTTTTATCAAAAACGCTGATTCTGTGATGATCTAAAATACAGACATACCAAACCAAGCCAACACCTTCACACACCAATAGCTGCTACATCAGGAGGTTGGGTGAATTCTTGAGTAGTTGAAGGATTAGAAAGGCGTCACATAAGTACAGTCAATTTACCACAATAATTCATCCATTAGAATGATAGGATCTGCAAGTTACTGGAAGATATATGAATATGGATATTCTAGTTTCATGTATTCAACTGTTTTGATATAACCTTTTCCTAATAATCAAGTTTCATTCATTACTACTAATATTTATAGAAAAGCACATTACATAGTCTTGGTGGGGCAAGTACTTTGTGCTGACAGGTTTTGCACCAAAGTGCTTCACAAAGACATACATACACACAGACATACGTACACAAATACAAATCATAAAGGCATATATGTGCATAACAGATGTTATGGAAATAAAACATCATCAACATTGAGATGAAGATAGATCTGAATTTTATGTTGTTTAATAATTACTTAGAGGAAAATAAAATGTACACAGTGTGCAATGTGTAAACAGAATATTAAACTCAGGGGACTTACTTTGGGATATACTATGGGCTGACTCTTTCTTGTCAATATTTTGTGAAAAAAAATACAAAACAAATTCATTTTATGTTTTAATTCATTCAATATACCATTCATGAAAAATAAACTCATTTTTTTCCTTCAAAATGTCTTTAAGGAATATTAATTGTGTGTTAATTTTTACACTTTTAAATTGTATTTGGTTCTATGTCCATTTGAATGGGCAGTAAAAACACATAATTACTTATTTAAATCATTTTATTATTTATTCATTAGATTCTGAAGAGACTAGCTAACACAGCCAAATGGATTTGGAAGTGAATTTGGAAACAGTTGCTGCGCTTGCTAGTTTAAGAGAAAGTACATGAATGGCTTAAAAGTACTACAGTGGTGATAGCACCACTGTCATAAAGGCTGATATAATAAACTAAAAGTGACTGTGAAAAGCAAGAGTTAAAACGATAGTCATTATGACATAAATCTTGAAATGAAGTGTTTTGTTTAATGACATCAAGACATACATGAAAAATGCTGTTAAAAGATGTCTACAACCAAATTAAATTTGAATTCAATAAAAATCTGCTTAATGAACAATGAAATAATATTTGTTTTTATTGGTTAATTTAAAATGTAAAAGTAAAATGTGATGAAAAAGTATTTCATATTAAACATGGTCAGGTTCCATATTCACCTGTACCACTGCAATATTATTTAATGTGACACCTTTTGTGTTTACATGGAGAATGACGGCTGTAAAATTAATGTATATTGAATGTAACATACTGTCAGTGGGACATCTGGTTAGTGATGATAAGTATGTGTCTGTTCATACACTTGCATTCAATTTACTTGATATACACAGTCTCAGAATTAAAAACACAGCCCTACTCAGAATGTTTGAACAAGAAACAAATGAATGCAGTACATAGTTTCAATGCACTTCTGTCCATTTAATGAAGTCATTGTTGAGGTAACAGTACACAGGTGACTGTTGTAAGACAAAAGATAAGTGCAAAGTTTTTATAGTATTGCACACACCTGACACTGTATCTACCATACATATTCCTGTCACACCAATACACTGATGAGGCTATAACGTCAAGATATTACTGAATTAACGGGTTGATTATTTGACTTTTTGAAATGATTTCTTTTGGTCTAATCCTGAATTCTGTACATGGGAAAGGCAGGAAAAATAAGAACAATTTATGTCACTATAGTATACACATGATTGCAGTAACAGTGATCCACATTTTCTATCTTTAAGACACGACACCATATACTGATAAGTTGTTATTCTCTACTTCTGCATAGTGCTTTCAGTTCACATTGCAATACTTTACACTGTTACATTATAACTCTGTATATATAAAATAACAATATGTTATACATTTCCTAGAAAAACTGGAAAAAAAGATTTAAAAGCCCATGTTTATGGTCAGGAAAAGAAGTGCTGTTCATAGAGCTGTTTATGTGCAGTAGCTTGTTACTGTAGATGCCAGGTTTGCAAGAAAAGCAATGCATCAAAAACTCTGTGCACTCCAAAAAGTGGAACAAGGGCGTACAAGAAACAATAGAGTAAATTTAGGTCTTGGACAAAGACAAAGCAAATCAACTCATCAGGGCATGGAATGATATTTGAGTGAAATTTGAGTTGCAACGCCATCCATGTATATGATGTTGGGATGGGATTTTAATGTCTAGACCATGTTTTAGTTACTGGACCCTCAAAATCCAAATTTAGTCAGGCCAAAGTAGAGAAAGCACCAGGGTTAAGACACAATCAATCAAGCAAATAACTTTAAATACACTGTTGCCCATAAAGTTGGAATAAAATATTTTTTTACTCTTCTTATGAAATGATTGTGACAATGTGATTTATTCTTGAAAGATAAAGCGTATATCTTCTCATCATTACACCTGGTTAAAATTGATTACTGATATGTATACATAGGAATAAAAAGAGGAAAGTGTCTGAAAACAAAATTATTCCAACTTTGCGGCTAACAGTTTATCTTTAAAATGACCAAGAGGACAAACATTAAAGGGATAGCCACTTGTAGATATATTAGACCACTCATCCATGCTGATTGCTGCTGAGTTGGAAATGGTAAACAACATTTTTATTTGCCATAATTGTTGTGATGCAGTGTCAAGAAATTCCTAAATGTGGGAGTTTGATATCAGCCAAAAAGTTCTTAGTTGTGTTTTAGTTAGAAGTGTAATTTAATACAGCAGAAAAACTCTTTTTCTGTGAAGAAAACATTTTTGCATTTTATTGTATCATTGTATCATCATCATAATACTGTATATATATAGCAATGTTCTCTTTTATTCAGCCATATACTATGGTACATACCAAGATTATGTGTAATTGTCTCATAGTCAGACCAGCTCTGTTATCCCACCTCTGTGTGTCTTCCCAACTACTGTCAGTGACAGGTTTATAAGAAATATGCCAAATTCAAAGGTATGTATACCCTTAACAGCAGAAATATTACTTCTATTTCCCCTGTCAATTTCAGGAAGCCCCACATTAAAGTTTTTAACAAAACAGCATTTTTCACCATATAGCAGTTGGATAATAATGCGATATGTGGTTAAAAACAGTCCAACATTTTGAAAAAGAAGCTTGTGTCACCCACTGTGGTACGTGAGGGTATCCGGTTAATCATGTGTTTTATCTAGTTTAGCACAAAGAGTTTGAAGGTTATGTGCACAGTAACTGTAGAGTTGTTGGTGAAGGAATGGCACCAACACTACATTTTGTTCTACGATGCTGTTATCATGCAGTAGATGTGCTAGATGCAGAAGCAAATAATGGATCTTTTCATCTTATTTTGGAGAAAGCAACCAGGCATGCTATATTCCAGCCATAGCCAAGATTTTCAAAATGCTAAAGTTATGAGTCAAAAAGTAAAACCAACTACTTCTCCAAATGTTACCCACCAGCAGAATTGTCAAGCTGGATGAAATGTAGTAAATTAGTCTAAATAAATATGAATTACATCAAGGTCATAGTGGTGTAAGACAAAGCTACTATATGTATTTGTACCCTGTATCTGTTAATGTCACCAAAACAAAATCTATATTCATATCTGGATTTGTTTTATACCAGGAGTGGGAGGAGTTTATAATGCTTCATTTTCAGTACTAATTTGTTCTCTACTGGCATTTATATTCATTATATTTTAAGAACCTGCATTAATCAAGTAATCAATCAAATAAAATTTGCAACTGAACCCCACCCAAAGGGAAATTCTAAAGGAAGTGAAAACTGTAATGATGTGGATGAAAAATAAACAGTAGAACAATAGTCAAGTTAGGACTGTATTTGGCTATATTGCATAATTTTATTTGAAAAGGGAGGTTGTGTATATAATAACTGTAATGGCTGTCATTAATGTGTCTATGATGAAAAAAAGAAGAGGATATTGATTGTCAAAAAACTGCCATTAAAGGAGGTTGTGCATGGAATGAGAAGAAATCCGGATAAAATGTGAATTAACTTGCAGTAAGTGCAAGATAGCTACTGAAAACAATTTCCATAAGTCAGGTCCTGCTGCTTTGGCTATTAGCACTTTCTGTTCAAACTGTACAGACATCAACCACAGAAAGAGAAAAAAAAGTCTGAATCATATGAGCCAAGATCTGAGCTTAAATGGAGCACTTCTTAATATGATTTTTGGTGGATTTATGGACATCTATGCTTGATGGAAATGTATGTGTTTACAGCTCGTAAAGATCCTTGGCTATTTTTTTTAAAAAGTTAAACTGGTGATATAAGTAAGTAGAGTGTAGTACAGCTGCTGGATCAAGAATTGAAAGTGAAATGGACTAAGGGGCCGTCCCAACACTCACATGTGTAGTGTATTTCCAGTATTTGCCAGAGCATTAAACTGGCCATTAAGTCTTCAATTGTGTTCAGAGCTTACAAGGACAGGTTGTCAGATAAAATGTGTAAGTAAGATAGTCACAAATATTTAAGAAAAGAATCTTATCAATTTTATACTATATTAGCTTTGCAATACTAATTGTCTGAATTTCAACACTGTCACCTTTATTTCCTTCTACCACTCCCTGAACTCCTCCCACAGATATCCACGTTACAATCATGTTTTCAAATGCATTTTGCCCAAAAATTCTTTTTTTGAGAAGCTTTAACTACTCATCAGTTTGTCAGGTTTTTAGTTTGTGAGTACGGTTTAAGCAACATGTCCATTCTGAACAGATGCAAGTAAGACTTGTTTAAACATCATTCGTCAAACATTTAAATGGAGGAGGTGCTGCAAAATGATGGTGATGAGGAATCACCATTTGATTGATGTCAAAATCAGCATATAGGAACATAAACATGTTGTGTAAAGGCTCAAATTACTTTTAAAATAATTATTTGATTACATATGATTTAAAATATATTGTGCTAATGATTCGAGTCAATTAAAGAGGTACTTATAGTTACAATGACAGCTATAATCTGCTCTCAAAGAATCATGATGCACTTTAAGTGTTACAAACCTTTTCTTGCTGTCTTCACAGCATCATATAAAAATATATATAAAGAAAAAAAACACAGACTGACTAATAGCTCAAGTATCAACATGATCTTAGCTCTTCATTCTGCCCGTAGCCCCAAATTCATACACACACAAATTCCTTCTTATCCCCCTCATCACCATCACCCTGTGACAGGACTACATGAACATAAACAATTTAGCTCGAAGTTCAAGTGTGATAGAATGGTATAAAGAGAGAATATGTTTTGATCTCACACAATTTCACCATTTTATTGTTATTGTCCAAGTCACTTGCACTGAGGACAGTGATGATGCCATCATGTAGAAAATAAAATATAATATAAAACACTATGTATTATGGAATACGAAGGCTGTTTTATATTGGTTTCTCTACGCGTGTTGAAAAAAGACAGTCTGAGAATCTTATTCATGAGAAAAGATTTCTAAGGGGACTGGGCGAAGCTTGTAATAGTTGAAGGCATGAATGTGTTGCTGCCTAGTCAGCATAGATGATGAATCCAGAGAAGGTGCTATACTTGTTGTTGTTGCCTCCATGTGCTTTGCCTCCATCCAGTTTAATATAGACCTCATCTCCTGGCTCCAGATGCAGCACAGCGCTGTTACTGGCATAGTCATAATTCTGGTCTGCATCCTGGGCTATAGCACTGGCACGCACCTGCAGGAATGACACATGCACACAAGCATACAGAAATTATACACATTAAGTAAACATTAAGCAAAAAAAAAAGTCTTAATCTCTGCTACTGGCCATTAATGGCTGAATTAGTCATCAAATGTTTAAGAAAGTGTAGCGCCTTGTTTACATCTGACTCTTTTAACCACATTTACTATTCATTTAACCTCCTGCCAGATGTATGCACATAGTCACACAGACAGACAGATGACCTATGCATGCAGTGAAAAGACTTGGAGACAGCAGTATGTGGGTGACCAGATCTACTAGATACAAATATTTGGCCCAAGTAAACAAGGTCTTCAATGTGATGAAAATACTGACTGATATACTTGTTTTGTCCATAAAATGACAGTAGAGAAAAGACCAAGTCAAAACCAAAACCAAAAAGGCTTACTCTTGAAACTTAAATAGGTTTGGCAAATATTGTGTTGGGGGTCCTCTTTTGTATGCCATACCCATCTATTTCCAATGCTTATTGTCATGTAGCTCTACTGTCACTATCAGTAACAACAAGCGAAGAAAAAAAAAAAATTCCAATCGTCTTAGTAGATGTTGAGATGTCTTGCTTCTGATCAAAGTGTTGGATATACTATCTGTTGAACTTTTTTGTGGGCAAAATATTTTGTAAAGTAACTAACTTTCACACAAAAATGATAAAACCAGCCACATAGACATCTAAACAGTTTATGTATTTGGCTAGTATTATCAGGGCTACAGTTAAGTTTCAGCTGTTATAATAGGTGAAAGGATTTCAAATGACAAAATCAAGAATACCAACATTTAGACATGCAGGAAAGAAGTTAGGTGGTAGCTAAGGAAATGGAAGGCTGAAAACATGTTTGAATATAATTTTGACATCCACACTGTACCTGAACATAGTGCTATCATGCCAAATGGTCATATTTGGGTACATGGTGCTGCTGTGACAGCTCAGTTCTCCTATGTTCTCAGTTTCACAGTTCTGATCATAGGAAAATCAAACCCAGAAAGAACACTTTTACCAAAAAACATGTGTTTGTTCTTAACCATCAGGCCAACATCCATGTTATGTTGAACTGAGCCAGCTGAATTCACTGGAGTCCACTCTTGTTGGGTATTAAGACTCCAATTATGAGAAGATCCTTCAACAGACTTAGTCCAGTCCAGAAACAGTTGGATATCTGAAAGGTTGTTTAGCTGACCGTGCTGAAGGTTCAGGACTATAGATAGCTCAGCCTCATCCAATATTCCTGCCCAACTTAGGTGGATCATTTACACCATATACTATACCTATACTAAAGTGGTAAAGTGTGGAACAGGGAAAGAGGCCTCTGTGTCTTTGGAGCATCATGAAGTAAATATAAAATATGCTGTCAGGTCCAATGAATTGAACAGCAGTTCAGCAGTTGTTTATTCTGCAACTGCAAGTGACATTATCCATTATTGCTGTGTGTTGACTTATTTAGTTGATTGGAGAGGTGCGTGTGTGTGTGTGTGAGTGTCAAACTAAGAACCCCCCTTCCACAATGGATACAGATGTAATGCCTTCTGGGTTTTTTAGAAAATAAAAATAATATTCTGACACCTCTGACTTCTCTGGACCAAACAGTACACAAGGTAAATTAGACCTCAATTAGATTCTGATCCTGTGTAGGAAGGTTTACAAAGAAAAGTATGTGCAATGTCTCTCATAAATTGCAGACAAACAATAATTAGAGCTAATTCTGCTGCTGTTTGACAGCTCCAGGTAGGTTAACTCAAATTGTGAGTTCAGTTCCAGCCCAGTTTTAGGTGGTTATGATTTCATTATATTAGCTGGGATACTAGGATTAATTAATAATTTAAAGGATGTACAGAAATAAAAATAAAATAAAATAAAGTCTATGCTCCCTTTCATAAGGTTGTTTCTAGTTGACATTCAAAATCATGCATGTAGATAAATAGTATACACCTGACATCAATGTCAGGAGTTACACCAGGTTAAAGTCACTTGCTGTAGGATTGCTTTAATTTGTGTGATTGCATTCTTCTGTTATCACACAAATTGATCTATTTTTTGGAAAATTTCATTCAGGATAGGAACATAAAAGAATATAATATAAGGACCATGGAGCTCTGATAAAACCATCAACAATAAGTGGAGAAAATGTGTCAACACAGAAACATTGCAAAGATCAGGAGGATCCTTCAAAATTGGTAAGAAGACATGGAAAAAAATCATTAGGGAGACTGGCCAGCAGCACTAAATGACAACTGGAATTTCTGGCAGGTGCTGGTTAGTCCTTGTATGTAACAACCATCCCCTCTGTGTGGGTTATGGGATTACAAAAAGGAACAAGCCATTTTTATGTGAGACAAGAAACAAAAGTGGGCTGCTTTCTCCCCAAATGAACTTTATCAGATAATCTTAATGGTCTCTTCATCTGAACCAACAATGTGTCTCCCAGACTCCATCCCAACTTACCGAATTTAGACAAATTATTGTATATTACTGAGTAATCTTACATATGCATAAACATACTATTACCATCTTAATATTATAGCTGGTAATCTTCAGAATTTAAAATTTAACATTTTCAATAACGGAGTAATGGTAACAGATTGAGCCAGATAGGATACTAACACTACTACTTCTTCTACTACTACTATTACTGCTACTATTACTAATACTTCTTCTTCTACTACTACTACTACTAATAATAATAATAATAATAATAATAATAATGATAATAGAGACAACTGTCTCTCAGTTGGTGTCACCTATGGATTTAAATGAATTTTAATTTTCAGATGTGTGTACACCTGCAAATATGTGTCATTAAAAAAGGAGAAAGTCTTCCTGTATACGTCTCTCAAAACACATTTCAAGGAATCAATATGTTTTTAACCTTTTAAAACTATTTATTAAAACATATAGGATGTTGATCTCTGCACTAGACACAATAAAATTAGGATTTCAGGAAATCATTGAAAAAAGAAGAATTTGCTTTTGACTATTTGAATACAATATCAGACAAAATTTCAAGGTAAGATTGAGACAGCTTGTTTCAGTTAAATCACAGGTTTTAAGATGAGAGCGATTTTAATGTGGACATGAATCAGGACAACGGACACGCTTAGCATGTACTGATCATTTACACAGACACGTGTTTTTTTCCCTTCTGAACATGTTTAAAAGTCTCATTGACTGCTCTAATTGAAACATGTCTTTTAGCATCTGATTTGTTATGGTGTCCAGATTTACTGGATTAATCCCAAAGACGTTTGCTGTATTCTGCGCAGTCTGTAGCAGCATGACAAGCAGGAGGGATGTGCTTGGCGGAGCGACGCAGCAACACTGGTATGCCCTACGGATTAGATCTGCTGCTGACAGTCTTATCACTACAGAGATGCAAAGAGGGAAGGACACTGTAACAGAACAAACATACGACAGATATGGGAGGAAGGCTAGGGAGCCTGTAGGTCTACATTATGATTATGATATTTCCATTATTTCTATAATTATCTATTGTTATTATTGTTTTTGTTTAAGGGGTTAACAATAATAATAATAATAATAACAGTTAAAGTCATGTAAAGTGCTGTGCTTTTGAGTTGTGGTTGCAGAAATGCTTGGAAAACCTTAAAGAAACATTTTCCTGAAATTCTCAAGGTGTTTCAAAAGCTGGCCACACACTTTCCTTTACTATAAACATGTCACACTTTATACATTTCAGAATGCTATTTTCAGATAATCAGTTAATACTTAAAAAAAAACCCCAAACTACTCTAACTGGAAAGGAACACCCTTTACACTTTGTCTGGCGGGAATCTTATAGTGATGCTAAAATACCATTAGGTTGTTATGCAGCTTGACTTTGAAAAATATATATTTATGTAAATATATGAGTATATATTGTATAAGCTGGTTTCATTTTATATGTACTTAATTGTTTTGCTGCAAACAAGCAATCATCACATTTACGCATTTACCCTTTTAGACTGTGTGCTTATAGTTTAAAAGTAATTTCAATATAAGGTGTAAATGTACGAATAATGTAATAATTGATAATGCAGTTTGCTATTTCGTCCATTGTTCACACTAAACACCCGGTGAGAAAGAGATGAGCGATAAAACACATTTAGTCTGTCCAGATCACAGAGAAAGTGCTACTGTTGCTCGGATTTGATGAAGCCTGATCAAATGAAGATCAGACCAAGTGGCTTCTGGAGAATTGCTGACCTGTGGATTTGAGTTTAAAGTTTTACAAAAAGTTCAGGGGAACTTCACAGCTTGAAACCTGTCAGGCTGTCAAGGTTCAAGCTTCAAGTGTGCACAACAATTACACTGAAGCAGCTGTTGGCAATAAAAGACCTCCGGCTCAGTAAGGACGACAGTAAATACCCTTAGTCTGACCTCTGACTCGTTAAGCCTATCGAGCTTCAGTACACAATAAGCTTTGAATCCTACCTCTTCTCATCCCCACTTCTAGAGTTTGTGTTTGTATCCGCCAGCACACCTAAAACTCTGACCTAATAATGTTTATTTTGTAAACTACACCTACACACATTGACAACCCGGCTGATAGTGTTTGTGCGTAGATGCTTTGTTTAACGTATTACTGTAATTTTAATAGGCGTTGCTGCTACATTCCAAAACTGTAACTGTGGTCCAGTTCCGTATCAGATTGTGCCTGGTACGACGGCTGTGCAGCCAATTGGGGTAAGTGATTAGTGTTAACTTAAGTCAACATCCAACTTCCAGCAAAATCACGCGTGAAAGGGCTTTTATAAAATGTGTCTAGTCACCTTCTACTAACCAGGAAAACCAAATGTCAGACTGTCGTAAATGTTTGCTCCTGTGTGCACAGTTTGCGTTACCTGATTGTTTTTGCACAGATCAGCCCACATGCTGGTACCGTCCCCTCCGCGCATCAGGACGTGGTAAGTAAAGAAATAAATTCCTGGGATGGAGCACGTGAACTTCCCAGTGGTCGGGTCGTAGTGATTTCCCAGGTTGGTCACCACGTCGTCGAACTTGAGCAGCTCATAGCCCTCATGTTGCTTTTTCAGCCCTGCGTAAAAGGCAATCTTGGGTACGGTGCTGTAGGTGGCCGCGCTTATTGCGCCGGCAGCTGCGCTCGGTCCTGGAGGTCCTGGTAAACCAGGTTTGCCCGGTTCCCCTTTCTCTCCAGGTGGCCCTGCTGGACCGGGCGGTCCCGGCTCACCTGGAGGTCCCCTCGGACCTGCCTTACCTGGACGACCCGGTTCCCCCTTCGGACCTTGGATAAAAGTGGGCAAAGACTGCACAAGGCTGTTGTCTCGGACTGTGTCCGCTGTGGCAGTGCTGGTAGGAGATTTTGTGCCATAAGGGTCGCACACCATCCTACATGTACCGAGCATCTCGTAGTGTGCAGAAGTCCCCGCCGAGTTGACCAGCACCGGGATGAGGATCACCAATACCAGAACCATTACTACCCCCAGGACCCCTGCCGCCACCAGCCGCTTCCTGCCGACCAGCCGCGTCAGCGCAGGACGATCCTGTTGTCTACTTTTGGGTGAAATTTTGCTGGTTGTTGAGGTAACCCTTTAAAGAAAAAAATGTAGCAGAGCTACACTTTGTTGGTAATGTTTATAAACTTTTTTAAGCAGTGCCCCCTCCCCTTGGAGTCCTCGCCCCTCTCCTATCCACACTTTTTCTGCTGATGTGCTGCTTCTTCGAAAGTTCTGCCTCTCACTGTACCGTGAATTCCAAAACCTCTGGTTTCAGCAACTCTTTGACACTCTTAAATCCAGACATGGGTTGGCCACTATTTAATCCACAGGTCCCGAACCAAAGTATTTGTACCGCAGCAACTCTTGGATCAGTATCACTTAGACCGTCTGCTTGATATAGAGCGCGCTAAAAGTCGAGAGCGCACAGCAGGAGATAAGAGACAGACACAGAGAGGGAGACAGAGAGAGAGAGAGGAGAGAAAGGAAGACACAGGGAGATGATAACGACCCCGACGCTCCGTCATCCAATAGAAACAGGGCAAATTACCCCAATATACAGAAGGGGCATTTTATCTAATCTGAATCTCAAGTTATGAATTCACCTATCAAATTATTCATATACCATATTTAAGGTAGTTTTGTTTTGTTTTGTGGTGTATGAATATATCTCTTGCCCAGATTAAGGTTATTTAAAAGTCGACGTTGTTTTAACATCTTTTGAATGACTGCATAGACACCAGACGTTCATTAAATATAGATGACTTTAGACGTTTTGACTAAATTTTCACTTTTCAACTTATTTATTCTATGTAATGGGTTAAATGGCAACGCTAAACCCTGATAACACACATTGCAGTGTATATAGTGAATATTTTATGAAAAGGTGTTATTGTGATTATTTAACAGAAGATAAATAGGGTCAAAGTACATTTGAATTATATTGTTTAATTGTCTAGTTGATGCTTACTTACTAACTATCTATCTATCTATCTATCTGTCTATCTGTATGTATGTGCGTAAGTAAGGTAGTAAGTAGCAGTAAGGTATATAAATAATAAATATTAAACAAATATAAATATGAGCAAAGTAAATATACAGTAAGTGAGTAAAAGTTCAGTTAACACTACTAAAATGCCTTTTGTAAGAAAAACATTGTAAGAGAAGCATACGGTCAAAGAACTTGGACTTGAAAAGCCCCACATCATAATTCACCAACAACTGAAAGACAGAGGAATGAGGAAGACAGAGTGTTGGCTCACTGCATGTTGGCACACTGTGTTTTGTTTAGTGTTAATGACAGGATAATTATTCGAAATTATTTACATATGTTAAAGTACCTTGAAACTAAGCACATTTCTTTATAATAAATGTTGATTTAGTTCAGCAAAAACAAAGGCATTTTTATTTCTTGAATTTATAGACAATTTATTTAAAGATATAGTACATAATATTAAGAAATAAAACAGTTGAAAAAGAACTAAAGCTGTGTTGTGTATTTTGTTGTGTGCTTTCATTATCCCAAATGTTTTTATCAGTTTTCAAACCTATAAATATCTATTTTCAATCAATTAAAATGGTCATTGATTTTGGTCACCTGTCAATGCCGTGATATTCACATTTATGATACAATATTTAAATCTTGGTCATTTTTAGCTAAATTATTTAATCTGATAAAGGTTTTTAGTCATCAGGTGGCTGAAAACTGGAGAAACTAACTGAGCAAGGATTAGAAGCAGCTTCCAATGGCAAACAGAATAGGAGAAAACTTTTTTTGTACATGAACCTGCTTAATTCAATGGGTTTTTTTTAAACTTATTTTAATCACTGGCTCCAATCTCTTTGGAAAGGCGAAGGCCTCTACAGTTAGTTCGTCTCCTAGTTAGAACCTCCTGAACATTAAACACTGAAGGCATCCAACCTTGGCATAGCTGAATGCAATGTCAGCAGTAGTGGTGAGGACAAGAACTGGACTACTTCACAATGTCTCAGAATTCCATGTTTTTAGTGTTTGGACTGAGAGACCACTAATGGTAGAAAGGTACATATTAAGCAATTAAAAAGCCCTTAATACATGTTTCCTTGATGGTGAAGGCCCTAGTGAACAGCACTTGAGTTTAGTGCTTGACCCAGATGGCCTTGGAATTAGATGAGCGCCCCCCACAGGACAACTGCTAGGACAATGGTTGTAAACCTTTTCCAGATCCAGAAGCACATGTAAAATATGCCTTCTACCACCTAACTATGCTCTTAGTTGAGGTCAGCAGCTCCCCATCTGCACTGTAGACCCACAAGGTTCTGGTTTCCCCTCCTAAGTCTTAAGTTTTTCTCAGTGGCCTTATCGAACTACTCACACATCCGCATTTTTGCCTCCATGATCGCTAAAGCTGCGCATTGCTTGGCTCCCCAGTAGCTGCCAGCTCCCTCAGGAGTCCCACAAGCTAGCCATGCCCTGTAGGACTCCTTGAGCATCACTCTGAACTGCTGACTGGCACATAGGTGCATCCACAGTCAGCAGCAAACCTGCTTGCTCACCAAGCTAAACTTCAATATGCAGCAGGGAGCTATTAGTTAGCCCAGACCTGCCCCTGCCACTTACCCAGACAACTCCAGCTAAGAACAGAATCCAACCTGTGTTGAGACCTTTGGTTCCAGAACCCAAGATGTGCATCAAGATGAGTCCCACTGAACTCAGCCAGTATCCCTTAACCTCCCAGACAAGCTCAGGTTCCTTCCCCACCACAGAGGTGACATTCCATGGTCTCATATGCCCCTATGATTACTCAGAACAACAACTGTTGAGACTGGTCCAGTATTAAGTGAGCTGTTAGCCAGGAAACAGGCTACAATGTACAATGTATGGAAATTGTGCTCTGTCAATATATGCCCACTAAAAGTACTTGTTTTTGCCACTGACAGGCTAAGACTGCTGTTGTTAAAATGTGCCTAAACACATCATAACACTAAGCATGCACATATTCAGAGGTTTATCAAAACAGTCTGAGGTAATGAGCATCCCTAGTGTTGTGTTACTGTATATATATATATATATATATATATATATATATATATATATTATTTTTTTATTTTTTTATTTTTTTTACTGAAACCACTTCATGAGGTAGTTCCTGTTTCCGTGTCATTCCCACTTTGGCATCCACAGATACTGTGATATACAGTGTTCAAGGTTTTTCCCATCTTTGTTTTTATCTTACTATATGCAGGTTCATTACAGATTTTCATCTCTCTCTAATTTCAAACATGTACACTACAAGATTTTAAAATGGTAAATGGACTTACTATTTTAGTGCATTTGTAGTATATCAATACAGCATATCAATAAGTTTACAACACTAAAGAGCAGTGAATATCCTGCCTAATCTCATATTTCACATGATAACGTGGACATTGTATGGGAACTTGCTGTCGTCATTCTTCAAAAATAGCAGAAGGCTAATCTGAATGAAACATATAGTTTGGGAGACAGGGTTAACACAACATGTCTGTTCTTCAGCAAGAACTGGTCAGTTACCTATCAACAGCAGTCTCTTTTAAATGCACATATTTCGATGGATTTATCCATGTTGGGTCCTGCTCAGTAAGTAGAGATGTAATCTTCCAGAATTCAAAGTGTAATGTCAAACATGCTTGAAATTCTTGGGGCAGTTCCATTAAATCTATGAGCAGTTCACAAGATTTAAGATTGGATCTGTAAAGGCCTTAAATTACCAGAACGTCTGAGCCAAACTACAGCACAGATCATAGTCCCAGACCAGATTTCTGCTTATATTCTCTATTGAGCTTTGACTTGCAATACTTGTTTTTTACAGTCTTATTTATTCTCTTTTGTTGTTATGCACCAACTGCAAAGACAAATTTCTTTAATGTGTAAACATATGTGATATCATTAAACCTGATTTTCATTCTGTGGTTAACTGTGGGTTAGTATTTGTTTGGGCAAATGGATGTGTTGCAACAAGAGTAAGTGTCATTTAGAAAAACAAAAAATATATTTTACTAGTGCAGTAACTGTTCTATTTGTTATTGACAATCAATTAAAAGAACCTAAAAAACACAAAAATGGGGAAGGATGGGGATGATGTTTGTTCAATAATTATTAACCTTAGATGGTACTGATGATACTCCTCAAATATGAGATGGGTTATTAATTATACTTAACTCTTTCATTCTTCATTGAAGTAGCTGACTTTTGCAATGAAACTAACAAACCTTGCAACCCTACCTTACACTATGGGGTGTTTAAATGAAACTTCCTTGTTGTTGACTGTGCAGCAGAACAATTCAGCAGTCCCTTGACATTGGTCACGATATGTACCCATACCACCTCCACACAAATTCACGCATCCCACACATCGTGGATCACTGAAGCAGTGATGGTGTATTGATGCCACTTAAATCCAACTAACCTTGTCCTCTTTGGCTTCATTAGGCTGCCAAATGTCTATTTATTGAGAGTCCCTGAAAATGAGCTGTGAAGGTAACAGAGAATCATTGGATTGGCATCTCACTCAATACCTGCACAGTGAATGATGAATTGCTGTGGAGGGCTTATACTGTAGGAGGCATGAAAATGCAAAGGCACTAGACAGCTAAATAATATGTTTATCTATAGAAAACATCTATGCATACATTTCTATATGCGTGTGTGTGTATAGTATCTGTATGTTTATGTATATAAACATTTATATACAGCACTGTGCAAATCTTAAAAAAAATCTTAGGTGTGAAGAAATGCTGTAAAGTAAGAATGCTTTCAAAAAATAAAAAAATGTAATTGTTTATATTTATCAATTTACAAAATTCAAAGGCAAATTTAAAGTTGCCTAAAAAAAAGCATCAAGCTCTTTTGAAGAAGCACAAAGAAATGGGCAATGTTAAGGACCATTGACACACTGGTTGGCCAAAGAAACTGGCTAGAACATAGGGTAACATACAGGAGCACACAGGTAGACTATATCTTTTGTAGAAGGTGTAATCTGAAGGAATTTAGTAACTGTAAAGTAGTCGTAGGAGAGAGCATAGGATGGTGGCGTGTAGGATGACTCTGGTGGTGAAGATGAAGAGAGCAAAGGCAGAGCAGAGGACAAAGTGGTGGAAGTTTGCTGTGGGGTTTTCAGGGAGGAGTTGAGATAGGCTCTGGGTGGTCAGGAGGTGCTTCCAGTTGACATAGGTAACTATAGCTATAGAGGAGCTGTGGTACTGTATGAGGAAGTCTGGAGTGGCAGAGAGGTATGTTAGAGTGGTGCAGAATATGCATGAGAGCAGTAAAGACAATGGTGAGGTGTGCTGTAGGTGTGACAGGCCCTTCTTGTTTGCTGTGGTGATGGACAGGTTGACAGATGAGGTCAGGCAGGAATCTCCATGAACTATGATGTTTGCGAACAACATTGTGACCTGTAGTGAGAGCAGGGAGCGGGAGAGGAGGGGAGGTTTGCTCTGGAAAGAAGAGGACTGAAGGTTAGCTGAAGCAAGATTGAATACGTGTGTGAACGAGAGGGACATGAGTGGAACGGTAAGGTTACAGAGAGCAGAGGTACAGAAGGTGCAGGACTTTAAGTACTTCGGGTCAACAGCTCAGAGCAACAAGGAGTGTGGAAAAAAGGTGAAGAGGTGTGTGCAGGCAGGATGGAATGGGTGGAGAAAGGTGTCAGGTGTGTTGTGTGTTAAAAGAGTACTAGCAAGATTGAAAGGAAAGGTTTACAAGGACAGTGGCGAGACCAGCAATGTATGGTTTAGAGACAGTAGCTTTGAGGAAAAGACAAGAGGAAGGGCTGGAGGTAGCAGAGCTGAGAATGTTTTCTTTGGGTGCAACCAGAATGGATAGGATTAGGAATGAGTATGTTAGAGGGACAGCTCATGCGAGATGTTTTGGAGATAAAGTTAGAGAGGCCAGGTTGAGATGGTTTGGACATGTTCAGAGGAGGGAAAGTGGATATATTGGTCGAAGGATGCTGAGGTTAGAGATGCCAGGCAGGAGGTCTAGTGGAAGACCAAAGAGGAGGTTTATGGATGTAGTGAAGGAGGACATGATGGAAGATGATTCGCTGTGGTGACCCCTGAAGGGAACAGCCGAAAGGATTCTATAAGATTCTATCAATTTGGGAAAAAAAATCAACCCATAGTTAAATTAAAACCATACAGCAAATTCCAGCAAAATACATTTTAATCAAAATATTAATTAGTTGCAGCAATATTATGTTTATTAAACAGAAATACAAACAAAAAAGTCTGAAGAAGGCAAACTCCAGCAGCACATGTGGTACAGGGCAACGTTGTTATGGAACAAATGTCCATTCACATGTGGCCTACATCATTGCATATAGTCATATAACTTCACATTTCCAAAGTGGTAGAGATTTAAATGATATATTCAGTACCATTCAAATCTGTGATGGTGTTTTTCCTCTGTCCTTTAACACAAACTATTTTAACAAAAATATGTTTTCATCGAGACACCAAATTAACCATTTACTTTTGAAACTGTATTGGGTCCATTGGAAAAATATTAAGTTACATATGTGTGAGTACATCCATTGGAAGATTTGCATATGAATGTGCATGTCTGGTTGCCTTTTATATAATTTCTACCCTTTTTTTGAATCCTGTTTAAATGGTGTACGATGACCCTATTAAAACATGGAAGGCAAAATGTGCGTATAGTACACAAAATTTTTATTCTTACCCTCTGTAAGAGAGAAAGAATAAGAATGAGAATTATTTATACATATGATACATTTACTTTATATATATATATATAGTCTTAGCAAAAATCAGTATATTATATTATATAATTGAATTTATTATATAATATATATAAAATATATTATATAAACAACAATAATTGACATTGCTCATTTTTATGTCTTGTAAATGTCTTTTAAAAACCTTGCACTAAACAGGTGGAGGCTTTTTCTGACCTAAATGTGGCCTCGACTACATGACATTGAGACAGAGCACCGGGAGCTTAATACCTTGGGAAATGAAGCTAGCCCTCATTTGTTGGCAGTCAGACCTCAGATAGCAAAAGATCTGACCTCTGACACTCTGCAAGGGAAGGTGGGTCATAAATGACCTGTACTGAACACATCAGTTTCAAATCATTGTTAAATGTTACAGTCTTCAAATGAGCAAATTCAATTCAATTGTGATTTGTTTCCTATCCTTTAACCACTTTCATTTCATTCTGGACTAGACTGACATTTTTCTCATTTTTCTGTTTTAACCCTTCTTTCCTGTAACTGATTGAACATGTCAGTTTCTCATGTCACAGTCCTATGATATTAAAGTAGCTGTTCAGCCAGTGTAGTTCTGCTGACTACGCACAAACTAATTTGAAGACCACTTAGTTTTAGACCTGTTAATGAGGTTCGAGGATTTTGAGACTTGGCAAGTTTGACCATCAGTCTCAAGTCTCAAGTATCAGTTTAATTCAGATTTGATTAAGATTTGACTTAGTTGAAGTAAGGTAAAATGTATCTAAACCTCAGCTCTTCAGTTGAGTTTATCTTTACATATGACAGGAGAACCAAGACAAGACAATAAAACATTTTTTAATATTGAAATTTGAAAAAAGAAAAGTCTAGAAAAATATTTGATGAAAAATGTGAAAGGTTAATATTAGACAAAATTACAGCATATATTCTGTACAAATGGCTTAGTCATTAAGTAAAGCAGCGGTTGTATATTAGTAGCTCATTCTGTGGTGGGCGGGGTGCTTGCTTCTCTTCCCTGTGTCACCACCCTCATTAAAGTGGCACAGTGCAGCCCCCCTTAGACAATCAAGCCTGCCCTAACACACACGCCACCTATAAATCACCTCGTGAAAATCAATGGGCTTTAGTTAGCCTGGGACTCATTGTGTCCTTGGAAAGGTGTGAGATGAATTGAGATGAAGTGGGAACAAAACAGGAACAACGTTCACCAAAAGAGAAGGAAAAACATCAGAGAGGAGCAGGGTTATAGTTTGACTGAATTTTAAGAGTGCAGGTGATCACTGCTCAAAGCTGACAAATATTCATTTTGTGTAATGAAGCAATCCATGCTGTTAATTCTTTCAGGCCAAGCATAGCCCTTCCGACAGAAGGCAGCAGAGGAAGAGTCAGGTTGCCATTACTTTAGATTCTTTCTGAGATGGATGGAGGTCTTAAGCTAAGGCCACTATATTGAATATTCCTTTCTTCAAGAAACTTTGCAAACCCTCCGATCTGCATAACTTTCTGCTGATTAGAAAATGTGTCATGGAATGTGTCTAAAAAATCAAGCAACATACAGTATCTTACCCATCTGCATGGTGCTCTGAATGCTCTTAGTTAATGAAGTACCTGGAAACGGTATAGTATAGTGGGTGCAGGAAAAGAAACCTGAACAACTGCAAGAGAAACTACAAATTGCAAATAAACTTGAGACCTTTTTTCTAATTTAATCTCATCTTTTAATTCTATACCATAATGAACTATAGTAAAAGCAGTGTTTTACTCTAAGAATAGAAACAACAATCCCAAACTAAAATTTTTTAGACTTTTACTATGCTGCATTTATTCAAGTTAACAATACAAGAGAGGGCATTATGATTGAAATGTTTAATACAGACAGCTCTTGATAAAAGCATGAATTGAAGCAGGAATTTAAAAAATATCTTACATTCATTTTTGTAACAGACTGAAATTCAATGGACACTTGGTAAAGCTTTAAAAATAACTTAAAGAGAATGTGGACTTGGAGGTACAGTGAGATTAAAATACAAGAACAATTGAACAGTGATTCAGGGCGCTCTCAGTGATGAGTGGAATGAATGTGATCAGTGGCTGGTGTCACTGAGCTTGCTTCCTCACTCTTAGAGATAACTGTATTTGAAATGAATGCTTCAGACTAAGTTTTGTTTGACAGTGGTGAAAATACTGAGAAAGATGAGCAAGCAGAGAAAAGCAGAGGCAAGGAAGGCCAGGGGGTATGCTGAGAGATAAGCTACTTAGTGCTCACTGCTGATGATTCAGGAATACTCTGCTGGTCATAAACTTACAGAATTATAACACTGAAAAAAAATTACAAAGTTTTAATTTATTAAACACAAATGGTCCTTTACATAAGAACGCAACAAAGGGCAGCGCTATGATTTCTCCCAAAGAAGAAGAAATCGGGGCAAAACTGAGTTGTAAGGACAACAGCAAACAATTGACTGAAAAAATGACACTGTATTAGATCCAAATGATTTTATTTTCAGGCCATGATCTTTCCAAAGTTGCTGATCTAAGGTCGGTGTCATTATCCCATATGCTATATTGACCTACATAAGAGAACAAACCCTGACTCACTAGACAGTGACTGCAAGCTTTCAAAAAAACCACCTGCCTTGATAATTAAACTGGTGTATCGTTTAGTATTGTAACCAATGTGTTTAATAGACTAGTTAATATGAAAACTAATGTATACTGGCAAAAATCCCAATCTTGATAACCAAATTCTGGACATTACATAAATCTATTTTGTAAAATATTTTGCTAATGTGTCTGTCACTGTTCTTTTGGTTGATTATCTTGACAGGATAGTTAACACTGTTAGCTAGCTTGCTTACAATTCTTGTTTCCCCCTTTAATCCCACCTCCTTTGTTTCTCAACAGCACAAACCACTGTCACGTCTTCATTCTGGCTTTTCCCAAACAGCAGGTCACAGCCCGATGGCCTGGACTCATGCTGCTCGTGCTGATTCTCACCTTATATTCCAATTTTATAAATACCAATGCCTAGCACTGTTTTTGTATGTATACATCATTTATCCATCTGGCTGCGGGTTTATCTGCTCAAGAGGAAGGGCAGATTCTAGTTAGGATAAATGCTCCTTCTTAAAGGTACAACTAGAAATACTGGAGGCAGAACAATCTGCCAGTACTAAGAAGCCTTGTTTGAACAGGCACTGCAAAGGCTTACATTGAATAGCAAACTGGGAATAGCAATAGAGTAATCAGCCACCGTCCGTCTTTTCAAACTCTTCTGAATAACTCAAAACATCTATGAGCCAAAACCGTTTACAGAGAAAGCTGTACTCAGCTCAGAGTTTGCCTTTAATATCATTTTAACAGTGTTGCCTTGGAGGACTTCTGTTTTTCTTAACATTCTTAACGTTGCTTCTAAACTACATCCAATCTGGTGGTTATGCAGTGTGTTACCGTTACCAATAATCACCCCTTTGTCCAAGCACTGTAAGTAAGGAGCACCAAGACTCAAACAGTCAAGAAAGGTTAAAAAAAGAAAGAAATACAAACATCCATATGGACTCAGGCACAGTGGAATATAGTCCAAACAGTATTCAACAGTAAATATTTGGAAACCTAACTGATACATTTCCATGAAATACAGTTTTATATGAACAATAAAAGAAGAAATAAAGGCACATGCAGTGAGTTTGGCTGGTTGAGTGAGTTTTCGTTTCCACCTTCATTCTTCTTATTTGTTCTTGGCAGCCAGTGGTTTGCGGCTGATCTTCTTACTCTTGTCATTGCTCTTCTGTGGAGGTTCTGGGTTGGCCTGCATGTGCCTGCCATAGAGACTGAGAGGACAGGAAAGCAGAGCAGAGGCAAGGACAGAGGAGAAGAAAAGAATGTAGAGGGGGCAATTATTTCAGTATGCACAGATAACTACTAAATTCTAACTGCTAGGAGTGAGTCAGTGCAGCAATATGTCATCAGTGACACATACAAAACAAAATTGAGACAAATGATATAAAGATGATGTTATTATCAAAATATTGTCAGTGGTATAAAATATGAAAATCAAGATCAAATTTTGCAGAGTCTGGTCAGTAAGCTCGAGATATTGTGGCTCCTAAAAGAGAGATCTTCTGTCACAATGTGCAGTCATTAGACCCTGTTGCTAGCTGGCCAAGAAATCTCAGTGGGGACTTTCAGTGGTCTAGTCTACTAAACTAAAAATCTCCACGTTGTCTGATATAGCACGGCTGTCTTCTGTGCTGTTCATACATATGATGAGTATGTTCTAAATACTTTAATAAAGTAAACCAGCAAACCAACCAACAAACAAACTAAAATGTATGGTTGTGAGCTTGATATGTCCGTGCATGCTGTTTGTAAACCAAGCAGTTTTATCAACACTCATCCATGTATCAACCTATGTGTCTTATTAATGTATGTATTAATGTATCAATCAATCAAACTTTATTCATATAGCAAGCACAAACACACACTCTTAACGTCATCTGTCAAACTTGTGCTTCATAAACACACAATAGTAATAGCACTCAATATTACAAACGGGAACTCAGGATATGCTTTGACAATAAATTGCTGCCATCACCCAGTCAGCCAATGCAACATCAATAGATTTACATAAACAGCTGCAGGTGGATAAATGTCAACGTGTGTCTGCCACCACAACTGTTGTACACAGTGTAATTATAAATACAAAGATACCAAATATTAACACAGCATAGATATGGCCATCAACCATGACACACACAGTTGTGTAGACCAGGTCAGTAATGTGGTTCGGTCATTAGTGCCCTCCACCAGACACATTTACACACACACACACACACAGACACACAGACAGACAGACAGACACCCCCCCCCCCCCCCCATCTGTCACTTTTTTCTCCCATGGGTGTCTCTTGCTTGCAAAGAAGCGAAAGAGCTCAGTGGACTGGAAAAGAATTTTCCTTCAGCTTGCTGTCTCTGCCCTCCTCCCTGCAGCCTGGTTCACACATAATTGTCTTCATTTTTCCTCCCCTCACTGTATTTAAGCTTAGAGAGGGTTTAAAACTACTTTACTAATGATAAATGTGTGTTTCAGCGCTGCTACTGCGCCACCATCGGTGAATGATCCAACAATCAGGCCTTTTAAATTACAGCAGATTGAACTGTACTTTTATGGTACACATGACTACTGACTGTTGGCTTACTGTTGTAAATATCAAAACATGCTGCAGTATTTCACAAAAGATTTACAATGTCTTCTGTGGAAATGAAATTTGAAGTCCGAGGAATATCCCTGATGATGTCATAGTGATGTTATTGAGGCTATATCAGCTGACACAAGCTAAACACAAAGCCCGCAGTGCAAATTGTCATAATGTGGATGTTTACATCACTGCTTGGGACTAAAGAAGCAATCAAGCTGCATCATGGTGCTTGACACACACAACTAAAAGTCAGAGCGTCTCAGCACCACTTCAATTTTGAGCATCTTCATCTTTTTCTTCCTATCAAGTCCCCCTTTACAGAGCATTGTCCATTCACATAGAAACCCCCTCCCCCAATCTGTTCTTAACACACACACACACACACAAATTGTCAGTCTATGATTGAAGTGTCTTGTATTCTCCCCTCCTCGCCTCCATCCCATGTCAACAATTTCAACTGGGAATTAAATGCTGCCAAACCCCCTAATATCTGCTGCCCATCAAAACCGCAGCATTCTACAGCAGAAACAGACAGAAAACACAAAGGAAGGGAGAAACAGAGCTGGTGGAAGAACTGGGCTCCATTTGAACACAAATGTTTACTTCACAGGTGACCATTTTGAGAAGCTCAACACAGCTCTTGATCCCTTTGTGTCACATTTCTGTCAGCCATCTTGGTTTATTTCACAAAATTACCGCTCGGAGATATCTGTCTATTTGCACTTTGCACAAAGACTCAACCAGCCCAACTGCCTTTCCCCCATGTGGGGCACTAAAGTCTGCAGGGATACATATTTGGCAGAGAGAGAGAGAAAGACAGATTAGAGGGACTCTGTTTGCCTGTGTAGCTGGGCTGCTGAGTCCCAGAGAAGAGGGTGGGGCAGGCGCAGGGTGCAAGGCAAGTCCAGCTGGAAACAGCCAGGCCTCAGGACAGTTGACAGTTTTCTCGCCATGCTGGTGGGATGGCTCTGGGGATGGTAATGTCTGTCTGCTCATCTGTCTTTCTGAAATATCCCGGGGTGTTTGAAGTGTCTGTTACATTTCTGTCAAAAGAATCTGCTGCACATTGTGCGTACACTGCTTCAAACACGTCTTGTTAAAGCAAGTTGGGCCAAGTAGCTGAGGCGCACATGACACGGGGCTACCTGCACAATGGCCATTAAAATATGGCGAATGTTCCACAGTTCATCTCACATCTACAGGCAAGAAAACAGGGAGAAGTAGTAAAACAATAAAGCTCACCTCATGCTTGATTTGAGCTTTTGTAAGCAATGTAATTAGTCAAATAAATAATCTGTCAAGATGCAATCATAGTCACGGATCACGTGATAGCTTCTCTTCCGAGGGAAGTGCTACATGTGACAGATGGTGAACGTAAGATGGTCGCCCAGAAATGCAGCTGCTACAATTTGGCAGCATGATACTGTCCTAACTGAATGACCAAGTAGAGCCAGAGAATCTCAACAAGGTTGAACCTGATGGTGCTGACTGGCAGCTTAAATGCAGCGTTGCAAAGCTGCTGCTGCGCTGTAGTCTCTGTATTGCGTCAAAAAGCAGCCATGATTTTCAGTCGTCCATCTTACACACATCTACACTTCTACTTAAATCCATACAGCTGTCTATGGTTGTAGATCTCATCGAGGCATAGTGAATAAACAAGTCTGAATTACATTAAATCAAAGTTTGTGAAAAGATTCAACTAAAATGGCAACATTTAGTAAAATCTGTAGTTTAATATGTCCTCAAATAAAAAGATAAATGGAACTCCAAAACTCACCCAACCAATCTAACAGTGGGCCAATATTATTATCTCACATTCTGTGATTCTGAACACATATTTTCAGATAAGCACTGACAATGAGACAATATATCCAGGGTGCACTGCACCTGTCAGTGGATAATGAGAAGCTGGTAGTATTTAACTACAACCATAGCTGAAATGAAAGAGCCGAGTCACTAATGGTAAAAACTATAAACCAGGACATCACTACAATAATCTCAGCACCATGCAGCATATACTGCAGAGTGCTGAGTGCGTCACAGTTGAGGAGACAGTGGCGCACAGTTGAGCAGTGTGCTCACAGTAAATTTTGCAACTAGTTGGTGAAATATTTTACGGTCCAGTTAACAAATCCAACATTACTCTGACAACAGTCCTGTTTGCTGTGTTAGCATTATGTAGCTGGAAGCAATAGATTGTCACAGTGAAGTCGACAAGCAGATCAAAAGCTAAGCATTAGACTATGTCTTCTCATTCACTTTGAAGCTCAGCAGATGACTGCAGCAGTCTGAGTCTGGTGAGTTCACTTTAGGTTGTCACTAAGTTACTGGGATGCACTGCTGGAAAGTAACATCATCCCATTCCCAGATTCCTCTGTTGTGATGGTGGCTTGGATGAAGTGTCTTTACTCAAGATCTGTTCTCTACATTTAAAACGGGTAATCTTAAAAATTGCCTAGCTTAAATAAATCACCTCTTTCTTCTCCAGTCACTGTCTGGATGTTCATTTCCAGTGGTTATTTAGCAGGAAAGAAAATTACAGTAGGAGAAAGCAGCAAATGTCCCTAATTAGATGTCTTTTTATGAACAGCTCCCCCACATAACTTTTTTCTGTAAGTAAGACATGATAAAATTAAAAAGATATTTACATTTTGTCAATTATGTCACGATATGACAGATGTCAGAAAAGAGCAAGAACAGAAGCAGACTGGATACTGAGCAGAGAGCCAGGCTGTGAGAGGACATCAGGACTGTGCTGACTGATTGTGTGCACTCCTTTTAAGAAAAGCAAGATTATCCATTTAGTCAATAAGTGGCCAATGCAGCACACTTGGTGCTGTCATAACAAGCCAGTGTTAGCATAATTGTGGGTTCCTAGTATTGATGAATGACTCAGAGTAAGAAGGATGTGGAGGGAAGAGGAGGAGTGGAGGAGGGGAATGATCAGTCAGTGTGTCATAAAGGAAAAAATAAATCAATGTGAAGAGGGGAGAATAATGCAGCCTAATTGATGATGGAGTGTTCATTCAAAAAAAAAGCAAACAAACAGGGAGTTGATGTTTGTTAATAATTTTTAATCATCTCTTTTCAGTAGGGCTACTAGTAATATGTGTTGTGATGTTAAGCCACAGAGACATACAGCACATCTCTTGTCTGTCTGACAGTTGAGGACTGTCACTGAGGCATGAACAGACTACTGAGATTGTTAAGACAAAGAAGAGCAGAGAAAGGGCTTATTGTGTCTTATTCCATTGCTGAGCAAGATTTAACAAGTAACCCGAATATTTCCTTTTAAACAGTTGAATGGGCCAGGTTGACTTTACCTCAGAGAAGCTGGTCAAGATGGAGCAGTCTGGAGTGTGACAGAGACAAATTTCACCAATCACCGCTTGTCCCTAAGACATGATTCAAGAGGCATACCGCAGGGAGCACAACTGGCACATACTGTAGGCCCACGGTGTGTCGTTGTTTGTGAGGCAGCTCTCTTTCAACAGTGCTACTACTATCCTACTATCTACCATCATATGTTGGTCCTAGTCAGAAGTTGTCATTGTAAATACAGATATTTTGTCCCTCTTGTTGCCTGTTCTTATATCTTTGTCTGCTGAAGGGGCCAGAACCCAGGAAAACATGAGAGATTAAATCAGGCACAACCACTTATAACACACACACACGCGCACACACTGACAAAAACTGATTCATTATGCTTTTATAAGAGCAATACAGAGCACTAACAACAGTTAGTTAGATCGAGAGCTAGGACCAACACTCCTAGCTACAGATCAACGTAAAGATTTCCCATTTCTTTTAAGTGGGTGAGTGTGTGTGTGTGTAGCTCTGGTGATGAACTGTTAGAGCCAATTAAATGCAGAAGAAGAGAGGCGAATGGATTCAGATTCCTGATGATGTCTTTATGGAGCTCTGCTATTCCACACGGCTTAATTAATCATGGCAAAGTTCTGTGTGTGCGCGCATGCTTTTGTGTGAGATTGAAAGTTAGCATTTGCTTTTCTCTACCCTGTGTGTATGTGTGTGCTACAAAGTTAAAAATATGTATGTGCGAGTGCTTGTGTGATAAATGTGCAGTGAGGCCAAAGGCCATTGATCTGATGTGGGCCTTCCTCTTGCAGCCACCTCATCTTCACCAGAACTGCCAAGTAATTTAGTAGCTTCCTCTACAGGAAGAGAAACATTAGTAGGGGGGAGAAGACCAAGGAAAGAAGTGAAGATAAGGGAGGAAGAGCAGCAACGGGGAGGTAAAGGTAAAGAAAAGGAGTAGAAAAATATTCTAATTAAGATTCATGACAAACAACTGGGGCTTTTAGCCAATGTTGGCAAAGCTATCTGCCCTTATCATTAGTTAGTTGCATTTCATGCTGACCCACCAGTACTCTGAGGGACATGTGGATGTATGTGTGAGCATTATTAAATCCATAAATTAAATAAACACACCTGCCCTTTCGTGGCAGTGCGCAGAAGTCAAGTACACAGTGTAAGTAAAAACGAGTCTCTTCTAGATTAGACTCTACCCACAAAAAACTGCAGGGACCTGTTTCAGGGTCTGACAACCAAATACAACCTATACAGTAATATTCTCAAATGTATATTTTGTGTAGCAGTGAATTCTACCATAAAACCTTTAAGAGCACTGAGACTTTCCAAAGTGCCACTAATAAGCTAACTTTCTGGCTTTGGAACTCTCCAATGTAAGTAACAAAAAGGGACTTTGGCAAACAACAGTGCATGCTGATCCTACTTTGATCTAACTACCTTATTATCTTGTCTGCATCTGTATGGTCACCCCAAACCTCATGAAAACTACAAACTGTATACTTACCAGTATGTATAACATATTACTGGCAGAAATACCCCAGGCACTAAAACAGTTCCTGTAAAACTTAATTTTACAGATGTGCAGAGGAGCAAAGAGTTACAAAAAGGAGGAAATGTGTCCATGACCAGTCCTACAGTGGGCATAATGCATTTCCAGCCAGAAACGGAGACAGTTATGGATATAATAATCAATCGACCATGGATAATTATTTGCTGATGTTTGAGATATGCTACCATGATTGGCAGATCATTAGTCATATCTTTATGCCACTTGACAGTGATTGAATATGGCCTGCCCATTGTTCTTAAACAGCAGTTGGATTGTTTGCACCACAGTGGTCATTTTGGGCATTATAGTTAAGGTAGCTAACATAAATCCCATAATATGCTCAATTACTTAAAAGTGTAGCAGGTGAGTCAACCACAGATCTACAGCACTCATGGCATGACTATCAGCATTGGACATCGTATTACCAACATTTAAATAGTGCTATTCAAGTTACTTAAAATATAATCCATTATCTATTTCACAGCAGCATAAATAATATATTACACTACTGTTTACTTTTGGCACACAGCTCAGCTCTCTGTAAAAGTCGTGTGTGCAGGTGGGGAGCAAAGGTTGTACTGTTGCAGCCAAAACCTCTGTGTGTTTTAAATATACTGTGCACTCATGATCCATCGCGGTGGAGCACCTAATCACCATTGTGTAAATTCCAAGTGCTGAATTTCATCCATCAGACATCTTGGAATGGTGCAGTAAAGCTAGCTGTTGGTGGTCTGGACATGGGAAATTAAAGGACAGCACACAACCAAACAAATGCCAAAGAAACAACCCCTAACAAATGACATTGTCAAACGGAAGCAGAGGGAGAGGATATAACCAACCAGGCTGCATAAAGAACAAGTGGTTTTTGTTAATGAGCAGTATGAAGGACAGGTTTAAGGCATGAACAGTTAACAAGAGGCTACGGTTACTTAGTACCAACATAACATGCTTGTGCCGATAGTACTGTCAACCTACCCATTTACAAACATGCATATTTAAATATATTGCATTTCAATTATTTTTGCAGAACCTGCTAAGACCCAGGAGAGGGACTTTGGTCTTTAAAATGTCTTGTCTGCATGTCTTGTCATGATCTAGTCAAGTTATGTTTGTGCTGTCCAGTGTTTGTCTGGTCACGTGCTTCCTGTCTTATTTTGATAAGTATTAACTTTCCTCTCGTTTCAGGTGACTTGCCCTTCCTCGTGTGTTTCCTGCCTGTCACGTCTGGCTTGCATGTAAATACAATCTTTACATACACAACACAATCCCATTTTCTAGCACTTTGTAAAATAATCATACGTTTGTGAAATATCACAAGTATGAATTGTTTGACTAAAATCTGAATTTGTGGACATATTGATATTTCTTCAGTTTGAAACTTTTGGTTTCAAAATGTAATAATGTGTACTTCCACAATATCACAGCAGGCAGTGACTTTGTTGGATTAAGAAGAGTACAGGAGGATTATTGCAAAAATAATAGGATAGCTATAATAGGAAGAATTTAAAGAGAACAAAGTGTTAAGTTATAAATGACTGTAAACACATAGTTAGTTAGTGCAGAAGCCTAGGTGTGTTTGTAAAACTGGCAAAACTACTTTAGGTTCTTTACTTATGGCCAACATTATAACACATCCGGGATATAAACAGATATGTGGGATATTTGTATCTCAGTGTATTTTTGTAGAAAGATCCAGAGGGTTTAATCAGTGATATCACTTCCTAACCTCTGTGTTCCAGAGCCAAGCAGAGAAGAGAAGACAGGTGGGAGCAGCAGGGGGGTAGGGGTGGGACATGAGATAGAGGTTGCGATATCAGCCCTCCAACTGTAAGACCTTCTCACTACAGGGCTCTGGTGCAGCAGTCTCTGTTAGGCATTAATGCGTGAATATAATTAGACAGCAACTGAGAAAGAGGAGCTGCACACTGCATCCAGCAGAATTAATCAGGCCTAGTCGAGCAGAAATGGCTGAGAATGACATGAAATAAGAAAAAAAAAAAGAGAAAACATTGTAACACGTTGCTGTGAGAATGCTGTAAACTACAAAAGAGATTGAAATCATTTTATAAACCTTGAGGTTTCTTGAATGATTTTCCACCTTCCAGGTGGCAACTGTCAGTGCATTCTCAGTGCATTTCAGAACACTGTGAAGCAGCTTTGAAACGGTCATCTTTTTTTCCATATCTAATGTGGGCAGCACTTAGACTTGGGATCAGAAAATATTTGTATGTTTCTTTGGAGGAACATGATTCCAGCTTAAAATATGAACCATTATGTAGACAGCTGTACTGGTTAAAAATAGTTTTTAAACAAAGAACTGCAAGTTCTACAAGTCTAGGATTACAAGTCAAGATTTTGCCCCCATCAGCAATGAAATGTTATGAAATGCAAGAAAAGAGTTATGGAAAGAAAAGGCAGACAGGAGGAAATGAATAAAAGATAGTGTATTGTAGGGGAAAAGAGGGATTTCTCTCTACACTATGTTAATGTGTCATGAGCTACATAGTCTAGCAGCTCTCCTTGTCAGGATAACAGGATTCCTGATGAAACATTTATGACAAGTAACATATCCCTACTGTCTTTCTCTCTATGTTGCTTGTCTGTCATGAGCACACGTACAACTACTAAGTATTTTAGTATTTAGATAAATACATGTTTAAGTGCCTACACTACAGAAGTGGAATTAAATAAGCTATAACAATAAAGCCTAAACTAAAAAGCCAGAATCTGTCTGTCCATCTATAGGTGTGTCACAGGTTTAATGGCTAGGTTCCGATCAATTGTCTGATGTAAAGATGTTCCACCTACCATCATCAACACTTGCCCCACCAAAGTAAAAACACAAAAGGATTCAATATGCTTCTTGATGTGTTGTCAGACTACTTGTAAAGGCTCTACTCTAACAGTCACACTTGAACGCAGGTTGAAAAGCTTGCAGTCATGGCCTCCTCCTGGCTGCATCTCACTGCATCCTTGATCTTTCTCAATGGCAGAACTCAGAGCTTTCGCCTGTCTTTGTGGTCTTAACACCACGCACTGTACAAAAAGGTTTACAGCACTGTACTCAGATGTTGACACACAAAAAAATATGTGAAAAATGAAAAAATCCCTTCTTGATAGAGATGTTAAAGTTCTGCCTACTTTTATACCCACCAACCTGATCAGTTACTGTCTCAGAGGCTGTGATTGTTTAAAAAAAGTTAAAACTCTGGTAACATGTCGTTCTCTCATTTCAAACAGAAAGAGAGTGAGAGGAGGATGTCTCAGGGTAAAGGTTTCAAAAAGCCCTTTATTCAAACTATAGTGATGTTTTAATTTCAGTCTGTAGTAGTCACAGTTATTAGATTATAAGATAATTACTCAAAATAGACTTTCCAGCCTAAAGGTGGTGCAAAGGAAGGACAACACGAATGAAATTGTTTGTAGTAAAAGCATTGGAAACTTCTGAATCAACACAAAGGTCTCAGAGATATCAAAAATTGGAGTCTATTAATCATGTTGTGATAATCATAAATACTGATAATCAATGTCATGGCAAAATGCCGAGCAGTTGTATTGATATGTTGATATATGCTGATATGTGCTGGACAGCCAAACCAGCCACTGACATGGGACAGTGGGAGGTTTGACTGTGCCTCAGCATAAATTGCTGAATAACATGTTAAATAATAGTTGAGAGTACTGCAATATACACATGGAAAATAATGTCCAGATATACTGATTGTATGTCCTGTTACCAATGAAACAGGGCTCCACTACAAGAGTAGAATTTAGAGTATGCAATATTGCATAAAGTATGCAATAAAGGATTTTAGTGAACTAAAAATCCCAATTTATTGGACAATTTACTGTACCATGGTGTTCAACTGCTGACCTGCTGTCTGTCTGTCTGTTTTGTATGTCTGTTTGAGGGAGAGTGCTGAGCTATATAGTTAATAAAGGCTGAGCACCCTATACATGGGCAATAAAAGATAGCATTACTCCACCAAGAAAAACAGGAGAGTACAGTATTACTTCTATTTTCATTTTCACATCCAAGATCCAGCCTACCAAATTAGACCAAAACTGGAGGTGCAGACAGAAGGGTGTGTGCATGTGTGTGCGTGTGTTGACAGGGTTGCAAGATGAAGGACATTTAGTCAGGTGTGAATGAAGCTGTGAAGACTCAAAGATGATCTCTTTGGGAAACTGTTTAACACCTGTCTTAAGACAGGCAGCTGCAAGGGTTGTGTGTGTGTATGTGCCCATGCTCTCTTTCACTGTTGCACTTCTTCACATGCACTCATGTCTTTTTCACTCTCACACGTCCTCACAGTCTGTTCCTACAATGTCTCTCAGAGGCTGTGGTGGGTATCTTCAGTGAGATGACCATCATAGGAGGGAGAGCAAACTGAAAATAACCACAAGTGGAATATGACCAAGTACTGAAGCCAGGCTGCTCCTTATCATTTATTGCTTCAAGTGTAACTGAATACCCACAACATTTTTGCCAAACCAGGGTTTTAACTGTCCACCTTGCTGCAGTGATGAACAGGTGTAGTCCTGCTCCCTTTTTATCTCTTAATAGGTGTGATTACAGGTTCAACAGTATACTACTGAGCAGACAACCTACACACCACAGCACTGGTCATGGTTTGAGAGGAAATGGCGTGCTACATGTTTATTCTTTACATGGTTTTATTCATTAAATGACAATTTTGGTGATTTGCAAACTACCAATGGTTTTCTTGCATCACAAATACAAATTCGTCAGGTATAACTGGTAGGGAAATGTCCCTTAACCCATCATGTTGTCTGTATTTGGCAACAAACACTGACAGCACCAGAGAGCCAACATCTGTTGTTAAGAGATCATCAATCCAATATGTCCATGTTCTATTTAATGATGTGATTCACAGACATATTTCAAACAGTTTAGTTTCATGTTACAGTGGGCCAAAATCAGGTAACAGCTGTAAGGCTGGGGGTGGGGGCAGTGTGGCAGAACAACAGGGTTCCACAGGGTGACCACCATGAAACAGGTTTGGCTGATAAATTTGGTTGGAAACATCAGTTTAATGTTGTTGCAATGATGGGGTACAAAATCCACATCTCTAGTAGAAACACGACTAAAAGTTTACTTAAAGTTAATATGGAGCTCTGGTAAACTAGCTCACATAAATCAAGTGAGTAGCCAGAGTCGATATAGCAAACAGTTACCTCTTTGTGGGACTGCCACTCTTTCAGCCTTATGGAGGATGATAATTTCAGGCATTTTAACAGATTTTGTCTTCCTGGCTCACAGACTCTCTCTCAGTATTTCAGTCATTTGATGTTTAAGTCATTTTTAAAAAATATTTTTTAACCTTCACTTAAGAGCTTCTGTAGTCAGAACAAAGCAACACCCTGTGTGGCCATAAGGCAGCAACCCAGACCACCACCCAAACCCAGGTGCCCTTCTTTTTAGCTCTTTTGAAAAAGATGACATCAGAGGACGGCGAGTAGGGTGTTTATTTGCAAGTGCATTGATCAAAGTTGCAGATAAATAATGCATGTGTTGCTTTTATGAATGCCCACTTTTGACAGTGATTGATCACAAAGATAGAGTGGTAGTCCATGATGCAGAGTAGCTAGGTGCTCCATCATCAAGCCTGACAGACACAGGTGACTGGTCAATTTGATCTGCTTGTCATTAAATATAATGTATTGCCTTTTAGTCTAAAAAAAGCTGGAAGTTCCTGTCTGGCAGGAGATGCTTAAAATTCGGTGGATTCCAGTGTTTCAGTGGGAGAAAAACCAGAGGTAAAAAAATGTGATGCTTGATGACTAAGACCCTGCTACAGGGCTGCAGCTGCCTTTCACTTAACCAGATCACTTAACCTTGAGTTCATGCCATGAACCATAACACTGTGGCACATAGTAGCATTTTTAAAATGTAGGTGCTGATCTAAAAGCTGTTAGTGACTGGTTGGAACATGGTATTGAAACATCTTTAATTATTCAATTACTTCTTTTCTGATTTGATGAGTTCCCAGTGCATACATCAATTGCCCAACGTGTCTAAATAACTATTGATTCAACAGCACACAGCGGGACTCACACACAATGCTTACACAAGTATGCAAACCTTGGTCCTTTAGTCTCACTCACACACAGTCACACAGTGCAGGGATCAGTTCCAGAGCATGCCTCAGAGCAGCAGTTTGAAGCATTCACACAGAGGATTTGCAGCATCTCCCTCTGACTGGAACAAAGAATTAATAGCAGCCCCCACTTCACAGTGGCACGTCAAACACATTCCTCTCCATCAGAGAGAAGACTGCCTAGACTTACATTTCTGTGCTCTAACATCCATATGTACATGTGTGATATTAGCCCTTACACATCACACATGGGAGTGAGAAAATGCAAACAATGTGAGGTATAGTAGTTGCAGCAAACCTTTATCAAACAAAACTTGCTCACAGGGCTCCAAAAATATAGATTTTGGGATAGCTGTGGGACAGTAAGCAAATGTAACATTTTGTATGGAATAATGGGATTATACATGTATTTTCCTGTACATTACACATTTATGGTGGTTTTGGTATTCTGGAGCTGTAGAGCCTGAGTCTGTGATCACAAACAGCAAATTGCCACCTAATCCTGCTCAACACCCACTGCTATAATTCGTTATTGTAACTGTTATTATTATTTGTAGCAGCAGTAGTAGTTGAAGTAGTAAATCTATTGTTTTATCAAGACTCACATTAATGTCAGTTGATCTGTCATTCCATCCTTATGTAGAACTTGTACTGTGCTGCTGTATTCTCTCTCTATCTCCCTCTCTGTCTGGCAGCAAACCTGTAATCATGGGCGCTGAAACAAGGAATAACTCTACAAATATCTTGAATTAAGTGTCACCACAAAGAGGCACAGAAGAGGAAAAAAGAAGATGTAGAAAGAGCTGACCTAAATAAGTGAAATGACTTAGAAGTATCTAGGAAGTAAACATGAAATGAGTCAGTCAAATGATCTAAATGCTGGGGACAGCAGTTTCAATGATCTCGTGCCTTGTTCAGCCCAGGATACACAACCTTTAGCCAGGTACAGTATTCCCTATCGTTTATGACAGGGAAAGCGACAATGCTGTCCAACTATTCATTGCAGCAGCAACATTTAAGGTGACTATTGTGTTTTCACCTCTGAGTGTCTGAGTATAATTTACTCTGGCCCTATGGTCAATTCCTTATTGTTAAACTTTTTGTACTTGGATACTCCTTTCATTATTGCATCTTTCACATTCACAGATGTCCTTAACTTCATGATGTTTTCCTTTGAGGTAACAAAAAAGTGGTTAGAATAAAACCTGCACCAGTTTGCATTCAGCTCCACTGAGGGTGGCGTCACATTCCTCACACACCGTGACAATTACATCTACATCAGAATGCTGTTTGTTGATTTTAGCTCAGTGCTATACACAAACTCGCCCATGAAACTGATTGACAAGTCTAACACTCAGGGCTTGGGTATTACACTCTGCAAATATTTCCAGACAGACATACCACAGACAGTTCAAACTGGTGGCCACACCTTCTCTCTAATGCTGAACTCTGGCGCCACACAGGGCAGTGCGTTTAGCCCTCTCTCGCACATGTCAAACACTCATGGCTGCAATTCCTACCATGAAAAGAACCTGTCACATTTTCAGACGACACGATCATCATTGGGCGAATTTCAAACAACCATGAGACTTCATTTATTGTTTTTTCAAAATCACTAAAAAAGTCTGCAATGTTCAGTGTTTGTGTGTGTGTGTTATTACTTACTACTTATAGGTCTCTGAGCGAACATATTCAAAAACATGGGAGACACCCAACAGGAACTGGTCTGCAATTGGAGTGACCCAGGGATTATTCTCTGCTTTAAACACCTGCTTAGGGCCAGTCAGGTCCAGATTACCTGCAAACAGAGAGACAACTGAACTCATCAACAGTTACATACACTCATTCCTGAAGCTGCTTGCTACAACCAAGGTCCGATCTGTTGGCAAATGAGCAGCACCACTGAGTAGCCAGGTTGGGCCTTACTGAAGTAAAACTTTCCCCAGCCAGATTTAGTCACTGGTAAAGTTATTAAACTATTTATCATCTGGATACAAGCATGAACAAATGTTATTTGTTTCTTAAGCTCTTTTAGTATTAGCTAACAGTAAGAGAAAGAGTAAGTTTACGGTGTAGAGGAAATGTTTCCTCATTTAGATAATACTGGATCCAGTGTTTTGCCTCAGATTTCTGTAGATAGGTAAACACTGAAGTAAATGTGATCTGCCAGGTGCAATGGCATTTTTGGTTGTGTCATCAACACATGCTAAATAAACATAACAGATGGTGCACGTATGTAAATGGATCATAGCCAAATCAAATTTACACCTATTCTAAGAACTGTTGCACATTATCCTGAAAGCACGTTCTCCAGAGTGCGCAGGATGTGCATTTCGTTTAACATATTGAAAATAAAAGTGTCATCCTTTGGAATTTGAACATATGCATTTCTTTATGTTTAAGTGGCACAGACAGCAGCACCTGCTATGTAGACAATGAACAATCACAGCTAGAGTAGAATGACAGGCAGCAGTAGACCACACTTCTTAGACTCATGATAGTTTGTGCACATACGCACGTGTGTATGTGACATAAGGCAGACATTATGTGTGCATTTGTGTGTCTGTGTGGTCTGTACCAAGTTCAGGGGGCAGGACAGTCAGTCTGTTGCCTTGGATGTGAAGCTCTTTGAGATGGGCCAACTCCCCTATCTCCTTAGGCAATGAAATTAGATCATTATCCCTCAGACTCAACTGGACAGGAGGAAAAAACAGAAGACAAACAGAACATACTATTTTAACACTCACAATCTCCCACTGTCATAACAACAACAGAGACATTAATGGGTCAAAAGCATGAAGATTCGGCAAACTCAAACAGGACTGGACTAACAATTTAATGTTTTCATTAAGCTGTTACATTACAAAATCTAAATACCCTGTGATTTAAAAAAGACATGATCCTGATGACACTGTATAGCCCACATGTGCATGTCTTTATCTGGCCTCCCATGTCCAAGGTGAGTGAATACAACAGGGACTTTTGAGTTTCAATCTCGTGATGCCTACTTTTGTCCTTACAGTTAATATCTTGGCACTAATTGCCTTTGTTGCTTGTAACGCTATCTGGCAGACATTGTGTCGCAGCTGCTGGCTTACCTAACTTGTTTGCATGCTACCCAAACATCTTGCGTAGACACTTGTGTCACTGTCTTAAGAAAGGAATTAGCATGTATAAAATAACACAGGAGTAAGAGAGCCATCGTGGGGAGGAACTGGAGAGAAGAGCTGTGAGATGGGTTTGACCTGTAATGCTATATCAGTACCAACAATGACTTTAATCCTACAATGTTAGAGTCAGGGGCTGATCTAGCTGCAGATTAAATGCAGTTGGTGCTGTAAATGAGAAACAAGCAGCTTTTCCTTCTCTCTTACTCTCCATGCTATGTTGTTGATTTGTTGAGCTTGGTAACTTGCGTTAGCACTGGCTACCAACTGACTTATTGCGTCATTTGCGTTGACATAAACTTACTATTTGGAGCTTGGTCAGCTTTCCAATGTCAGCAGGCAGGACCTCGAAGTCATTGTCACTCAGGTAGAGAGCTCGAAGGGTGGCTGCAAAAAAAGCATCTCTGTTAGTTCCCAGGCTGCTCTAAATTCTGCTAGTCTGACAAGACAACAACAGACACCATGACTTTCATCACGCAGTAAAAAAGTAGGTTAGCTTTGTCGTTGCAAAAAAGAAGTGTTTCACAAAGTGGAGTTGGCAGTTTTGCCTCAACTGTTATGACAAAAAGCTGCTTCTGCTGTGGAGAGCTATTCATCTTTTAATGTGAAACCTGAATTACACTGTACAAGACTAAAGTGACAAGAGATAGCTTCACTTATCCTGCTTCAAGCACCTTGAACCTTTCACCTCTGTTACCAACCTGAGTGAAAACACTGTGGCAGATCATAATCAGCTCACTGTACTAGTTTACCAGCCTCAGACTAGTGGGGAGAGTAGTATCCAGAACATTACAGTTCTTCGGTTAAGAAAAAAACAAAAACTAAAAACAAACCGATGTACTTTAAGTTACACATCCAAGGTCTCAAACATGTTTAAATTTAGAATGACAGCAGCAGGAATGTGCACAAAGTATCAGAAGAAGCTGTAGGAAAGTGTCTGTACTGAGAGTCTGTATTGTCCTGGGGTGGCTAATTATCCACAGAGATCTACTGCATGGGATTACCAAGTCAGTGCAATGGCTACTGTTACAGCAGGGAAGATACTTGCCATTATAGTGATGGGATGGATTAAAAACACCATGCTGTCAGCTTGTCATGACAAGTTGTATTTCCTGATGTGTTTCAAATTGCAGATATGCACCTTATAGGGCCTTTAAAAGGCAGAATCAGAATAGGAGCATACAATAAAATCATCGATATGTTGAGCTGAGGTTGAAATAATGGAAACAACTACAGAGCGGAGGTGCGTGCATGTGTATGTTGGTATATACTTACTGAGGTAGAAGAAGTTTCCGGGCAGAGAGTTCTGATTCAGGTTGTTGTAAGTGAGGTCCAATACTTCCAGTGCTGGCAGTGAACCAAATCCTCTGGGCAAGCTGCTTAGACGGTTCATACTACACTCACAAACATACACACATATACAAAAGACACATTAGACATACAAATCAATCACTGTAAAAAATTGCTTTATGAGATCCTTCTGCTTCTGCTGCTTTCAATTTAAATTTGGGAATTTTTTAGAACAAAGGGAAAAAAAATCTTTTAAACAATAGTAAATAATTCATTTTCTTATATTAATATTTTTAGACAAGATGTACACATTTTAAGTAACACAATGACAAATTAACTAAACTACAATCCTGATGATGCAGCAGACTAATTTCACAATAGCATTCCAACTGGTTTAATTTTGACAAATCAAATCATAAATCCAACAACTCAGCTCAGGTTAGGGCAGCCCTAACCCTAATCAATGAGCACTAGCAACATCGGCAGGACAACCTGGAAATTAACATACCACTTCAAGATATTTGAAATGAACAAATTTAAGTAAATTTAAGTGTGGGGATATCCTGTGTAGATCATATTTAGGTCATTCCATCTTTTGAATGGGACTGAGGTCTTGGCTCTAACTGGGCCATTCCAAGGCTGATTTTCCTTGTCTGAAGTGTGTTTTGGGTAGTTGCTAAGTTGAAATGTAAAATCCCTCTTCATTATCAGCTTTTTGAATGAGACCTGCAGGTTTTTGCCCCAAAGTCTTGATATATTGAGCTTTTTATTATCCTCTTATCTTAACAGGAGAGCCCCCTGGCCCAGCTGAGGAGAAGCAATCCCAAAGCCTGATGTTAACATCTCTTTTTACCACCTGGTAGAATAACGGAGATGGTAATCACATGCAAAGACTGATCTGTGTAGCTGTTGGCCTCTTGGTGACCTCCCTAAAACATTTTCTCTTCATCCTCTCATAAACTTTGGAGAGTCATCCTGATATTTACAATGTCTCTGCAATGCTACATTTTCCCAACTTGCTGACGATGGTTGGCAGTTCTCCATAGTTCATCCAAGGCCCCTTAGAATTCTTTCTTCTCTTGAATGCTATTAAAAAATTTGATACTGCAGTTCCTTTGAGAACTTCTGCAGCCCATGGCACTTCCAGTAGGCTGTAAACCCAAACATTCACACAAAACCTACAGCAACAGCTGACTTTAATCTGGTTTAAATTACAATCTCTTTATGGCTAGTGCATGCTATTTACTCACATGCAAGACTTACTGAATCATTATGACATTGTATTTTTTAATTAAAATGTTATCAATAATCAATTGCTACTTTTTCTCTGGATTTTGTTTGTTATAAATATAATAAAGATGGAACAAGGCTGACATTTAAATGATTGTCAATCATATAATATCTACATCCATACTACTAAAATTGATCTTATGTTTCCTAACTAATGTACTTTATTACACCAGTGGTATTTTTGCGGCTTGTTCCTGTCAGCTAACAAGTTTGCACTATCAGTGACCGAAGTAAGAAGCAGCTCAAAGGCCTGGACAGGGAGACTGAAAGATAGGGATTTAATAATGTAGGAGACACCAGCTGACATTATGCACACATATGCCTGTCTGTGTTTGTGTGTGCAAGCAACTGTCAGGTCATAGGGACGACCATTCTATTTCAATTCTATTATGTGTATTTGACAAATGAGATTAAGCACTTACAAGGTTCAAACACAGAAATGCATGTCCACTGACAAATACACAGCCACACACACAGCCAACAGAAAAATAAACAAACGATGAAAAGTGAATGCACAGCCTGAATAGCAGTATGAGGCTTACACTATCCAGATGATGTTTGTCTGTGGATCAATACAAACCAAGCCTCCCTTCCTAATCCTCCTGTCACTGACAGCCTGCACTCATATTTAAACACATATACACAGCACCAATTTGTTACACACACACACACACACACACACACACACACACACACACACACACACACACACACACACACACACACTTCCATCTATGTGAGGTTGAATTAGACATACATAACAGAGTACACTGAAATCAACACTAAATACTGGTTAATTTAGAATAACATCACCAGCTGTTCCTTCCATAGACTTCCATTCCATCAGCTAGCACCAACAAGCAACCGACTCCATGCCACGCACACAAGTCACAACCACCCAGCAAAGCCCAGCTTAGCTTAGTTAGGTAACACTTAGCTACTGTAGTTAGCCGGCGCTGCCTTGCATCTGTCTTGGCAAAGCAATCACATTGGCAAGCAATTATGGTAAGGTTAGTTCATTTGTTGGTTGGTCATTTGTTGATGTTGTAGCAAATTTCTATTTTTAAATTACTTGTAAGATTATACACTGATGGTGCTGTAGAAGAGGGGAAGGGAAGAATGCTCATTCATATTGTTTTTCATGGAAAAAAAAATCACCTTGCATCCTTTACATAGAAATGAGGAATGAGGCAAATAAGAACATTGCAGAAGGTCACATAGTACAGTTACCTTATGGTCTGGTTACACATTTAACAATTAATTCATTAAAATAGCTTTACATTTTACATACATTAACTTTAACTGTCTGATTAAACCTAGAGATATACCACCCTTTATGCAACAACTAGGTGATCCATTGATTTGGTTTCTGTCTTGTCATACAGCCTTATGAACCAGTTCAAGCAGAAAGGCTCAAAGGCTCAAAATAACTGCTGTTCCCAAATCTGGGCTGGAACAGCCTGAGGGGGCGATTTGGGTTTCAGTGTAGAGACTACATAGATGCAAAGAGGAATCTAGTGACCAAGGTAAAATATGAGGTGTGTGTGTAGAGGTTTGTTTATGAGGGAAAGGAGGATGATTAGACAACAGACAAGCCTGGCCTAGAGGCACAAGTAAATAAACTGGACGCTTCTGAACTATGTACTGTACAGCTGCAGCTCAGATCTACAGAGAATTAGGGAGGGTGTACAGTCTGTGTGTGTGCATGTGTGTATACCCATTCTGCAAGTGCACGCAAATAACACACATTCATGTTTTTGTGTGACTCTGTAGGGCAAGACATAATTCAAAATAAGTTCTAACTTCAAAATTGCATTCAGGTACTTTGTTTTGGAAAGTTTAAATTGTTCAGTATAGTTAATAGTTTAATATAAATAAAAATGCTTCTCAGTATTTTAGGATACTTTTATTTGTAGAGTATGCTAAGTGCAATGTGATGTAATACGCCAAACACTAAAGACTACATACATACATAAATCCAGATGTTGTAATATTACAACTGTAGAGGTTTGTTATAATGATAATGATAATGAACTTGGCCAGAAGAAATGGTTTTTGACTCAATTGAATCAATCTGAGAACACTGTCTTGCAGCATAGATTGCAAAATTGATGGGGGGGGCTCTTTGAATTAATTAACTTATACTCATGTGAATGAAATAAAGATACATCTGAATGTTTTGTGCAGCAAGCTCGCTGTTCATTATTTCATAAAAGCAAAAGAGTGAAAATTGAGTTCATATTAACCTGTATATCTCAATATTCCTAAAACAACAAACCAAAATAAAAAAAGTTACACTCCGTCTAACAGCGTAACACATGTGCATTATGAACGTTCAGTTGCAGGATGTGCATACAGACGTGAGTTTATAGTGGTCATGCTTATTAATATACATCTGCATGGTTGAGTTGTACTAATCGCACAAAGTAATGTATACACGTTTGACTTTTAAATAATCACAGATGCATACACATATGAATTTTGTGACACTTTTCATCCCCCACAGAGCGTCTAAAGACCAGAACATACCCAAGGTTGAGGTGTTTCAGCTTCTGAAGACTACTGATTTGAGTAGGCAGCTCCTCAATCTGATTGTTGAACATGTTTAGGACCTCCATGTTCTTCAGCTCAGAGATGTTAGGAGGCACCGCTAGAAAACACACGGAGGAGAGAAATGACAAGCATATCTAAAACAGACACACACACACACACACACACACACACACGCACACACACACTTCTCAAGATGTCCGTAACTTTTAACTTCCTCCTAATACATCACACAGAGTGTGGTTCGCACTCATCAGACACCCTTATTCCTGTCAACCAGCTCATCATCATTAGCCATAGGGCCTTGACAAACCTAATGTAATTGATAACTTTACTAGCTGCTGTGTTGGCCATTACTCTACATGTTGACATTTGAACAGCACAAATATTGCAGTTTCTCCATCTTCCATTTAGTTTTATTCCCCCATGGTTTGCAGCAACAGAGGCGGACACAGATCAATGGGTTGATAACAAAGAGCAGGAAGTTTATCGGATTATCAGGCTGATCAATGGAAGAAGAGAGATGGAAGCAGTAGAAGAAAGAGTAAACCAACCAGGCCCTGACCTGAATGCTGCCAGGAGAATGAGCGTTGGAGAAGTAAGGTCTGCGCATACTGATACTTTATCAGTTAGACCTGTGTCAGTGTGTGCGTGTGTTTGAGCCCATGGATATAGCATTGCAACACACATTTTGTTTAACCTTTTAATTACGAAGATCTAAAATACACTCTATATAAATTATTATATATGTATAAACAATTGACAGACAAGGGATGCAATGACATCCAGAATACTAAGTTATTCCAGGTCAGTAAATTATGAATGCTTTCAGTCCAGTTTGGTTTTTTATCTCTTTGTTCATTAACCATACAGTAATACAATTTCAAGTGGCATTTGGTGGACAGCTAGGCTGTTAGCCATAAGGCTTGTTCATGAGAGTTAATATCAGACACTTTTCATTGACACACGCACATGTATCAAGGGCCAAATCTCCCCCCCTTCTGAATAAGCTTGTGTCCAAGCAGCTGATGCATACAGGGCAGAAAAAGACAGTCGAGTCAGGGAGTAGAATGAGGACTCTTTAGTGAATATGACTTGTGTTTCTTCCTTTTGTCCTTGGCGTGACAAAATCACAATGAAGAAATGAAACTGTGAAAGCAAATCCAACTACAGTAATTAAAAATCCTGAGTCAGATTTAACAGACAATGAATTCGCACTTTGATATGTGACTTTGGAAAGCAGATCTGATACACTCCACTGAGGCATGTTCATTTAGACCTTAAGTTTCAAAGTTAAGACTGAGGCTTGTAAGCCGATAAATACCACGTTAAGGCTGTTGGTTAGACAAGACATTGTTGTTTGATGACATCATTCTGGGTTTCTGAAGCTATGACAAAATAAAAAAAAGATGAAAAATTCTAACTTTTTATTTAAATAAATATCAAATATTATTATCAAATCATTGGGATTCATCAAAATTGTCTTAAACTTAAGTATTTAAATATCAAAAACATCATCAACATATTTAGTTTTTAAAAATGTATGTTTATATATGTTACCTGTAAGTTTGTGGTACAGTGTGCAGCACAGTATAGGCTGCATAGCACCATAAAGTGTTGAAAAATAATTGTCAGTAGTAGTCACAAGTTTCAAGTCATTTTTAATGTTTATGTGCAAAGTCTGAAAGAAAGCAGACTTGTAAAATGTTTCAAACCAAGAGTGCTTAATCATAATTATCTGTATTATTGCTTGTATTATTTGTGTTTGAGTTTGTCAAAGATAAATGAGGATGAGGAGAGAATCCCCTTGAATATGAACGAGTGACCGGAGTGCAATGGGAACGGCGAAACCCCCTGTCCAGGTTGACAAACCTACAGTATTTACAAGGCCTTCCATGCAATATATGATATTGATTTCCATATGGGCTCCTCGGTCCTGCTGGGTATAACTGTGACCTGTGGGGGCTGCTGGATCATCAGTTTTTTTATGTTGGAGTGTTGAAGAAGAAAAGCCCTGCAGCCTGAGTGAAGACAATGACTTCACATGTGAAATTTAGTCTTAGTGTGCGATGGGAAATGGTAGAGGCACATTAGCACTGGGCAGCAGGCAGCAGAGGCAGATCTCTCCTCTAATGGAGGACCGTGCCAGTGTAACTAGAACTTGTGACTACCTTCATACATCAGCAAAATCAACTCCATCGTGTCTGACATGGTGCCGCTGCACTGATAGAATCACAAAATGATACGGGATGAAATGCAGAAAAGGAAGAGTTACAAAAAAATACTGATATTTGGCACTTCCCTCTACAGCTGCAGCGTGATAGGACAGCTGAGAGTTTTTTACAAGGCCAGAGTTACTGAGCATACCTTTAGAGCCTGCAGGTGAATTACTACACCAATTATGTTATCCCCATCTCTGTCTGATCTGAGCTATAAATAACCTAGCACAGTGAGATGCGTGTAATCTTTACATCTCCAGCAGCAGATTAGAAATACACCAAATGAAGATGACATTGACTTAGCTAAGCACTAGCAAAAGGCTGCATGTCAGAAAGGTTGTTATCTGACGACAATAAAAAAGAAATCAAATGTCCACCCTTAATATGTTCTTTGGGTGTAGATTTTTGTTCACTAATTTCGATTATGAAATATTAAGAACTGACACACTAGCTTGAAAATGATCTATATATCTCTACTTTTAATAAATTCTTCAACTCCAAAATGAAATTGTTCATTTCTAACAACTGAAAATAGATCAAACTGACTCAAAGACAACTGAAATGGAGGGGGGTTGTTAGAGCTACAATGACATATTCCCAATGTTATAAAAAACAGATTTTTATAAGTATTCTGCATGTTTTATATTCAAAAGACCTAGAAATTATACTGGTAGGCAAACTTGATTTAGTTACTCACTGGTTAGTGTGAGTGTGTTTATGAGTCTGTGGTGACCTCTGCTGATGTAAAACACCATTACATCATTTCACTCCAACCAGCTGTTAGTGAAGACAGTACTGCCTGTACAGAACATATAAAAACTGACAAAAGCACATGAGTTGTCAGTTGTGACAGGAACAAACCATGACTGGCGTTGAATACTGTGATTCTATGAGTATTATCCTGTCAGTGGAGCTGGCTCAGGTTGAAAACATTTATTGCAAGGTAACAAGTAGATGCCCTACACAACAAGCCAACAAGTCCAGGATGGACACGGATGAATCAATGGGGACTACCACACACAGTCAAATGGAACTCCTATGTGGCTGCACTCAGATCGCAGTGAGAGAAGCTGCGCCTCTGGAGTTCAGACGGATGGGGGTGTGTCCAGGTACACAGGGCAGGAAATGCAAAGCAGGAAGTGAAGTTTGAAGAATAGATTCATGAATTGTAAGGCTGTGACAGAGCAGATGAAGGGAGTGGCTTACCTGTGAGCTTGTTGTGGCTGAGGACCAGCTGGGTTATGTTTGACAAAGTGACTGAAACAACACAGAACAGCAAGTCAACACAGCACTGGAACATATTCATTTTACTGGTAAATAAAATTTAAAATGGGACTGTAATTACTATTACACTAGCAGTGCAGTTATTTTGTTAACTACTGTAATTCCCTGTGATGTAATGAAGTAATCAAAAACCACTACAATATCAGCTAATAGTATAGTATGTATATACTTCATTGTGGGTAGGACTAAAGCTATTTCTCCAAAGAACTACCCCAAATAAGAACTTATTTTAACAGGAATCACATGGTTCTCTGTGTAATAAAGTAAGAGACTGGAGTATTTCCAGAGACAGAAAGCTAAATAATTTTACCTAGAGTTCTAAAAACATACTCAAATCATGGCAGGTGCACATATCTAAGGAGAAAAGTGAAGGCAATTATTCTATTATTGTACATTGGGACTATGCAACTGAGCCAGGGATCACAGAAATTGAAGTAAATAGGAAGTAATAAACTTCCCATATGTCTGTTTATATACGTCTTAATCCACACAGCACTGTACTGCACACAAACTCTCAGCTAGATCAGTCAATATTTGGCAGGCAGCCTGCACTTATGGAAAGCTCTGCGCATGTTGTGTGTTTCAAACAGAACACAGGATTGGGAGATAGACAACACATGAGGACAAGAGGGAGTAAGACAACACTGCAGTAGATGAAGGAGAAATCAAACGAGGAGTTTCAGGTGGTAAGCACACAGGGGGTGGGCAGTAGACAACATAGCTGTGGCAGATTTGTTGACTGGTAAATATTGCTTTGCATTGTGGTCTAGTACGGTTGACTTGTTAAGTTCGTGTCAACATTAAATCCAGCATAGTTCAATTTAGATGCTGATTTCTGAGTAGAAGTGCATTCAATTACATTTCCTTTTTGCATTGGTCACTTTCTAATGAAAGACCACTTTTGTGATGCTTCGCCATTTACAAACTCACATATTTAGATGTATACATACAATGTGTGAGCAATTGGAAACATTTTGCAAGAACTCCAATCCTTCATAAAGCAGACTCTTGCTGTGAACACTGGGTGTTAGTAACGGTTTTACTGCCGTTTGTCATTACGCTGAGAAGGCGTGCTGCGGTGACGTCATCACCACTGGGCAATATCTGCGTCTGTATCTTTTGACACGTATTTGAAAATTCTTTGCGTATAATGAAACCGTTACAGAAGTTAGAAAAGTGGGCTCAACAGAGTTCTGCCGTGAAGTGGGAGTTTTTTTTACTTACACAGTCCTGGGATGTCCAGCATGTTAGAAATGCCTCTGTCGCACATCTCTACCTCTGGGAGGTTCTTGTCCCGACTCTCCTCCACTATCTTCTTCAAAGACTTGGACATTTTTCTGGAAACACTAAGCCAAAAAGAGCGCACCGTGGGACGTTAGCAAGAAGAGTCCGGATCCGGACACTGTACCGTTAAATAAGTGTGACAAGCTCACTACAACCACAACTAACAAGTTGTCGGTATACAAGTGAACTGCAAGCGCATACAATAACACCGTGGTAAGTATTGAATATCCTCACCGTCTGAAAACGGGAATGACAACGAAAAATAGATTCCTGATACAGACTTCGCCTCAAGCTCACACCCTACCGGAAGTTTATGTGTGAGCCACCATTCCATAATAGGATACTTCCTGTTATCATGGTTCAGCCACACCCCCGTGTCAAATTAAGAGCTCCTCTAAGTGTGGACGCCTGCAGTGCTGCTGCTTCACACTGGATGTCAGCAGCAGACGCATTATTTTGTTGTTTGTCGCAAGGCCAATAAACCTATAGGCATATCTCTCTTTAAAGATAATGTACATCACTTATCAAATGGCTACCAAATTATGCACCTCTTATTGCAGATTTGGTGCACACAAAAACAAAAGTAAACTCAGATTTATAAGATATATTTATAAACAAATAAATACGTTCAGTTACACACGCGTTGGAAAACTTCCATATTCGCATCTGGTAAACATCACCATTTACCCTGGTGTTCGTCGTTCATTCCTTTTTTGTTATTCTTTTTATTAAAAGTGTACGTCACCGAATCTCATCATCGCATGTATAACACTTATGTCGTATCGTCACTATAGACGACGCTACTAAAGCAAAACACGGACACATATATTTTTTACTTCCAGTAACAAAGGACGTACTTCCGTCTTTGTCGATGGACCAGCCCATGTTGAGCAATACCTGTTACACCAATTTTATCCTTCTGTGTAATTCCACACGATGGGGAATTTATCCGTAATTTCTTATCAACCAACCTCTTTCTCTCAGTCTAGCCGCTGCAACGTTCTAGGAAACTCTGCAACTTCTTCTGGTTTATATGGAAAAAAACCCCAATCATATATAAGCAAACAATATATAAGCAATCTAACAGTAAGATGGACTAGTAGTATTAACATTTAAGTAAATTATCAGAATTATTACACATTTGTATTAGACAGCACTAGTTTTAGTTAGGTTAAATTAAATTGCCACGATCCCGATCCAGGCTCCAGACCAGTCGGTGGCGGTAACGCACCATTTCATTGTTTGAAAACTCCAGAGAAGAAGGACAGCTGCGAGGCTGTGATGAGGCATGGAGAGTCTGCGGGTGCTGGAGCTTTACAGCGGGATAGGGGGGATGCATTATGCTCTAAAGGGTAAGCTTGTCGTTTTTATTTTAGTGATTAAAGTTAGGCTTTAGTTAGGTTAGGTTTCCCTGCTGACGTCCCCCTGACGTCCCCCTCTCTGGCCATAGACTTGTTTGAGATGACCCAGACTAACTCTGAACGCATAGCATCATGGTTTGTGTTTTTTGTGGCTGGTTTAGCAAATCTTCACTTTGTCCCACGCGTGAATGTGTCACGTTGTTTAGCGTCCGGAGCAAGTCAGACAAACTCTATTAAGGGGTGCAGATCGTGAATTTCTCGAGTTTCATGGAGCGAGTAGGGATGGTTGACGGACCCGGACCGAGAAAACACGGGCGCATTCTCCCCGGAAGTGTTGCAGGTCGATACGCCCCCTTATTGAATATCATTACTGACTGGGTGTTGTAGCTGATCTGAGTGATCCTATACATCCATGGACTATATAAAAACGTATAAATCACATCCTCGGAGTTTCATATAAGAGTGAAGACAGAGAACATATTAAAGTCACGTGCTAAGTTTGAGTCCCAAGCTTGATATTGTATTTGTTTTCAGAATCACCATTTGTGGTGTATTGAAAAACAACAGAACCACAAACAGCTTTATTAAAAAGACAGATTCTTTTCATGAACTTATTGACTCCCCTCAGTAATATAATAATATATATAATAATACATTTCAAGTCAGACAGGGCACAAGAGAATCATTTATCAATCTTCAGTTTCAATTCAGGCTGATCATCCCAGATGGTCAGATGGTAGAGTGTTCAGAAGAGCTGTTAAAGCCATTGTATGTGTGGTTCTGCTTTATGATTACGTATCTCTTTGTTAATTGCCCCAAACATGCCCCAGTAAGTGGAGTAGAAGTCACTACTCATCAAATTTTATTTCATGGGTAGTTTGCTTTAGCTGGCTATCTGACACCAAGTTCACACAGCAATATAGTCTGCCTCACCTCAAGAGGGATTTGCAGTGGAAGTTCAGCAGGAAATGTAAAATTTTCATCTGTCATTTGGAATCTATGTTTTCTTCCTCCAGAGAGTGGCATACCTGCCCAGGTAGTGGCTGCAATCGACATAAACACCACAGCAAATCAAATCTACAAGCACAATTTCCCAAACACCCCCCTCTGGAATAAGACCATTGAGGTGAGTGTCAGTGGAGGATTCAGGCACGGTTGCTTGTATATGAACAAACAATGATTTAAATTTCTATGTGAGTCAGGTTTTGACAAGTATTACATTGCACTGGAAACCTTCTCATGGGGTTGCACTGCTCTTTGTGAAGAGAAGCTCAAGTCCCCCTAAGTGTGTACTGAGGATAAAGGGACAGATGGCACACAGTATGAACATGGTTAAAATGTAATATATAAACCCAATTTGTAATTTGGATAGTTTTATGTCTTCTTTCTTTTTTTAGGGCATAGCACTAGATGACTTCAATGAATTATCTTTTGACATGATTTTGATGAGCCCTCCTTGCCAGCCTTTTACCAGGTACGTATTGTTTTATATTGTGTTCCAATAAGTGGTAGAACCTCAGTAGAGGTCGGATAGACCAGTGACCTGCCCAGGAAACTTGTCAACAAGATGCAAGCTTATGCTGCACATTGAGCGTAAGCAATAGCAAGAATAAGTGGTAGTAAGGTGCTTTGAGCTAAATGCTAATGTCAGCATGCTAACATAAACATAAGTACAATGCTAACATGTTTAGTAGGTAGTGTTTATATTGGTCACCTTGTTTTACCTCAGAGTGAAGTTTATTATAAACTGTAGGTGGGTAGAAACTTTAGTTTTTACTGTAGTTTTTACCCTTAGGTAAATAGGTAAAATAACATCTTATTACACATACATGTGCACATATCACTCACTTGTTCTCTACTCTTGCTTACTATAAGCATGCTGTGCACAGTAGCTAAAACATGAGAGATGCCTCCAACAGTCAAGAATGCATTGCTAAAACTTTTAACAAATCTTTCTGTCCATTATTCACATGAAGACCCCCCCCCCCCTCATCAAATTCTCCCCAAATCTGTCAGTTTCTTTCCTCTGTTCCTGGAGCTGAGATGAAATGAGATGAGCGAGTCCACATCACTGCAGCTTCTAGACTTGTCTTAAAGTTAGTCTTTGATCTGAAATGAGCCTTAAAATGTTGCAAAATAATTTATCTTGCTGCTCTCACAATGTTCTTTTTCAAGGACCAAGTTGAAAAAAGAGTGTGGGTCTGCTTTATGCTGTGCTAACATTAAAGCAGTTGATATATCACTCGGTGCCATTGGCATTGTGTTTGCTTGTATATTGTTAAGGAGGTGTGCTACACAAGAAGACAGTTACTAAGATACTGAAAATCATGACAGCATTGTGTCATATTTATCAAATAGTGATAAGTGACATGAAAATATGTAATTGCAATGTTTATGGCCCATATTGAAAATGTGAGTTGTAACTGTTCTTTTTTTGACTTTTTCAAACAAGATATGTGGCTGTGGTACCTTTAACACTCTGTCAAACTGTAATTTCAGTATAAAGCAGTATTACTGAGCAGTAACTGTTTGAGCAATATCCTGTAAATGTGTAGGATGAAACGGTGTCAAGGTGGTAATAATCAGAGTTCAGTTTGGTGTCTGTCCTGCAGCACTGCACTCCTCTGCTTGATTTTGCATTTTTCTGTAGCCTTCTGGTTGTGTTGCTGAGTTTTTGATATTGTACAGTTTTAGATGTTGTCTCTTTATTTGACAGCATTTTAAATGTCTTATCATGTTTAAACAGTTTTCTACTAACACCTTTGTTTCTCTTTTCACAGGATAGGACTTCAGCGTGACATTGCTGACCCCAGAACCAAGAGCTTCCGCTACATCCTTGATCTTCTGCCAAGGTCTGCCAAAGTTTCCAGATTTAGCTTTTTATTACCCTGTGATTATCCCTAATGAATCCTACAAGTCACAAGAGCTGATTTTTGAATTATATAGTCTGCCTCAAACATGCCAGTTAGGAATGGACCAGTGACTTGGCCCCTAGTTGTGCTGTTTGCTGCTTTCTTTCTATCACTCACCTGCAGAGCTGGAGTTATCCACCGATTTATCTGGCAAACCTGAAGTCAATTAGATCAACAATTGTTGAGAAAATCAGCAGACTGACAGACGGAGAGATACAGATACACATATTTCTCTTACTCTGAAGCCCTGCTCCCTACTTTGCAGTGTTTGCTGGTGTATTCAAACGTAATTAATATTGAACTTAAAGTCTCACCGAATGTGATTGTTTCATTCATTAGCTTTGTAAATAAGGCCCCAGGTCTGTTTTTTCTGTTGTGGGTCAGATGTGGATATATTAGCATGTTTGCTGTCAGTAAGCTCTCTCGTCCTCTTGTATATGGTGGCGTGTGGCCAGGCTGTCGAGGCTGCCCCGGTTCATCCTGCTGGAGAATGTTAAAGGCTTTGAGAGCTCGTGTGCAAGGTAACAATGGAGTCTAACAGTGTCTAATTGAAAAGTTGTACTTATTCACAATTTCTGCTGTTGTCAACACTTGCTGGCATACTTTTGATAACCTAAAACATTTTGAAATACAGACATCATTTCTGTTTTGAGAACATGGGTAATGTGTCTGTCTTATTATTAGCTCAAACATAGGCCATGAGGTTTTAAATGGAACTCTGTTACAGCTTCTGTTTCTCAGCTAAGATTGATCTTTTTAACCACTACTCTGTTCTAAATAGGTAAAGGCATTTCTCATCTGTCCTCATATTCTTCTACTTCATTTCTCTAGAGAACATTTAGTGAAAACACTAATGGAATGTGGGTACACTTTTCAGGAGCACATGGTCTCACCCACAAGTGTAAGAAAGACACACTGTATAAGTAAATTCCTGAAACTACTGTGGAAGTTCTACATACATCATATCAGTCATTTTTTATACATCCAGGTTGGGGTCCCAAATTCAAGGCTGCGGTATTTCCTGATTGCGAAGCTTTCAACAGAAAAGGTAATGTTTATGTGACGCTTATCTTGGTATCATAAAATGTATCAAGAAATCATGAGTAATACTAGTCGTATTGCACAGTTTCCAGATTCTTGCAAAATCAAGTCATGTGCCGGCACAAGGCCGAAAACAGAATAACTCAAATAATTCAGATTTTTACAAAGTATATAATGTTTCTCTAATTCAGAAACTCATGAAACTAATGTTTTTAAGTGAGTGGCTTTTCTGTGGAGGACAGAAATCCAGACAGAAAGAACTGATCATTTTGCGACCTGTGAAACGTATCTGAATACAAATTACACTTGAAAATCAGGTGTTAATTGGTGTGAAAGATACTTCTGAGTAACCATTAAATAAGAACATAAAAATCATTAGTCTTGATCAAACAAAATCAGAGGCTTGGCATCAAAATACAGATTTAATAAGGAACAGGCTCCTGTTTCAGTGCACAGTGTTGCCTACAACAAGCTGTTATTCACAGGCATGTTGCTTCAACGTTATTCTCAAAACTTGAAAGAAATAGAATGTTTCTCTTGGTTTACCACTATTGGAACTAGACACGATATTAGGTTGTACATACATGTTTACATATGGACTGACAAAGGGCAGTTAGATTTAGATTTAGATAGATTTAGATATCCTTTATTAGTCCCACACCGGGGAAATTTCAGTTAACCCATATTCAATCTAAACAGCAAGTAGGTAAAGAAAAACAGGTACACCTCGATACAACAGGTGTTTCCAAATTAAGAATGGTAGTGTGCCTCTACTGGAACAAAGACATGGAGACAGCCCTGACTCATTTGCCCAGGTTTTGTTGTGTATTGGATTATATTAAGACAGGACTCTTGTGTATATGTAAGCTTTTAACAAAGAATGTCATCTTAGATTTTAGATTCCTTTCCGCATCCTCCTGAGAGTGATTCCCTCAAGCAACCCACAGTCTGGAGTCCTTGCCCGGATACCTGCCAGCCAGAAGAGGAGAAGCAGGAGACCCACGTCCTGTATAAACTAGAGACCATAATGGATGCCCAGAGGAAGATGAATCAAAACAATGATCTGTCCGTTAGGCAGATTCAAGAATTCTTGGAACCACAAATGGAAGTAAACATGGAACTCTATCTTCTTTCTCCAAAGACACTGCTGCGATATGCTCAGCTCTTGGACATTGTTCGGCCTACATGCAGGAGGTCCGTCTGCTTTACCAAAGGGTGAGTACACTAACCGTCCCCATCACTGTAACTGTCAATACAGTATCTTTGTTTGGATCACTATTGTGTTACAAGCACCTGCTGACAAAAGAGGTGTGTGTGTGTGTGTTTCCATTTAATAAACGTGCCAAGTATTGGATACTTTGAATTAGGTGCAATTAAAATATTACATGGTTGCATGATTTCAAGCCTCCTTATGCTCTCACCTGTGCAGCTATACATCGCTCCCAGCTTCCTGTCCTGTTTGGTAACTTTGTAAAACACTGTCTGTGAGCACTAGATGTCCTCTGGACCTCCTCCAATGTGTCAAAGTGACAAGTCTTAACAGCTTGAATTTGGAAGTGAGGAAGACATTGCCATCACCAAATCTAGTCAATGAGCAGTGTGGAGCAGACATTGTGTGGTACTGCCAACTCCCTCTCCTGATCCACTGTATGAAAGAGGCCATTCTGAGTTTTGAATGTGTGTTCACTCACTGTATTATGACGGAGCACCAAAGCATCATCATCCACAGACGTGTTGTTTGAGCGGAATTTTCTACCTTAGACGCATCAGAACGGTGCAGCAGAGCTCTCCGTTGACACCCTGCTGCCCCCGGGGATGAATTCACATAAAAAGCAATAGAAACCTTGCTAATGCCATATCCTTGGGTTTGACCTGGATTTTGGTGTTTGCTCTTGGCTGAATCTTGAGGGCCAAGGTGACTGCTCCACAGGCAAAGGCACAGGCAGCATCACTGAAGGACAAGCCCAACTGGCATTATAATAATAATAATAATAATAA
>WARS01002957.1:0-12171 GCA_008933995.1 Datnioides undecimradiatus | reverse complement strand
ATGGAATCAAATGACATTGCATTCATTCAGTCGTCAGTTAAAGATACCACTGACTGTCAGCTAAAGGAACCATTGATCCTCAGTGTTACTGTTCACTTTCTGGACGTTGTTTTCTGCAATTTATATTAAATCTATAAAGTGAACAATCGTCTGTAGTGAATCTGTGTAGTTTAACAATCTGTGATTTAATCTGGTCAAATATGATCCAGTGTGGTCATCCAGTGTGGTCACACTCTATCATATTTCCCATGAAAACAGGCTGTGATCGACAGAACTCTTACTTACCTTCAGCACTGGTGGGAGCATTTTTGCTCTGCCTCTTCCTCTTCCTCTTTTTGCCCTACACAAACACAAAAACAGAGTTTTCATCTGAAACAAAACTCTGCAATTTTTCCATCGCTCCATCAACAGCTGTGGTATAACCATGTGTGTAGTGGTGTTAACATGTATGAGTATGGACTTACATAGTTGTCCCTGTTGGACCAGTCAGGGTAGAGCTGGCTGTGGAGGAGTTGCTCGTGGTTGGCCTGCTCATAATATTTTTCCTGCTCCTCCTTTGTCAGTGACTTCCACTGTGGACACATGACAATGGACTGTTAGTAATACTTGTTGTGCTCACACACACAAGTAATACAATGCTACACAACCACCACACTTACTCTCTGTCCAAGGATGGTATTCACGGCCGCACTCCCTCTGCTTTTAATCTCAGCTTCAACGTTAGCTCTTTGCTCTTTCAGGAAGATCATGAAGGCATTTGGAGGCTTTGGGATGAACGGCCGGCATTGGTCCTGCTGGTTTTCCAGCCTCCTCTTTCTACGGGACAAGAACAGAGTGAGAGGTCATGGTGCAACTGCGGAAACGTTCAGATAATCACAAGACGTTTGTTTAACCTCATCTGTGCTGAGTTGTCCTTTAAAAACCGACAGCACAAATGTTCTCAACTCGTTTTCAAAACTGTGCAGAGCGCACTTACTTTGAATTGAAGGTGTTCAGAGGAGGAGCAGCAGAGACCGGAGGGGCGAAAGCTGCTGGAAGCTCGTCTTCTTGATTTTGTTCATTTTTCTCGACAGGAGCAGCAACAAGTTGAGGAGCTGCTCCTGGTGGGGTCAGTCCATCATATCCTCCACCCTCACAGTCTGCTGGGCGAGGGGAGGTGTGGAGCCCTGGCTCAGCAGGGACAGGAGGTGGAAGTGAAGGTGGAGGAATTTCAGGTGTGCCACCCAGCAATTCCTGCAGGGTGGTAAACACTTCGTCCCAGTCCACCTCCTCTAAAGTCTGATCAAACTCTGCACTTTGATCCATTTTTGGGCAGAGATGGTCACGTTCTGCACAAACACATTGATAGGAAGATGATATTTAGATGCTTTTGTGTGGAGGAACATTGTGTATTATATCATTACTGTGAAGCATTTGATTAAGAAAAGTCAATGCTTTGTCATGGACTGAGGTAATTAACAATTTGGAACAGCTGCAACATTAAGATGCTGCTTACATGTTAATGCTTAAACAACTTTTATAGTCTTACTTCAGTGACATTGACAGAATCTACGACTTATTACAATATAATATATCAGCATATGAATACCTCTCTTTTATATACTTTGCGTGACGTTTGCGGATAATACTTTTAGCAAAATGCCTAAATTACTTGTACGATTTTCACATTGTGGCATCAGTACTTTCACTGCAAAGTGTGTGTGTGTGTGTGTGTGTGTTGCAATATCACACATGTACATGAACAAGTAACAAGCTGCAGAGATAATATTGCACAATTTGAGCTGTCAAGTGTGCGTTAGCTGAGAGACAAGCAGCAGTCGGTCTAATCTTTGAGGTATTAATCTGAGACTGCATGGAGCAGCGTGACAGTTCCTCTGAGCTCCTGGTTTAACTACTTACTTTACAGCTTTTGCGTTGGCTGATGCTTCGCTTCTTTAACTTGTCTGAAAACTCTTGTCTTGTCTTGACGTCTGTACGCTTGTCACTATGTGTAGACTTCAGGTCGGCTACTGCTGAAATGAACTCACTGGGTCTATTTCTAGGTCCGCTGTAGAACGTAGAATGTCACAAAGCAGTTTGTGACTTTGCAGGTTTTACAGTTCCATTCTCTGTTTCCATTCTAATTTATTCACCATGTGTGACTCAAAAACTGTTGCCATTTACCATTTAATGAATCCATATCATCATCCTTTTACATTTTGCACAAATCCCTCAGTTAAACTAAACATATTTTTCCCAACATACCCAGCATCTGAGCTCCATCAGTTGTTCTGTCCTCCAGTTTGCTGCCATTAGACTCCTGTCAGAATTAAAGACGTTAATACTAATAAAGGAGGAGATACATTCAACATTTCATGTTATTCTAGTTTCATGTCAGCATCATATAACAGACCTATTGGTAACACTTTATAATGAGACACTGCTCACAGTGTTTACACAGTAAGATAAAATGAATGGATGTATTAAGAGTTTAGTAATCATTTATTTGTGCTTTAACCAAGACATTAGGAGCCCTTGATTAGATACTCTTCGGTGCCATTTTTTGAAAAAATAAATAAATAAATAAATAAATCATGAGGTGTTCATCAGTTCATCAGGTGAAGCCCTCTAACAGACTATTTGACCTCTGACCTTATGAACAAGTGCTGCAGAACATTTGAACTAAATGACTATTTGGAATAAAAGCCTAATGATTTCCTGTGCACAGCTGTCTTTAGGTCACTCCACATGTTTTGAAAGGATAAATTAAGGGAAAAATGAAAATGAAGAAAATATCAAACCATATTTTATCCTCCATCTCTGCAGCCTGTCTGTCTTTTGTTGGCTATGGGGAGGACCTGGTGATGGAAACAGGTCAGAGGTTTGTCAGCGGCATTTCAATTATTGTCAGATTTGTCCAACAGCTTCACTTATCCATTATCCTTTGTTTGTGAAGGGCAGTTTCCTTACCAAAAGAGAAAATGTGTTTCATCAAACTCTGCTGCTCAGTCAGTATATGTTCATGATTTGATATATAAATCTATTGACAGACTAACTCAGAACAGCAGATTTTATTAGCCTATGATCACAGTTTGAGGCGGACAGGTTTGCTCTTTCTCACTCTTCTCAACATGTGTAGAAGTGAGTTGTCGAGTGTTGCCCTCTGGCACCACCTAGTGTCCTGAAAGCTGAGCTTCACTCTGAACAGACAGGCTGATCCTCATCTAATCATTTGCTTAATGTGGACGTTAAATACCTCAGCGCAGAAATGAAGTCACAAGAAGCTCAACATTGAAACAAAGAAAAAAATGAATAAATTACAAAAGGTCATTTTTTTTTAAACTTTACTCTGTATTTATTTGTTTGCAATATTCAATATTCCATCATACCTGTTTACTGTACCTTATTTTCATGCCACAAGTCTGTAAAAATCCAAACTGCTCCATCCAGTCCATAAGGAGAACCTGCGGTGCAAGCTCTTGAGTTTAAAACCTCAACATGAAGGTGGAAAAGAAAAATGAAGCCTGGGAAATTTTATTTTGCGGATTACTCCCTACTAACTGATCGCTCAACATCGTGGACATTGTGTTAATAAAGGTTCCTTAGGAATAAATGGTAATTTTTAAAAACCTTCATCTAAAGAAAACTCTGATTTCTATTTTTAATGAAATATAGTCAATCCAATTGCAGCTCAATGGTTTTATTTCTTTTACAATGTGAACCACATATATCATACCAACAATGTTAAGTATATAGATTAGCCATTTATTACTTTTTAAACAAATAAGTATCAAGAAACAGCTGATAATAGTGTTGGCTCCAGAAACACGTGGCATGAGTCAGCCGTTCGAAACAATGCGGATGGAGGCCAGTGACTCAGGCTCTGGGGAAGAAAAGAAAAAAACACAAAGTGCCCCCTCCCTTATTATTACCGGGCTAATCAATAGGTTACAGGTTGAACAGTGGGAATGGAAAGACAGCACTGCTTGTAGCCGATTCTGTCCTCGAGCCTTTTGGAATAAACTACCCTTTCATGGTGGGAGTTTTAACTCATTTCTCCTGTCAGCAGACACTTCTCCTCTTCCCTTTAACTGGTATGTGCAACAGAAACACAGGGAGCTACTCATTCGTAACTAAACACACCATTTGGTTTCAGCCTTGAATGCTACTAATGCCAATGTGGAGTGTTTGACACAAAACAGTGAGCTGAGTGTCTGGAGAAAGAAAAACAACTAAAATGTTTTAAATGCATTCTTCTGATTTAATGAAGAGCATGTGGACAGTTTGTTGGGTCAGTCCTCAGGTTCACTCCATCTCCAATCTCCTGTCAGCCCTCCCCCCCCATCTCCAAGCACCATGTTCCACCCATGAGCACTCGACAAGGTCCTGAGTCCAAGACTGCGTTGCACTCTGAATGTGACTTTAAGGGCAAAGTTCCTTTTCAAGAAAGATGGATTCTTCCTATGTTACATTATTTTGTGAGACAGTTTGCATTCTTTGTAAAAGATACATTTTCAAACCAAGACTGAGATGAACTCACTACGAATTTCTTGTTGGCTCTCCTTCACAGTAATCAGAGGCTCTCTTTAGGCAAATCAAATCTCCCTTTACCCAATATGAGGTTTACATTTTCATCAGTCTAATTCAGTGGTTTCACTTATATGCAAGAACAAACTTCTCAATGCAGAACTCTTCATTCATTTTGACACAATCAACAAATCTCAGCCTGGTTCTTTTTCTTCCTCCCCACTGGCGAGCCAAAAATCATGTATGAGTACAAAAGCCAACCGATAATGCAAAAATGAAATCTGTGACCAAAATGTAACAGAAGTTAAAAACTGGCATGCTTTATACAACAAAAGAAAACCCACTTTCCAGGTCATTGTGGTGAAGGGGAGTGAACATGTCAACAAAAATGTAGAAAGGTAGAAGGAAACATTGACGTCCCACAAGTCAGACACAGCTGGTATTCAAGGTTGAAAGTTGAAGGGATTACGCCCCAGCCAACTCATTCACAATTTACTGTGTGACTACTGCTATTGTTTGTTTTTTATAACTGGTTAAATAACTAGAAAAGATGTTACTTTAAATAATATAAACTTTGTTAAGTTCCTATGCTAAAAGAAAGCATATTCCAACATTCTAGTTCATTACGGACACAAAGTAAGCTTTGATTTAACTCCAGTAATCTTTCATTAAGACCATTAAATAAGACAAAAAGCCGCACAGCGTCACTTCAAACAGCTTTACAAACTGCGAAACATACCCACATTTCTGACTTGGGTGATATCAGTGTTTCCTCCTTGACTCCATTACAGAAGGGTGGAAGGCAACGAAAACACCCCCCACCTCCCACCGAGTTGCGTCATCCTGTACCAAGTAAAAGAAAACCCATCCACTTCTTATTAATGCACACACCCCTTATTCAAAAAGCAGTGTCCCAACACCCAATCCAGCCAAATCGCCCAGTGCCTTATGTGCACTGACTGGCACGTTTGGTGGGTCTGTTGAGAAACGCTACCTTTGTCAGAACGTTTCTGTGATTTATGCTTTCTTTACAGCACCGATTATCCTCTGATACTTTAAATCATTTGTAAGACAGTGAAGGATCTCTCTGAACACAAGCAGAGCCCACAGGCAGCACTGATCCACGGCTTTACCAAACACTTCTGAGGAGTTATTGGAGCCAGAGGTCTGTGCAGCAGCACCATCTCTAGTCTTTCCAAGTGTTTACTTTTTCCAAGCACCAACTAGTAAGTGATGTGTGGACCAACCACAAGCAGGCCTGTTTCAGGTTGGACAAGGCTACAACTGGGATACAATGGAAGAGCCGATTTGTTTTGCATGAGTTAGAGGTGAAAGCTAAGTGCAAAAATCCTTATTGCAACTCATCAGAATAATCACAAAGATCACATAAAACAGCAGCTGCTTTCATAATAAGACTAGGGTAGAGGGAGAGAGGGCGCCGCAGTCAGCAGATGGGCTGTCTGAGAAGCTCTATACACAAAAAAAAGAAACATTTTCCTTTTCATTGTCCTTAACAACAACAACAACAACAAAACAAGGTGGAGAAAGAACACAAAATTAACTTGGCTATCACTGCTGCAAACAATGGCAACAAACCTAGAATTTTAACACTGGTGGTTGAAGAACTAAAAACAAAGAGGTCGACTGGCTGAGCTAAAATCAAGCCACTCTTGAGGCGGAGTAGTTAGAAGAGAATAAGGTCTAAATGTCCTAACATCAATGGCCTGCTATTGGTAGTTACATGCCGTCAATGTAGTAGCCAGGGAGGTGTTAACTGGTTACAAGCGGCAGGTGAGGCAGGGTGACGCCATTGGTGTACTCCCACTGGGCGATTTAGCTCCACCGATAGGCAACATCAACTGAGAGCTGCAATGAAGTAACAAAAAGAATGGGTGGGTTGTTTGACGCAGAGGTGAGTCTCTGACAGCGTTGGGTCCAACATTTGGCGAGCGTCATGGCCCTCACTTCCTTATTAAGGTGGTGGGTGAGGATGGGTGAGGTTAAGGGAGGGTAGGGCACAAATGTATCAAGGATCAAGTGGCTTTTACTTGTCGAGCAGCACAGTGCATTTTCACCCCTCTGAGAACTGTCTGCATCCCAGGATGAGTCGGTGGCTTGCTTCGTTGTCTCCTTTCCAGGTCAGCCATGTCCGATGAGTGTGTGATATCATACAGACCTCTCAGTCACAGTCACACATGCGCACATAACACACTCTTATCAAGTGTTCTGATTGCAGATCGGTGATTTGTAGTAATAGTGTTGAGAAAGGAGACAAGGAAGAAAAATCATTCAACATCTGAAGAGATCAAACCGAGACCTTCAGTCGCCGTTTTCCTTTTCAGCCTGGGATCTTCTCCACAGCCAGGCATCGGAACGTCTGACTGTGCATCTGCGCATCTGTCCCACATACGCCCATCCATCCCCCTCTCCTAGCCTTGGCTTTGAAGGCTTCCCTCCCACCACCACACACATAGTCAGGCAGCAGATCAGATCATCCTGTTGCGTTTGTGTGTAGGGGAGTCTGTGATGACATCACTACACTGGGTGGAGTTTCGTTTCCTGGTTCCTCCCCCTCCGGCGGAGGCAGAGCCTGTAGAGTCCAGATGCAGTGCCATCTCCTCTGAGATGAAAGTGTTCAGGTCGACATCTTGGAGCCCATTGCGCCTGTTGCGGCACACCGGCCCCGAGCCAGAAGAACCACCTCCGCCAGCTCCACCTCCATTACTGCTGCTCCCGCTTACATGTGTGGGAGACCCTGGAGCACCGGAGCGCACACTGATACTCGCCATGGCTCCACTCAGACCTGTGAAAAGAGGTGGAGACAGGACAGAGTGGAGAAAGCAGACAGATAAAGGAGGAAATTGACAAATAATTAATTCTAAAGCTTAATAACATGATTGGTTGTAGCAGCAACCACCAGTCTCCATTATTTACTGACTTAGCTTTGGGACAATCTTCCTGATGGATCTTTAAAGAAACGCTGCATTACCTCAAATGCGTTCACAAAATATCATATTTGTGATGTCAGCTGTCTGAACAAACTGACGCTAATACACTAGCATGGAAAGATGGTATGTGAATGTTCATAAAGAGACAGCTTGCAAACAAAAGTATTGCAATACTTTAGAATATCTGTTACTGATGCCTGTGAGTATTCATCTCAAGCCTTATAATTATGTCGTGCTTTTCTCCAGATATAAGCAGTTCCCCATCAAATCCCCTTATAATGAGGAAGGACACAGCAAGTTAACAGCTCATTGACAGGATTACATTATTTTTTCAAGTCAGCCTGTTACTTCAGTGTCTGTTTCTGTCTCCATGTTGGATTTGAGAACAGGACTGGGGTCAGGTCCAAGCTTCTTCAGAGTAGGATGAGCATTTTAAAAAAAAAAAACCCAGTCATCTCGTGAAACACACATGCCAAAATATAAGTGAACCTAATAGCGTACATGGCAATAAAGAAAGTATGCAGGCCTCAGTAAGAGCTCTGTTGGCAGTGGCAACTTAAAAAATGAAGGTGATAAGTATGGCTTTAAAAAACAATGTGGCGTAAACAATCAGAAAACCATTTCTATTACCAGACTATGAGAATGAAAATGCAGCCTAATGGACAAGCCTTTCACAATGGTCTTCACGACAGTGCTGAGGTTATTAAAATACACAATGATAAGATCTGTGCTACAAAAATTATAAAAAAATACATTCAAGTTTGTTTGTGTTGTCACTCTATACTAAAATCAGTGAAACTGATTGTGTGGCAGAATTAAGGACGCAAGAGTTAACAGAGATGTGATGTGTAGTTAGCACTTACAAATCAAAATGAAGTTTGGTCCCAACACACAAAAACACCAGTGGTGAAATGCAAAAGACATTTGAAAACTGAGTGGGGAGACACACGTAAACCTCCTGACACAGACCAAACTTGGGTGTCTGTAACCCAAACCACCAAATGCCTAGCATCATCCACCGTAACCTCAGCTACACCCTAAAGTGGCCCCTTTTGAACGTGGGGACCTTTAAATAAAGTATTCAATTGCGCTGACAATGGAACTGAAATACCAACAAACTGTACTATAACTGAATTACAAATAGAAACAGTTACATCTGCATATTTATGAACCAAGATCAATAAAAAATACTTTGCTTTTGGTTTAGAGAAATGTTCGCATACATATGCACACACATACACACAAACAGAGGAGGGGCTAACAAAGTGAGGCCCTCTTTCACCATTGGGCCAACACTTACACACCCGTGCACAACATACCCTTATCTCTGGGCCACATGTGGCAGAGTACGATGGCTGAAGGACAAGCATGCTCACGCTCGCTCGCTCTCTCTCTCTCTCTCACATGCACTCACACAAGAACACATGACACTGTAGTTCAGCGATAAATCTACATCACAATAATTTGCTCAAACTGAGGTGACAATCCGTACATCAGTCAATGATCCAGAAAATATTGTAATTTTTAGACTACTTTTTTCTTTATATTAAATCTTTTATCTCATAATCTAAAGTATGTTATCAAACCTTTTATCGTTTAAATTTGTGGAATGAGTGGGTCGCACCCACATTTTGAAAAGACGAAACAAAAACAAAAAAGTGAGCATGCCCACACACAAAAGCAGACATGCAACATCAGTGGTTCTCTATACTGGCCTTAAAGACAAGCAGTAGGTGTTTTCCTACCCAACCATGTAGCCTTCTATTGGACTGTAAATCAAATAGCTAGAATGACTGGTGTTTAATGAGTCAGTATACAAGTATCCTCACCATGCAGTGCTATGGCCTCCCTGAAGGGCTGGAGGTCTGCTTCTACAGATGAACCAGTCTCAGCTGGTGAATTAGCCCGGCTGGGGGCCACCATGGTCAGCCGGGGGTTGGCCCTGCTACTCCTGTGTGGTGGTGCTTTGCCGCACAGAAAGCTGATAAGATCCTCCCTGCGAATGGTTCTCCGACGCTTTTTTACCCAGGCCAACATGTCCTGCAATCAAATACAAAAGTGAATGAACTTTCCGTTACTTAGCCAATGATTAAGTATAGGAACAAACACTGATGCTTTCTGTTGCACCCTTCAACACTCCTGTTATATGAACCGGAGGCACAATATTACAGTTTGCAAAAGGCAACAAAGGAACAAGACCAACCTTATTACGACGCTGGTGGCCTATCTGGATGCCCCGATCAAAGCTTCGCTGATGGGCCTCCACACTCTCTGTTAGTGGAAGACATCGTTTAAATAATTATCATTGTTTGCTATCACATTTTCAATTCCAAAACCAAGCAAATGTGAACTGTACCTTAATGATGACCAACATGAACAACAGCTTTTAAATCAACAGCAAAGTACTTCTGCAGGATGCCAACTACTGACCACTGCCTCGCCTTGTCTTCCTTGGGATCTTCTGCCCATTTTTTGGAAGGTGGACTGACAAATTTAGAGTCTAGTCCAGCACAGGCGCATTGTTACAGAAACAAACCACCTTCTGTTTTACTGGTGAGTTCCTGACATGGTCAAGAACACGTTTTAAAAAGGCATTCATTTTTTTTAACCCCACGATGAACATGTCTTACACTGACATATGAAACTCTATAAGCCCTGTGACAGACTGATCAATATAGAGCTGATAAGACTGATACTTTGTTTACCACTTTTTGGATGAGCCCATCCACAGAAAAATGACTACACTTAGAAGAAAAAGGGTGGCCTTTAAAATGCAGCTCAAATTGATGGGACAGAAGGACAAAAACAGATGTAGTTGTAGCAGTTGGCAGATCAATAAATCCTCAATATATCATAGCCAATCGCACAAATGAGACGAGGGATGTGGTTAGGTACCTTTGTAGAGGTTGGTAAGTGCTGTAGCAGAGTTCTGAAATGGCACCCACAATGACAAGCCCTGCTGATGACATACTCTGTCTGTTGGAGAGAAGGGGGAAACATGTTTGGTGTCTATACTTGACATGCTGCCATAGTTTAAAAGTAAGTACCCTTGATCAATGTGACCAAAGGACAACAAAAACATCTGAGAGGCACACAAACAGCTTAGTGATTACAGGGTGGAGGTGAAGATCATTTTCATTCGCCATTTTGTCTTACATCTACAATTGCATGAACAGAGTTTGGCATAAAAATAACTGTCAGCCAGCGCTAGATGGCCAGCCTGGCAGCAGCTTGTTAAGCAAGAAAGCACCGACACACCAACTTAACTGCCCTCTCAGCAGTAAAGTTGCAAAGCCATGTCAAACATACATGCCAAACATGGATAGACATGACAAGTTGAGTTCTGTCAATGTCGACAGGCGTATGTCTAAGACTGCCACAGCATGAGCAGATTGTAGTCAAACCAATATTTCAACAGCGAACCAATACTATCCTCGCCATTTTGTGATTATATCTCTGGCTATCCGTTGCTAAACAAACTGCTCACTCAGCAGCAAACTGGGCGTTTGAGAGCCAGTGCTCATTTCTGTGTAGTTAACATTATTTCCTAACAGCACATTTCATTAGCTATTCGTGTCCGGTATAACAGATGGTTACACTGACAGCATACAAGAGACTGTCATCTGGGAATGTCGCGTAGCTACGATTGTTGTTACCATCGCCATTTTGTAACTAGCCTGGCTAACGTTACGTTAGCTATCCGCTGCTGTCTAACTTGGTGTCAACAAGCTAGCGTATTGACAAAGGCTTTCTTAAAGACTTGAGATACTTTCAATGTACCCGTCACATCAGCTACTGTTGCTTAACAATACAAACGGGGGTATAACATCACATTTGAGATCAGAACTAATTTTTGTCACTGGCTAACACTTGCTAGCTAAATTTAGCATTGCAAAATCAGCTGTTAACGTTACCCCGTACTGGCCAGCGTATTTACTAGCGAGCTAGTTAGCATTCTGCCAATACTGACGCTAACGTTAGTTCACAGTAACGCTCGGTAAGTAGCCAGGTTGCTAACCACCAAGCCAGAGGCATACAAGCAGTGCTGGGTAACAAACAAACAGAAAGCACTGGTTTGGACCTTTGTATAACTGTGCCACGGCCGTGGCGGAGTTCTGGAAAAGATGCCACAGTTTATCCTGGTCGTTGTCGGCCTCCTCCTCGCTCGGCTCCCTTTGCTCCGCTTCGGCCAAACACTGCCGCTCCCATTTTGAGAACCAGTGCTCGGGTCCGTGTTCCTGTATCTCCGAGTCTCCGTCTTCCTTCTTCTCCTCCATTTAATGCACCCAAACGCGATGAAAATGCGCCTTTAACGTGTTAAAATGTTAATATCTTGACACTATATGGAGAATTATGTAAGTAAATTCATGAATACTGTTAGCGTTTAACTATTTTGCACGACAGTTTAACGTTGCTCCGTATTGCTACCATCTGTGAGGATAAGCTTAGCTAACTATTTTTCCTAGTTGCCGACGTCGGGATATATACAACGCAGACTACCGTGTTATGCACTTAAGCCCGCCTGTCACATTTTATTGGTCATCTTAACACTGCAGGGTGGGCTTGAGTTTTTTTGTCAGAATTTCATTGGCTCTCAGATACTTCCGTCACAGCATTGACACAAAAGAACCTCCGTAAAAAAAACCCTATTACTGAAGCTTGCAAGAGAGAACAAGTTTTGTCAGATTTTTTTGTATAATATAATATAATATAATAT
>WARS01003015.1:0-12067 GCA_008933995.1 Datnioides undecimradiatus | reverse complement strand
AAGATAATTACTGTATTTGCATAATTAATTATATTGTGAATTGATATGATGAGTGACGCAGAGGGTTTCACTGCCTCCCTTAGTTTAAAATCCCATGTAACATTGCAAGGCAGGTTTTTTTTTGTGTACTAGTGTTGCCGTCACATTTGTAGCAGCTCTAGCTGTGTTGTCTCTTCCTACAGACGCTTTCTCCTCCAGCCGTTTTTTTGTTTTGACTCGTAGAGACAGAAGCTTTCATCAGAATCATTAGACTTGCATGTGACAGGGCTTGGTTACGAGGCAAGAGAGCAGGACCCAAATGCAGGCAGGGACAAGGGACAGAAGATTTAAGAACAGTTTATTTATGGGCTTAGGCTTACGGATGGTCAAGGCAGGCAGGGTCGAAATCCAGGTAATCAGTCCAGACATGGCATGGTTAGTAAGAAATCCAAAAAACCAGAAATCCAAAAACAGAAATCCAAAATCACAAAGGGCACAAGGACAGCACATTGAAACAAGGTGGGAACATGGACAAAGACACAGCAAATGAGCCAACACAAAACAAAGGCAATGACACAACTTAAATAGACAGGGGAGGGCATGGAAATGAGACACAGGTGAAACCAATGGACTAAACAAGGACAGGAAACAAGTACACAGAAACACAAAGGGGAAACACTCTTTCAAAATAAAACAGGAAATAACAAAACTAGAAACTCAAAACAAGAAACTCAACTCAAAACCATGACAGCGTGTGCTGTTTATTTGGATGATTAATGGGCTAAATGCTGAGTTTTCTGTTCTATTTTAATCTCAAGTTAGCATTATTTTTAATATACTGTCAGGCTGCACACCTGTGTTATACACTTCATACAGCATGTATTAGACAACAGCAAAGATGTTTATTATTATGCAAAATCCTGGTCCAGATACAGACAAGCCTTTATAGCCTTTACTACCTGATTACAAGTGGTGATCACAAGTGATTACTCTTAAATATTCCCCTGATTATCTGACTGAAAGAACAGAACAAGGAGAAGCATTTTACTGAGTGCGATACTGGTAAATGTACAATGTGACCTGTCAAAAACAAAGCAGATGAGATGTGTGTAGAAAGAGGAAGAGTGTGGATCTGAAAATATCAAGTCCATCACAGTATAAGATTGTGCAACTCAGAATACTCCCTGTGGTTATTAGTATGCAATCCATATGCGTTTAGCCTTTTGGTGCTCAGTTTTGTCACCCTTCAGTGTGTAATTCTAAACTTCCTCTTCTACATCTGGATGATTTCTGATCATATCTAGTCTTCTCCGGCCTCACGACAGTATAAATCCAATGCAAAGTGAGGATGTATCTGAATTGTGTGTGACCCCCGTTCACATTCAAAAACAAGCAAAGAATACAGGTGGTTTGAAAAACAAAAGATGAAGAAGGAGTGCGATATTACTGTGAACACTGCTCATTTTGTATTGTTCTTGGGAGTTTAGCAGTGTTGATGGGTCATGATATCTTTATATCCTTTTGTCCAGAAGCAGAGCTTCATAGACCAGCAGTTGTGTTCTCTGTCTGACAAAATAACCCAACAGAAAATATGGCTGTTAACATCTTAACTACATTTGACTGAAACAGAGAACCTGATATTTGATCAGCATGTTTTCCTTTGCCTTGTATTGACATTTTTTTTAACCTCTCCCTCTACTTCAAATGTTTCCCAAGTGATCAATGTTACTTCGTTACCGCGTCTTTTCACTGTGGATACTGCATTACGCACTCCCACCTTTATATGTTTCAATATGTATGTTTTAGTTGTGTCCACAAGGGAATAAAACATATTAAGAAACATTTGCTGTTGTGTTTTGTCTTTTTTTCAAGGCTTGCCCTAATTTGTAAATTATTGATTGGTCTCTCCCCTTTAAATGAAATTTGTCTCATTCAGTAATCCTAAAGATTATTTTTGACTGCAATTTCCAGGGATTTCACACTGACCACAAATTCACCAAGTGCAGTGCCTAATCCTTCCCACCAGATGTCATTGTATGCCACTTCATCTCCAATGTTGGTGTCCATACACGCTGCATGGGGAATACACTTTGTGGCAGAGAGTTCCTCGAAGTAGCGTGTGGAACATTAGTGAAATCTGACCTAATATATCACATCAATATAGTTTATTCTAGGAAATATTGAGGCAGCTGTCCCTTTAATGTGGGAATACATCAGATATGGATTTGGTCACAGGCAAGCTGTAACATTAATAAATGCTGGAATAACACTCCAATGCAATGAAACATGTATTTTCTTCCTGTAATTATGTTGTTATGTTATTAATTCAACAATAAGTCTCCACTTACCACTATAGCTCTTGAACAATTCTAAAGTGCCATAAACTTTTTGCTATATGTCAGTGTCACCACCATATTTGATATTCGGGCAGAACTGGCCCACTAACAAGTGCAGTTACAGTTTTTCTGGATAAAAAGCACCAGTAGTATTAACCATGGAATTTTGACAGTTATGTATTTATTACTCATATTTATTATGAATTATTTTCCACCACATAAGCAAACCAGTTAATATGAGCAACGCAACACAACTTAACCCATTCAAAGCCAAAATACATGTCCAGTTAATCGCTTTTCACAATGTCCAGAAATGACGGGTCCAAAGATAAGATAGTTAATCACTCAATCAATTCGATCAGACAATCATAAAAAGTATGTTACATGTATGACTCTGAAATGAACTTAAAGGTCATTCATCTAATATTTGCTTTCAGAAATTATTTATATAAATATTCATATCGAAATTAATTGATAAAAGAGGGGGCGAACTAAAGAGGGAAAATCTGTTATGAATGAGACACTTTTATCAAGTTATAAAAGAGGGTCTTTTATGTCGTAAGAAATTGTCAAGTTCATCTGATGTCTGCGAGAAATAAAAGTAAAAGGCTTTTACCCTGTTTTCATGGCAAGATGTCACATTTAGCACTTTGATAAATATGGGCCCTGATTTGTCAGCATGATAACAGTCATTTGGGTAGAGTCTGAAACAAACACAGTTCACATGCAAAGCAGTCTTTATTGAAAAGAAAGAAATGAGTAGAATCAAGTGATACACAGTCCTAATTTTCAATCATTCAGTAAGATCATTGTTGATGAACAGCCATCTGAAATTTTAGAATCCAATTGTTTTATATAAAAAAAGGAAACAACATAGTTGTTACCCCTTCATTTCCGTATGATGCCCTTCAGTCTTGTATTCCATTCCATGCTTTATGGATACAGCTTTAGACAGAGAAAACATGACAGAGGCCAACACCGAAATGATTGAACAGCATTGTTGGGCTGAGATTTTTACTTCAGTGAGTGAGGAGAATTCTCAGCACTGCTGCCATGAAGAAGGCTTTCTCAAGCTCTCACTGATTCAGACACAGGTACTCAGTGAAGCCACAGTTGCTTGTGTTCAGGTTTAAAATCTTGACTCCAGCCCTCCGATATGCTTCAGCAGCAGCTGTGGTTTGGAGCAGGATGATTGCCTTAATGGGTTTGTCACCTTTCAGTGCTTCAACCACAGGTACACCTTGTTATCTCCTGCGGTTCAGATCACAGGCCAGTCTCTCCCAGCCGAAGCGGAACTTCTTGGCTTCAGTGTTAGGATCTATAGTGACATCAAGGTCTCTTATGGGAACATCAAACTCTGTGCACCCTCTGAAGTACCACAGGTAGACAGGCTGAGCTGATACTCCTGCGTTGAGGTTTTTATTGATCTTAATGTACTTTGCTTCAATCAGTCCATCCTCCATGTCTTTATTGAATGAAACTTGAATCCCGGTGATTGGTGCTGAGCCACATTGCCCATTTGTTCCCAGTAACGTGGATTTTCATGAAAACTTTACATAAGAGGTATTGTTCTTCAGTAGCACAGGTGGACACATCGAGGTCTGTGACTCTTGTGGACATTGTAGATCACTGCATGCAAGAATGATGAATTTTGAGGAAACAGAACAGGACAGCAAGTTAATATGGCAACATGACTTTTCAGGTGAACTCTAATATAATAATTACAAATATATAAATATCAGTCGTCAGATATGGACATTTTAAATGTATGCATGCTTACTGCAGCCAGCTAGACTGGTTTTACGTAATACAATCAATTAAGATCTGGAATAGAAAGGGTTTGCTCAACAACAGCAAAGTAAATAAATAGTTAATCACCTATGCATGTAATATTATTTACATCATACATTGTTATCTGGATCTGCTACGATAAGGTCAGATGGAAGAGAGGATGTTGTTAGCATTTTTTCCCTTCATCCACACTTTTTGTTGATGTCTTGCTACATGCACTGTTTGTTGGAAACAAGCGTGACTTTCACAGAACTGATGAAACTTCATGGGAGAACACATCACACTTAATTGTGAAATGTTTTCAGGTAAGTGGAATATTCTCATTTCACGTCGTTCATGAGTGGCTTCGCTTTACTTCGGCTACTAACAACTTATCATTACAAGTTTAAGTTAGTTGTGATCGCTGGGGTGTCCTCGCCTAATAGCGATCCGAAATGTAATATTCCAACATGGAAATTCTGAAAATTCTTCAGAGACAAAAATGATTAAAACAAGGAACACAGGAAACACGCCTAAAGATACAGATTCTCAGCCAGGAAAGGTACAGCTGCTGCCAGATAGCCAGAAAGTGCAGATGCAGTCCTTCAGCAGTTCGATACACTCTGCAGAAATACAAACAGCTTGGAAGACAAACACAGATCTGGGCGTCCAAGTATTTAATCTTTTATTTGTAGTTGGGTGGCCAATATCCAGATTTACCTGGCTGCTATTTACTGGTGACCGTGTTTCAAACGAAAAAACAGGTGAAAAATGCAGAAAAACAACAACGTGAACTAGGACATTGTTTTAGAAGTTTCATGTTGAAAAAAGTTTGACAACACTTTTCTTTGTAGAACAAAATTCTACATGTATCAAACTTCAGTGCTGAAGTCAGACCATGAAGAAAATTCATGCTGTAAATTAGAGTTTTGATTCTCATTCATAGTGCTATGATTTGAGGCTTGATGTGTATGTGTGTGTGTGTGTGTGTGTATATATACATGCATGCTTATGTTTGTTAGCATTTTTTTTTTTCATCCACACTTTTTGTTGAAGTCTTGCCACATTCACTATTTTGTTGGAAACAGGTGTGACTTCCACAGAACTGATGAAATTTCATGGGAGTACAGATTGTTCCCTTTCTCACACTCTAACGTTAAAACTGTCACAGGCCACGTGATTTGTTTATGAGAGCAGCCTTCTGAGTACTTTGGCATCAACATCTTGGTGCAAAATTGGGACACAACTCACAGGCATATGGTCTTCTTTCATTTCATTCCATATATACAGTGCTGCTCATAAGTTTGTGAACCTTGAACATTTTGGAGTTTCTATTGTTTCAACCTGATTTCCTTATTTAATCAGAACCATTAATTTCTATATGAAATAACAGGTGTAGGTTTATCAATCCAGTATTTTTATTTTTTTAAAACAATTATGTAGTCAAGACTAAATTAAAAAGAGTTTTTGGTCAACTTATGTAGGTGAAAAAGTTAGTGAACCCTGAGCTGCATTGCTTAAAACAAGCAGTCAAGTAGAATCAGGTGGGACAAATTAGTGGCTAAGTTAACCAGTGAAATGAGAGATGTTTAGGGTAGAAATCATCACTGATTGAAACAGAGATAAAACCAGGTCACTTTAGTCTTACCCAGGTGAAGAGGAAGAGAGATCTCAGAGGACCTGAGGAAGGGGGTAGAGACAGCGTTGAGTGTGAGTTTCATCGTTCATCGTCAGCACTGAGAAAGACTGCAACCCTGCGTAGAAGTGGACGACTTCAGAAAATATCAGCAAGAGCCACAAGAAAAATGATAATTCAGGTAAAAGCCAACCCAAACATAACAGCTAGAGAGTTGCAGGCCTCTCTTGCTGCACCTGGGTCACATGTGCATGCTTCCACAATAAGAAGAAAACTCAATCAACATGGCTTACATGGAAGGGTTGCTAGGAGGAAGCCTCTGCTCACAAAAAAAAGAACAAAGCTGCCCGTCTCCACTTTGCCAGAGAGCACCTGGAGAAACCTGAAGCCTTTTGGAAGTCCATTCTGTGGACAGATGAGTCCAAAATTGAACTGTGTGGACACAACCACAACTGCCATGTTTGCAAAAAGTCAACACTGCATACCACCAAAAGAAGCTTCTCCCAACAGTGAAGCATGGTGGTGGGAATGTTAAGATCTGGGCTTGCTTGTTGTCCTCAGGACCTGGACAACTCCACATAGTCCAGAGAATCATGAATTCTGAGGAATATTGTAAAATCCTGGAACATAACCTGAAGCCATCCGTTATGAAGTTAAAGCTTGGCAGAAGATGATGGATCATGTAACATGATAATGATCCAAAGCATTCCAGCAAAATAACCAAGGAATGGCTGAGGAAGAAGAAAATTCATGTTCTGGATTGGCCCAGTCAAAGTCCTGACCTAAATCCACTTGAAATGCTGTGGCGGGACCTGAAGCAGGCAGATCATGCCAGACACCCATCCAACCTCTCTCAACTGGCTGGGTTCTGCAAAGAAGAGTGGGCAAAAATCCCCCAAAGTAGATGCGAGAGACTGATAATTCACTACTGAAACTGTTTGGTTGAGGTTTTTACTGCAAAAGGAGGTGCAATATCCTATTAACTGAAGGGGTTCACATACTGCACCCATGTAATCTTTTTTCCAAGTCAAATTCAGCTTTATTGTCAATACAGCAGCATGTAAGCACATACATAGTATTGAAATTGCGATCCTCTAAGACCCCACGGTGAACACAATATAAAAAAATAAGGTAAACCTATACAATAAAAAAATAAATAAAAATGTAAGTATGTAAAGTATAAGAACTGTAAATATAAAAATACAAAAACTAAGGGCATGCAGAAGAAGCTAAAGTAAGATAGAAGCTGTGTCAGAGTCCAGAGTGGGGGTCAGAGCAGGGAGAGAGTTCAGCTTCCTGACAGCCTGAAGCTGTCCTTGAGTCTGCTGGTCCTGGCGTGGAGACTCCCTCTCCTCCCTGATGGCAGCAGACTGAAGAAGCTGTGTGACGGGTGGGTGGGATCACTTGCAATACAGAGGGCTTTGCGGGTGAGGCGTGTGTCATAGATGTCCTGAAGGGAGGGGAGAGAGGCAGCAACAATCTTCTCAGCTGCTCTCACTATGTGCTGGAGGGTCCTGCGACAGGAAGCAGTGCAGGCACCGTACCACACAGTGATGCAGCTGGTCAGGATGCTCTCGATGGTGCCTCTGTAGAAGGTGCACATGATGGGGGCTGGGGCTCTGGCTCTTCTCAGCTTGCGGAGGAAGTACAGCCGCTGTTGAGCCTTCTTGGCCAGTGATGCAGTGTTGACGGTCCAGGAGAGGTCCTCTGTGACGTGTACACCCAGGAACTTGGTGCTGCTCACCCTCTCCACAGCAGCACCGTTGATGGTCAGAGGAGCATGTTGGGTGTGCGCTCTCCTGAAGTCCACAACAATCTCCTTCGTCTTCTCCACGTTCAGAGAGAGATTGTTGTCTCCGCACCACATGGCCAGGCGGCTCACCTCACTCCTGTAGTTTGTCTCATCTTTGTTGTTTTTCTTAAATCAACCACTTTTGTTAAATAAAGAATGACAATATAACCATTTCATTTGTTTGAGTCCATTATTTGGAATGTCAGTATTGTAGATTGGGGTATAGCTTAACATTTAATAAGGTTATTTTAGTATTTTTACAAGAAATCTGACCATCGCTGTGGGGTTCACAAACTTTTGAGCAGCACTGTATACGTATACATTAATATGTATTACAAGGTATTTGGTAACATTGGCTTTTTCCTTACAAGTAGTAATTGCACAACAATAATTCTAATCAAACTGACTTGAAAACACATAGACATGTTGCTTTATTAACTTTCTGTCCTCTTCTGTGTCCTCACCTTTAGTCTTTGTCGTAGTCTTTTGGGTTTTTATTGCATGCGGTTACCTACAATGTCCAAATGCATTGCACACCTGGACAAGAAAATCAATGTTACAGAGGGGCAGAAGCAAACTGCATCTATATTTGGTACCAAAAAGAATGTGGCTCAGCGCCAATCCCATGTCTTCAAGTTTCATTCAACAACAACATGGAAATTGGATTGACCGGACACTGGAGTCTTACATGGATGCTCGTGGTGTGCGATACTACAAGATTTGATATTGATCCGATACCAAGTAAATACAGGGCCAGTATCGCTGATACCAAAACTTTTTAATAATTAAGGTTGATGCATGATCAAAGTGCTAAATCTGGATGAATTTTCATGACCTTTAAGTGTTTTTGTGATTTTTTCCTTTGGATTATTAATTAATTAAAACCCAGGACAGGTATTTTCCCCCAAACATTGTCATGTCTGGATTGTTTTCTTAATAAAGTGCACAAAATTATCATTCGAGAACAAATTAAAAGGAGGAGGAGCAGCACTGACACAGACGCAGACAGCCAGGTCGCCTCTTTGATGAAACCACAGCAGTGCATACAGGAGAGAAGCTGAAACTAAAGTATCGATCTCATTACACTGGTATCGATCAATATCAATACCAACGCTGGTATTGATATTATCGATATTTGGATCGATCCGCCCACCACCAATTGATGCACTTTTGAGTTGTAGCAACACCAATATATGATAACTGTTTACATACATTTAATGTGTATTTACACAGACACCAAGAAAGATATAAATCTATATGAATATATGGAATGAGATGAAAAAAGACATTTTCTCTGTGGTTTGTTCCCTAATTTTGCACCAACATGATGATGCCTAAGTACTCAGAAGTCTGCTCTCTTGATTGTATCAGGTGGAATGTGACAGTTTTAACATATGAGTGGAAGAAAGGGAACGAACATGAAGTTTGATCAGTTCTATAGAAGTCACACTTGTTTCCAATAAACAGTGCATGTGGCAAGACTTCAACAAAAAGCGTGGATGAAGAAAAAAAACTGCTAACAAACATAAACGTACATTTTACACAGTCTCAAATATTGTCATGAAATATTTGTGGAAACATCTTTTTTGTGTGTTTCAAAAGGTGTGGTTGCATCAGGTAGACACAAACAAATGCAAAGGAACAAGAAACAAGAAAAAATAACAAAACTAAATGTCAGTTCTTGACATTGTTGGTATCAAAGTCAACAAATAACAAAGAATGTGTTCAAAAAATAAATAAACCATCACATCATCAAATGAATAATGAATATTTAGTGGTCCTGCCATTAGCACGCAGTAGAGTTCTAATCCTGGTCAGCATGTTCTCCATGAGCCTTTCACATTATTTTGTCTCATTCTTCTTGAATAATGTCCCATTATTTTAATTCTTCCAAATTCTTTGGTTTATGCTTCGAAACAGACCTTTTGATAATCCACCACAGATTTTCAATGGGTCTCTGGGGATTGAACTGGCCACTCTAAGACCTGGATATTGTGCTCCTGCAGCCAAGTTCTTCTTGCCCTGGATGTGTGGCAAGGGGCATTATCTTGCTGAAACATCCAGTTTTGACCTTGATGGAAGAGTGCACGTGCAGACGGGAGCATGTGGGTTTTGAGAATGGCACAATACTTGGCAGAGTTCAGTGTTCCATCACAGACAGTGAGATGAGCAACACCAGCAGCACTCATACAGTCCCCATCATACTGTACATGCTGGAGATAATGCTTCACCTGGCCTTCTGCATACCCTCACATTAGCAAGAGGAGGATTAAGCTGGAAACTGGACTCATCCGACCACAGAATCTTCATCCAGTCCCTGGCTGTCCAGTTCTTGTGTGCTTGGGCCCAAGGATGCCAGGCTAGCCTCTGTCTCTCATTGATCAGGGGCTTCTTGACAGCCTTGTAGAACCTTAAGCCATGATCTAGGAGTCGGCCATGTACAGTGCGGGTGGAACACTGGACACCAGTTTGGTTTGACCACTGCTGCGGAAGCTCATGTGATGTCATTCAGTGGTTTTCCCTGTACGTGCGGATGAGGATGCGGTCATTTCTTGCTGAAGAAACCCTTGGACCCTTGGGTTTGTCTTCCAAGCTGTTGGTTTGTTTGTATTTCTGCAGAGTGTATTGAACCGCTGAAGGACTGCATCTGTCAGCAGCTGTCTGGCAGCAGCTGTACCTTTCCTGGCTGAGAATCTGTATCTTTAGGCGTGTTTCCTGCGTTCCTTGTTTTAATCATTTTTGTCTCTGAAGAACTTTCAACCGTGCTGGCTTTATATAGACACAAAGCATGACAACAAAAATTGTGTCTTTAATAAAAAGCATGACCTTCATTAGTGGATCAGTGATACCACAATGACTCAATACTCAAAATGTCTTGTGTATTTTTATGGAACCAATCCATTTCAAGTTTTCAATGGCTTTCTTAGGATTTGTTTAGTGTTTTTGGCTGTGACTGTACTAAAAGAAATTGCACTTGGAGACTTAAGAGTGATTCTTAATGCAATAAATCATAAATGCATGGGGTGTCCAAAAACTTCTTTTCCACCACTGTAGGAAGGTACATCTGCATATCATTAGCACAGAAAAGGAATTAAACACCATGTCTACTAATAATATGTCAAAGGGGGAGCATGTATAAAGAAAATAAAATTTGTGCCTCAGACCAAATCCTGAGGCACACTATACTCAACAGATGAGAATGAAGAGACATGATTGTTTACAGAAAAGCAGAACCACCTATTTCACAGGTAAGATGAAAACCAACTCATGGCTGAGCCAGGTATCCCCACCTGGTGTTTTCAACTGTTTAACGATAAGCTGTGGTCAGTGGCTTCAAAGGCTGAGTAGCTGCGTAGTGCCATCTCAGTGGTGTGATATTTCCACAAACCACATTGAAACTTTTTGAAAAGTTTTTTGGAGACAATTTTTTCAAAAGTGTTTGAAATAAAAAGGTAATTTGGATACTTTAGTGTCTGTAGTTTTGTGGAAGGAGGGCATCCAGTCTGGGTTTCTTCAAATAGGCAGGAACACAGCCATTAGACAGGGAACTGTTAAAAACTGAGCGTAGACAAGGCATGGGGTGAAACTAGCTTATATTGTCTTGCTGCAGGAGATCAAGGTATCTGTGAAATTAATATTAGTAGAAGAGGATCTAACTGTTTCACTTTCTCAGCAAGTTCGCTACTGGCGCAGCTGCAGCCCATGAAGTTTCATCAGGTTCGTGGGTCACGCCTTGTTTCTAAATAAAACAGCGTAGAGTGTTGCAAGACTTAAAACAGAGTGTGGATGAAGAAAAAATGCTTGCACAAACACACACACACACACACACACACACACACACACCTGAAGCTTCAAATCATAAAGCACTATAAATCAGAAAAAAGCTCCAAATTACAGCATGAATTTTCTTCATGGTCTGACTTCAACACTGAAGTTTGATACATGTAGAATTTTGTTCTACAAAGAAAAGTGTTGTCAAACTTTTTTCAACATGAAACTTCTAAAACAATGTCCTAGTTCACGTTGTTGTTTTTCTGCATTTTCTTACCTGTTTTTTCGTTTGAAAAACGGTCACCAATCAACAGCATCCAGGTAAATCTGGATATTGGCCACCCAACTACTAATAAATACTTCTATGTAGTTACAACTGGAGAAGAAAATATACAGGATGAAGAAACAGCTGGTGTGGGTCAGTTGAAAAGGTACAATTCTGCCTACCAGCACCAGTAAAGCATGTTACACACATCTTGTGTAATTCTTTCAAAGGTTAATGTGTGAAAGGAATAGTTTGTTGGATTGATGGGGAGATGTGTCATTTTCAGTCTTTACATTTAGCTGCAGTGTCATATTTAACATACAGACATGTGAGTAGTGCCAACCATCTCATGTTATGTTACATGTTAAGAGTGACATATGTCTTTACATTTAACTCTCAGCCAGAATGAATTATTCTCCTCTCTTCCATCTGACCTCAGTGTCCATTTAAGTCTATACAAGGTAGAAGTCATATTAATTGATATATTAACTGATTTAATTGACAGCTGATAACTTATA
>WARS01002945.1:0-18171 GCA_008933995.1 Datnioides undecimradiatus | reverse complement strand
GTCTTCAGGTCCATCCAGTCCTCTGACTCTGCAGAGTATTACTGCACAGCTAAGAACAAGCTGGGGAGGAGGACGTCTGAATCCATCTCTATTAATGTTAAGTGTAAGTGAAACTTTTTATTTAAATATAACAGAAAATTTGTTGTTTTTTTATTTTTGTCCCATTTCTTCACATTAAATTTCATTCATAGCCTGCTAGCTAGCTTTGTAGAAACAGTGAGGATGCATTGTACAGAGCAGCTTTCTGAGGTAGATGGGTAACACAGCAACCACCTGGAGCATCTGACTAATAACATTGCTCCTCCTTGCTCAATTATAGCTCCACATTTTCATCAGTTGTCTCTGTTTCATTCACCAGATGCTCCAAAGACCTCATCTCTGTCAGTGAGTCCCTCTGGTGAGATAGTGGAGGGCAGTACAGTGACTCTGACCTGTGGCAGTGATGCTAACCCAGCAGCTAAATACACCTGGTACAAGGAGAACCAAACACTGCTTCAAGGACCAGAAGACATTTTCCATTTCCCCTCAATCAGTAAAGAGGACAGCGGGTTCTACCACTGCAAGTCTGAGAATGACTTAGGCAACATCAACTCCACATCTGTAGACATAGATGTCAAGTGTAGGTACAAAATTTCAACATGGATGAAATCAGGTTTGGTGTTTTAATGAATGAATGCAAATTTAAGGGGAGAGCATAAGATTTAGGGCTGTACAGGAATATTTGCCCCCATTGGTAACTAGAACCAGATTGGGTGGCAGATAAATTATGACATCTCCTGATAGCAGAGGGCAGTTCAGTGACTCTGACCTGTAGCACTGATGCTAACCCAGCAGCTAATTACACCTGGTACAAGGAGAATGAACACTTGCCAAAAACAACAGGGCAGATCTTCACCATCTCTGATGTAGGACCTGAACATAGTGGGAGTTATTACTGTGAGGCCAAGAACAGTAGAGGAAGTCATAACTCCACCTTACATCTGGTTGTTGCGGGAGGTAAGTTGTGCTTATTGAGCCTAATACACAGTGATTCATCATCCAGTTAAAAGGGAACTTCAGTACTTTTTGAACTGGACCATATTTTTCTTTGGAGACAACAACCTTTGAGCCTGATCCAGTATTGATCAGTTGTTAGCCAGGAAACAGGAAAATAAGAAGTGTACCCCATCAATGTACTTCCACTGAAAGTGTTTGTTGTTGTTCAGATTGTCACATCAACATGATGAAACCTGCTTTTCTGTGTGCTGCTGCAGATCAACACTGTAACTCTGGCAAATTCTAGCATTAGCCCCAGCCTGTCTGCTGCAGCTGAACAACAACAAACAATCTGAACAACAACAAACACACAAAAGTACATTGATGGGTACAGTTGCGTACTTTGTACGTTGAGGCTCGTTTCCTGGCTAACAACTGATTAATAAGCACAACTTACCTCCCGCAACAACCAGATGTAAGGTGGAGTTATGACTTCCTCTACTGTTCTTGGCCTCACAGTAATAATTCCCACTATGTTCAGATCTTACATCAAAGATGGTGAAGATCTGCCCTGTTGTTTTTGGCAAGTGTTCATTCTCCTTGTACCAGCCCATCTGCTGCAGCTCTCTCCAGTCTTGAACAGCATGTTTCTTTAGGACTTCTTTAGCTGCCAGTAGTCATCCCAGTTAAACTGCCCCCTGCAGAGCCGATGGGCAGCAGTGACAGTGTATTTAGGGGGGTGTCATATGTATCCATATGTAACAACAAATAGCCACAAACTAACAAACTTATAATCTCTGTCCTGGATGTCCAGATGCATGGAAGTCAGCAGCAATAGGAACGACATCTGCTGTCCTGCTGGTTATTATACCCCTTGCTGTCTTCTTGTTGATGAGGTAATCAGTTGTGTCACTATGATTTTGTACCGTAATGCATCTCAACTTTGGTCTCCTGTTTCCTAAATTTACGACTTAATTCTCATCCAGAAGAAAGAAGTCCCTCACGCACAAGTCGAAAGGTGGAGAGAGTCTAGACAACAGAGGACAGGTGAGGCTGGTAGACCTCAAGTATTCCAGTGCAGAAGTAAACATGCTCACCTTAAACATGCTTAACTTCCCTCTCATGCCTAATTTATTGCCTTCCTATCTTCTCAGTACCAGTTTGGTTTTTCTTTTTACAAAGGGTGGTTAGTTCACCAAAATCACACACACATACACACAAAAACCCATTTTGCTCTTTCATGCTGTATTCCCATTCACTGTCAGATGGTGGGCCCAGTTTCAGCATGCTCTCAGTTTTAAATCTCAATGTGGGAACAACATGGATGCGTCAAATGAGATGTTCGGACTAGTGTCCACGCGAAAAGTCGTGTTCTTTACCAAATACACTTAGACAGGTCAGAGTTTTATGTTACAAAGTTATTTTGTCCCAGACTTTTTGCTGCTTCCATACCTTTAAACTACAAAATTATGACTCTACCTCACTTGTTATCAGGATTAATCCAAGTAACTTACAAAACATGCATTAGTTTGAGTATTGTGGATGAACAGACCCTTAAGAATAAAATGTTACTGATTTAAGTTTTGTCAAGTTTATTCAAACAGCTCAATATCGCGTATTAATAGTATTCATATGGATTTACAGGCACTTAAGAGACAGTACAGAACACTGAAATGAAAAATCAAAGAGTAACATATTGTAATACAAATTTTACTAGTATGTAAACAGTTTAAGTGAAAACATACAGTACAGCAAGAAGTCAGCTCTTGAACTGTCTACGTCTCTGCTGGGTGTAGTACCCCTCTGGTTACTTGTCTTTATGCGTTATTCCCTGTTGATTTGCCTCAGATGTTCTGGCCCACAAAATGTAATAAATCTGTATTCATCATGGTGACACAGGTTTAACCAGTTAACCTGATGAACAGACAGGAAGAAATCACTAGTTAAACACTTGATTGTCAAAAGAAAGGGTTTGTAGACCTCTGCTGGCGGACAGTAGGGACTGCAACAGCAACATCACCTCAAGTTCCAGTATCTCAGTTTTTGTCAGATGCAGCCTGTCAGGTCATTTTGTGTTACAGGTAGATTAAAAAAAACATCTTTCTTCTTGATTTTGTTTATCCTGTCAGCTAAACATGAGGCCGCTGTGTGACAGCGCGTCAGGTGTCGTACTGAGACAAACAGCAGAACAGCAGGATGACCTGTACTATGCCACCATCCGCCTCTCCCCAGAACAGGAACATGCTCTCTACTCCAACATCACACCTTCTCAGCTTCACAGACTAAGAGAGGAAGAGGATGAAGTTGTTGTATATGCTACTGTTAAACATGCCAGTGCCTATGGTGCTGCAGGGTGAGCTTAACCTCTCGTGAACATTTTTCCATGATTTTTAAAACAAAATTGGGTTAGAGAAGTGTAAATGTTGTGTTTTTTCCCTTTTCAGATCAGCACATCAAGAGGGGGAGGAGGATTTATCTGCACTGTACAGCACAGTCAACAAAAACTCTGCAAATGCAAAATGAATCTGCAGTCGGTTTTGGCTTTGTTTGTGTGGCTTGTAGTCACACTGAGGTTAGAGATACTGTGCACGCTTCAGAACAGACAAATACAAGCGCAGAAAACATTTTGAATGATAAATGAACATGTTGGCTACATGAAAACTTGTTTGTTGTTGGTTAATTTCAACTACTGCTGGTGCAGCCAAGAAAAACCTGTGCATTGTGTATGCCATGATGGAGAACCGAAGTTCCATCGTGCACAGTTCAGGTTGCTTGTGCTGAATTTCCTCCCTCAGATGCCTCTGAATGGATCAGTAGAGCTCCCTGTTGACACTCAGACCCTGGGGGATGAATTTGCTTTCCACAACCCGTGTAAAGAAAACATACATGCTCTCCTGATCTGACACAAAAATGGAGGTACAAGAGAAGAACATTTTTGTACTTACAGGTACAGTTTTTACATATATTCCATCAAAAGTACAGTATTGGCCTTTAGGAGGCCAGAAGTGCACCTTGTGACTAACAGAAAGGGTACAAAGTGATTTTTTACAAAAGAAGGTACAAATTTGTATCATTTCAACCTAAGGGTACGTGTAGCATTGAGAAACGTGTAGCTCATGATTTATATTATAACTGTTATTAGTAGTATTACAAATAGTGGCCTACCAGTGATGATATAAGCACAGGCATTTAGAGATATTATCATTATTATTATTATTATTATTATTATTTGTACAAAACCTGCATTAATGTTAATTTTCAGCTCAATGTGAAACTGAACAGCTTCACTTTATCTGAAAGTGGTTTGTTTTGAACTCAGTCAGCTTGGAAAAGCCTTAAAAACATCAGCACTAAGGATCTTTTAAGTTTTAATCATTTGCTTTTATTTTATTTTTAACATCTCTGGTGTTCATTTTTATTTTATTTTATCTTATTTCATGTTTTCTTTTTAAGTTAAGAGAATAAAAGCAAACCAGACAGCCTATTTTCCTTTTATTCTGTTTATTTTGGTATATTTAATAGTCATGTGAAGCACCTTTGGCTCCATGTTTGTATGAAGGGGGTTTTGTATAAATAAAGTTGAGTTGTTCTAAAATCACTGTACCTATATCCCGAGCCTCAAACAGCTTTTATTAAACAGAAAAATGAACACACAGCAACATAAAATGCAATCATTTACTGACATTAAATATTCCTCCGCCAAGCAATATAGTTCCTGACGACAGCACAACGGTTGCCAAGCGGCGTATTGATACCAAACAAAAAACAAACACTACTCTCCAAATTTATAACAAGTTCACCGTGGCGCTGAAAGGTTTGTCTGCAGCTGAACTGCTACAAAAGGTAATTGTCGAAGGGGGTATAGATATTTCGGAGGAAGAAGACGTTTAGAGGTAAGTGAAGTTTGGTTTTGATCTTTACAGTGTTAATCTTGACCAGTTAGCCAAATTCAGCTAATATGAGATCTTTGATTTTCTTTTCTTTATCATTTATGGGTAATATAACTAGGTTTGATCTGGTATTGCAGTAACTGAACGGTGGTAGTCTACAATCCTGATATCCTCTGCACTACTGATATGTAAATATAGATATTAAAAATGTAATTAGTATAAATAGTTAAAATAACATTATTTGTATCACAAATCACTTGTATCTTGTGGATGGAAAAAAATATGAATTGCCAGTCTAATTATCTCGCCTAGCATGTCCAGAGTTTCAGTGCTTCTGTATTTTTGACAGTGTTGTTTTATTCACATTTCAGACAATGAAGTGGATGATGAAATGGTAGACTGCAGTCTAACAGAGAGTATGATTGCACATCTCTTTAATAAGTCTTTTTAAAAGCAGCTGAAGTTCAGAGATTTCACAAACCGCTACAAGGAGGTCACCCTTACTTTGGAACCAGTCGGCCCAGAACAACAAACGTGAAGCTCCTGCGTCCCTAGCGGATCAGAGGTATTATATGTCAAATGTTCTACCTTTTGACTTTTTCTTTCTTGCATTGGGCCTACACAGTTAATTACAAAATAATCAAAATCACAATATGGCCAAGTGCAATATCCACATCACATAATTGTAATTATTTTATAAAAGAAAAATATGAGAAGAAACAGTATTACAATAAGGTAGATGTTGTGACTTAAAAATCTTGTTTTCTATATGTAAGAAAACATGTTTGGTTCAGATCACAGGTAATATTTTAATAGTTTTTACTGTTTGTGAAAATTAAAATATTGACGCAAAAAAGATTTTAATTAATCGTGTTGTACATCACAATCATAATTTCAAAGTAATCACAATATGAATTTCTGACCCTATCATCCAGTCCTAATTGAAACTGAGATTACTGCATTGAAGTTGCAAAATGGCGGAGACAATGTTCTCCTGTTCTGCAGATCAGAACCTACTTGCCACAGACTGCCTGCATTTCCATTCCACAGTTTCCACATGATGTCCAGAGCTGCTTAGATGCCAAAGAACCAGTCTGCAAGGAACAAAAGCACTGCAATGACACTGGAATTTTCAGCACAATAACACAAATATTTTTATTGTTCCAGTGCATTTTTTTTTCTTTTGTACCCATTTTTTCTGTATCCTTAATGAAACTCATTAAAACTGCAATTTTTAATCCCACTACCACAACGGCATAATATAATGCATCCTATGTTCTTAGGCTTAGGTACCATTCCTGCCTCCAAAATTGTATTTTTCTTTTCTTTTCTCTTGAGCAAATTGTTACTTTATTACTGCAGTGTCAGGCCGAGACAATGGACAGGACTCAGACGCAGTAGAGTGAGGTTTCCTAGACAGGCTTTTATTCTCGCAGGGGCAGACTCTCGCTCGCAAGGCTATGAAAAATTAACTTCTATTAAAGAAACCAAAACAGTAACAAAAACCTCTCCGTTCGGAGGACAAAACCTACACTACTCAAATCCTACAAACAGAAAAGAATCTCTAATAAATCAAAGCTCTACTCTTCCACTAAGAAAACTAGAAATCAAAATCACTCGCAAGGAGGAAAAATCTATCTAGGCTTAAGCTAAGAAACACACTCAAAACTGAACACAAAATCTCTCTCTCTGAGGCTAGGAATACAGACTATGAAAATTACAACAGAAAATCTCTCACAAGGAGGCATCAATACTCAACAGAGACTTTTACACAGGATAACTTGACTTGACTATAGAAACAGGCTGGGGTGATCGACGGACAAAACACTCTGGCACAGGACAAAGGGAGACGCAGACTATTTGACACATGAGGGTAATGAGGCACAGGTGGACACAATCGGGAATCAGGGAAGACAATCAGACAGGTGGCACATGAGAAAGGGCAAGTGACCTGAAACGAGAGGAGAGTTACTTTTCAAAATAAAACAGGAAATGACAAGACACAAACCAAGACAAGACAAACCTCACCGCGGTGTGACAGTACCCCCCCTCAAGTGCCGACTCCTGACGGCCCAGGCTGATCAGGATGGTCTCTATGAAAATCGTCTATGAGACTTGGATCCATGATGAAGCGTGACGGCACCCATTGCCGCTCTTCGGGCCCATACCCCTCCCAGTCCACCAAATATTGCTTTCCCCGGCCCCTGTTGCGAACTGCTAGCAGCTGTTTGACCTTGTAAACCGGGCCGCCGTCCACCACTTCCGGGGGCGGCGGTGGCTTGACAGCTGGGACCATAGGACTTTCTTTGACCGGCTTGACCTGGCTTACGTGGAAAGTGGGATGCACGCGGAGGAATCGAGGCAGACGAAGACGAACCGCAGCGGGACCGATGATCCTTGTAATGGGGAACGGGCCCACGAACTGTGGTGCCAGCTTCCTAGAGGGGACTCGGAGGTTGAGATCCTTTGCCGAGAGCCACACTCTCTGACCTGGCTGATAGGTCGGGGCGGGCCGCCTCTTGCGGTCTGCAGCTTTTTTAACCCGGTCTCCTTGGCGCATTAGTACCTGTCGGGCGGCTGCCCAGATGCGGCGGCTGCGGCGAGTCATGGCATGAGCGGAAGGAACTGTCACATCTGGCTCATGGTCTGTGAAGATAGGGGACTCATATCCATAGACACATTTGAAAGGGGAGAACCCGGTGGCTGAAGTGGGTAGTGAATTATGAGCATACTCGACCCAGACCAGGTGTTTGCTCCATGTTGAGGGGTTCTGGGACACCAGACACCGGAGGCCGGTTTCCAGCTGTTGGTTAAGGCGCTCGGTCTGGCCGTTAGCCTCCGGGTGGTAACCAGATGTCAAGCTGGCTTTAGCTCCAATGAGCCGACAGAACTCCCTCCCGAACCGGGACACGAACTGGGGCCCCCGGTCAGAGACGATGTCCTTGGGAAATCCATGGATCTTAAAAACATGGTTAATCATGAGTTCAGCCGTTTCTTTGGCTGAGGGCGGTTTTGGCACGGCAATAAATCTGGCCATTTTGGAGAATCTATCCACTACTGTCAGGACAGTAGTGTTACCTTGGGAGACTGGGAGCCCCGTAACGAAGTCCATGGAAATTTCGGTGGCTTCCATGGTCTGGAGGGAATGGGCAGAGGCTGTAGTAGACCCGTGCGCTTCCCGGAGGACGTTTTGTTACGGGCGCAGACCAAGCATGCCTCTACGTACTCCCGAACCTCCGGCTCCATGGACGGCCACCAAAACCTCCGGGAGATGACATACATGGTTCTCCGAACTCCTGGATGGCAGGAAAGCAATGAGGTGTGGGCCCAGTGTATAACCTGTGGGCGCAAATCCACCGGAACAAACAAACGATTTTCAGGGCACCCACTAGGTGGCGGGGTCTCACCATTTGCCTGCTTTACCTCATTTCCTATTTGCCAAGTAACTGCTCCAACCACACATGTCAGTGGAAGGATTGGCTCTGGATCCTTGGCAACAGGCTCGGGGTCGTAAAGTCGAGACAGAGCGTCGGGCTTCGCGTTCCTGGACCCCGGCCTGTAAGAGAGCGTGAAAGAAAAGCGGTTAAAAAACAGAGCCCACCTGGCCTGGCGAGAATTGAGTCTCTTAGCCCTTTTGATATATTCTAGATTCTTATGATCGGTCCAGAATATGAATGGGAGATCGGCCCCCTCTAGCCAGTGTCTCCACTCTTCCAATGCCACTTTGACTGCCAACAGCTCGCGGTTACCAACATCATAGTTCTGCTCAGCCTTGGACAGCCGCCGCGACAGGAAGGCACAGGGGTGCATCTTCCCATCCTTCGCTGAACGCTGGGAGAGAACCGCCCCGATTCCCTCGCTTGACGCGTCCACTTCGACCACGAACTGCCGCTGCGGGTCAGGCATGGTGAGGATGGGGGCCGAAGTGAACCGCCGCTTGAGGGTTTGGAAAGCGTTCTCCGCCTCTGGAGACCATTGGAACGGCACCTGTGGAGAGGTAAGTGCATGAAGTGGGGCGGCTATTGTGCTAAAGCCTCTGATAAACCGCCTATAGAAGTTAGCAAAACCGAGGAATTGCTGGACCTTCTTGCGGCTATCAGGAGTGGGCCACTCAGCCACAGCGCTAATTTTCGCCGGGTCCATCTGCACACTTCCAGGAGCTACAATGAAGCCCAAGAAAGAGATGGTGTCGGCATGGAAGACACTCTTTTCGGCCTTAACATATAGCTTATTGTCAAGGAGTCTCTTAAGGACTAGAGTGACATGTCTTCTATGTGTTTCATGGTCAGGAGAATAGATTAAAATATCGTCTATATATACAAACACAAAGCGGTCTAGAAAATCTCTTAGCACATCATTTATCATGGATTGAGAAACCGCTGGAGCATTCGTCAGTCCGAATGGCATTACCAGGTATTCATAATGTCCACTAGGGTTTTAAACCCCGTCTTCCACTCATCCCCCTCCCTTATTCGAACCAGATGATATGCACTGCGAAGATCTAGCTTGGTGAAAATCTTAGCCTGCTGGAGCTGGTCAAACACCGAAGACATGAGAGGAAGCGGAGAGCGGTTCTTGATGGTGATGTCGTTGAGTGGACTATAGTCTATGCATGGTCTAAGGGAGCTGTCCTTCTAGCCCACAAAGAAGAAACCAGCACCCGCAGGGGAAGATGAGGGACGAATTAGACCTGCCTTCAAGGAGGTCTCGATATACTCCCGCATGGCCTCCCTCTCCGGTTTCGACACTGAGTACAGGCGGCCCTTGGGGATGGTGGATCCTGGGATGAGGTCTATGACGCAGTCATAAAGGCGATGAGGAGGAAGTGACATGGCTTTTGTTTTATTAAACACCTCCCGGAGATGGTGATAACAGGAGGGAACGGTACTCAGGTTCAAGACAAGACAAACCTCACCGCGGTGTGACATGCAGTAATTTTGGCTGTTAATTTATGTCATAAAATTTGGGAAGTGTGAGCCTTTATTATTTTGAAAAATCAAAAATTCAAACATTCAAAAATGTTGCCAGCAAATGTAGGAACTTCATAAATATAACTGATTCTCAGCAACCATCATCAAATGAAGCAATGCTGGGAGTTTTCTTCAGATATGTTCCTAAGTGACTTTGAAAAACTGCTCACCAAAAGCATTTGTGTACCATTTTCTTCTCTGCCAGGTGACCTACAGAACACTCTGAAACTAAACCAGTTTCAGGATAAAGTGCTTCAGCGAGTATCATGCCTATCTGCTGGAGGAGTCAAATATGGCCTTGAGGATGTTTTCGTAATAGGTCATGCACACACTGAAGCCAAACATTTATTGATTTGTGTGTGTGTGTGTGCTTTTTTATTTTTAATTAAACTATTATTGTGGTTGTAATATGTTTGTTTGAATGTGAATTTCTGAACCACCACCCTCAAGAAACACAGTCCACAAAGAACAAGTGGCATTAATACTTAGGTAAACACGTAATAATTAAAGGCAAGCACTCATTCTTAGTCTTGAGCTGTCAATCAACAGCCTGCTGTTGGCTTTTTCACACTGGCTAAGACAATATGATATGAAGATGCTGTGACAGCACACCCATTGGCTCATGCATATTAATAATGTGACAAAGAGGCAAGTCAGGCCTGTCTCAGCCTCTTATCTCTGTCTCTGCTTACTGTGGTGATCTCAGAGTGAAGTTAGCTTCCATCAACACTTCTGTCTCCACTGTAAGTTGAATTTTCTTTTCTTTTTTTAAAAATAGATTAGATACGCTAAATTTGTTGTGTTTCTGATTTACCTGCATATGCTATACTGTGTATGAGTTTAACCACAGGTGGATTCATTTCCTTCCCTCTCTCTGTGCAGCAATGCATATCTACAGAGAGAGAGAGAGACAATACAGTAGCACAATACAAGCTGTACATAAGGATGGATTGATAAGTCAACTGACAGTGATGGCAGGTTAGGTAAAACAAATGGATCCTTACTAAGGCTGCTACTATCAGCACAATAACAACAATGATAATAACAATTATTATAATAATAATAAATGGTAGCAGTGGGCAGGTTGGTGGAGCAAGGCCACAGATCAAATGTACAGCTCCAGCGCCACAGGTATCTATAGAAAGGTATAGGGAAAGAGACCAGAGAGATTAACAAGACCGGAGAGAGAGACTGTGGATTGGCAATAAGGAGAAACTGTAACTAACTATGGGTTTAGCTATAATAATAACTAAAACTGTGACTAGAGCTAGCTGTAAGCTTTGTTGAACATGAAGGTTTTAAACTTTACTTTTAAAGTAGAGAGGGTGTCTGCCTCCTGAACCCAAACTGGCAGCTGGTTCCACAGGAGACGAGCCTGAGAGCTAAAGGCTCGGCCTCCCATTCTACTTTTGGAAATTGTGGGAACCACAAGCAAACCTGCACTCTGGGAGCGAAGTGATCTGTTGGGGTAATAAGGAATTAGCATGTCACTGATATGCAATGGAACTTGGCCATTAAGTGCCTTGTAAGTTATGAGAAGGATTTTAAAATCTATTTTGGACAAAGAGCCAGTGAAGAGGAGTTAATAAAGGAGAAATATGATCTCTCGCTAATTCCCATCAGTACTCTCACTGCAGTGTTTTGAATCAGTTGAAGGTTTTTCAGCAAGTTAATTGGACGTCCTAATAATAAGGAATTACATCCTTGAAGTAACAAATGCATGGACTAGTTTTTCAGTGTCACTTTGAGACAGGCTTTTCCTAATCTTGGCAAGACTGCAAAGGTAAAAGAAGGCAGACCTAGTGACTTGTCTAATATGAGTGTGAAAGGACATGTCCTGGTCGAACATAACTCCAAGGTTCCTCGCAGTCAAACTTTTTATCAGCTTTAAGACACATATTAGTGCTCCACTATTTAACTTTTTTAGCTTTTAACTCTGGATCTTGACAGATCCAGACCTTGAAGTGCAGGTGAAAAGATCATCAGCCCAGTTAGTGCTGAGCTGTGTCAGCAGCTGCACCATAGCTGACCATTCCTCGTGCATCTGGTACAACAATGGAGAGAAAATTAAAATGTCATCCTGTATAATCATCGCTAATGATACGGGCAACTATTCCTGATCCATTCAAGGACAAGAGGATTATCGCTCCTCAGCGGTGTGTGAGTTTAATTCATACCTTTGTAACTTTGTTAATACGAAGAGAAACCACACTGTGGCTGTCCTGCACACTCGCTACCAGCAGTAAAAACAAATACTACTGTCATATTCCATATCTCCCCCTCTAGATGCACCAAAGCCTCCCTCTGTGTCAGTGTGTCCTTCTGGTGAAATACAGGAGGGCACTTCAGTGACTCTGACCTGCAGCAGTGATGCTAACCCAGCATGTAAACACACCTGGTACAAGAAGAATTCAGACATTCAATCTCTCAGTAAAGAACCTCTGTATGTCTTCAATTCCATCCATTCGTCCCACTCCGGAGAGTATTACTGTACGGCAGAGAACAAACTGGGGAGGACGACGTCTAAATCAGTGTGTATTGATATGAAATGTAAGTAAAACATGTTATGTAAAAGGCTAACATTCGTCTGATGACTATTACCATGTTTGCTCTTGCTTTTGCTGAGATGCATGTGTTTGTCTCTAATTTTAATTGCTTTGGCCTTTTGTTGATTTACCCAGCTCCTCAGGGATTTAAAAGCATTTTGTTTTATGGGCTACAGGACAATAGCCTACTGAACAGGCCAACTGGGAACAGGGCCAAAGAGTCTTTACGCAGTAGCTTTTGACATCTCTCGGCAAATGTCTATCATACGGCTACAAAGACACACAAAATAAACACAAAAGTAAAAAATCCCACAACGACAAAAAATGACCACAGAGAGACAGGAAAACCTACAAGAATACACAAAGGGACCAGAATGAAATGTAAAAGCACAAACAGACAACAAGCACAAAGACAGAAACAAAAACTGACCACAGAGACACACAAATCCAACCAAAGGCAGGTCCAACAGCAGCAAAAGTCACAAAACAATCGAAAAGAGGTACAATGTGACTACAAAGACACGCAAAACAATGACAAAGAGACATAAATGACCTCAAAGAGACATAAAACAACTACAGTGAGACACAAAGCTTCCACAAAGAGACATACAACAACCACAAAGAGGGGCAATTATCATAAATGGAGACAAAACAACAACAGAAAGACACTGTGTCGCTCTTAATTTGGGTTTGAGCCTATGCAGGAGGGGTGTTTATTCAGATTAGCAGTTAATTCATGTTTATTTAATTCATGTATTTATGCATCTCCAGATGCTCCAAAGCCTCCGTCTGTGTCAGTGAGTCCCTCTGCTGAGATAGTGGAGGGCAGTTCAGTGAATCTGACCTGTAGCAGTGATGCTAACCCAGCAGCTAATTACACCTGGTACAAGGAGAACGATGACTCACCAAAAGCTTCAGGACAGATCTTCACCATCGCTGCCTTCAGACCTGAACACAGTGGGAATTATTACTGTGAAACCCAGAACAGCAGAGGGCGCCATAACTCTACTTCACATCTGAATGTTGTTGTGGGTATGTTATCGTCAAAGGTCTTAATGCACCATCTGGGTTAGATTTCATCTAACTCTTATAACTTGCACTGGCTCCTCAGAAACGTCTCTGCGATGGTTTGAACGGCGTTAAGCTCTCTTTCTGAATCTCCTCTCACTTTTTGAGATCAGATGATCCAGATTGTCTTTGCAGATTTTACCTAAACCCAATTCAAGTCTGTAGCTGCAGATGCCAAATGTGGTTTTGGATCCTCTGAATTCTCTTCCTCTGCAGAGAAAGATGAACGAGATCACACTTAGTTATATGTTCTTTGTGCAGCCTGCAGCCATCATCAAAGTTTACTGACTCCAAAGTGGGTGGATTTAAGTCTAAACACACGTTTTACAGCATTAAGTACATGCTGGATGTCATTTATCACCTTGGATGGCCGTATTATGTCACAAGAAAGGGCACCTATTTGTGAGATATATATTCGTAAGATTATAGTTTTACTTTGAAGGGTGACTTTCTGTCTCAGTTTAATGACATGTCAGGTTTTGGTTTTGATCACTGTTTTCCAGGAGCATGGAAGTTAACAGCTGCTGTTTCAGTCCCTGCCATCTCCCTGGCTGTCATACTCACTTCTGTCTTCCTATGGATCATGTGAGCAGTTCTGTTTCACTGAATAATTGTTCATTGGTTCTTTTGAAGTCGTTTAAACAGTAGAACTTTTAGTTTAATGTTATAATGAGTTCTCCTGACCAGAAAGAAGAGGGCCTCCAAGCAACAGCCTGGAGCTGCAGAGATACCAGACAGTGGGGAACAGGTGAGGAAGTTAAATATGAAAAAGAAAAACTTATGTCAGCCCTAAAGTTTAGCTTCCAGCTCAACCTCAAAAACAGATTTAACTTAAAAACAAAGACTTTCAAAGACTCTTTGCTTCTGTCCTTGCATTTAATGTCTGTACCCAGATCGGAGGTGCCAAACACACGAGCCCACCAGTGACTCTGCAACATGTGAAAACTACAGAAACTCCATTTTTTTCAATTTTACCATAAAGTTTTGTGCTGCATTGTCCCGATAAGAGAAGCATGCCCTATGCTAGATACACTATACAGATCCCATGTGCTTACGTACATGACACAGCACTGTAAAGCGAAGACTGCGGTTCTGCAATCAGAGTGTCGGGTTATTCTAAGAAAGATACCAGTTCCTGTTTCGTTAAAAAGGTAAATGTGAAGCCGGTGTCTGTGGTGCGTTCACACCACATTTCGGTGCTCAAAGAATATATTATTAAAGAGGCAAAATCCTATATTGTTGTTCTGTTGTAAGATACTTGAATACTTGTTGTGCCTCTATAGATAATGCACATGTAATGACAGTAGACAGCTTCTTTATGCTAAGAGAAAGGGCAAACTTTGTATAGCAGGTGTTGTTATCTACAGGTGAGCGTGCTGTGGATGTACCGGTCCTGTCCACTTCATATCGAACTGGGCAGCAACTAGAATGAGTTTGACAACCCTGGTTTAGATCTTCATGATGTAGCGTGTAGTTAAAACAGCAGTATTTGTTCAATCATCTATTTGTATTTGTTTTACTTTTGAATTATTAATCATATTTGTCCTCATTTGCTGCACAGATACAACCAGCAGAGCAGCAGGATGATTGTCACTACGCCAGCGTTCATTTTTCAGAAAACCAGGCAGATCCTATCTACTCCAACTTCAGACCATCTCAGCCCCAAAGGCACAGGAAACAAAAGCAGGAAGAAGAGATGGTCGAGTATGCCGCTGTCACATTTCACAGCACTCGTACGTCCTGGAGGTGAGCAGCTGCTCACACGTGAAAATGACCTATTAGGCTATCGTGCTATTTTATCCACTTTTTGGCTTTTCCAATCGTACTATATACATACAACATGCATATATTTCAGAACTGAATGTGTTTCTCCTCTAGAAGCAAACGTCAGGATGCTGCAGAAGATCCATCTGCACTGTACTGCAGAATCAACAAACCACGCAAGGAAAGATGAATCTCTAGTTTCTGCTTTGCATGATGTGTATGAATGGAAACTACATTTAGTTTTGAAACATACCCGTCAGGACAGGCTCGAACCATTTCATTTATAAGACAAACTGGAAATTAAGCAGAGAGAATGGAAGTGTTAAGCTTTGTATTTGACTTACTGGAGGTCAAATGTAAAGTAAGGAATGACATACTGTTAATACTGACATGTGCTGTCACTTTAATCTCACATGCACACTGACTTTCATCCTCTATAAGGTGCAGTCAGTGACTTCCTTCCTTCCTTCCTTCCTTCCTAACTTCCTTCCTTCCTTCTTTTGATGTTTCATGCATGAGCACCTTTTATTTTGCAGAAACAAGACCGAAATGAAACCCAGCTTCAGACTAACATCTGAAGTGACGCGTATAAAAAGAAATTTCCTAATATAACTTTTTATATTATACCATTATGACAAACAAACTCAGTCCTATCAGGAGAGCGTCAATTCGCTGATTCAGCTGGAGTGTTCCCTCAAATATCCATTCAAAACACGTTTCAGTCCCAGCTCTGGACCAGTTTACACCTGTGACCCCACGTTTGTATTTCTCTTTATGATGTGTGTAGTGTTGTGTGTTAAAGGTTAATGAGTTCCTCTTCTGTCTAGAAACACTTTACACAGTGAACCGCCTGCAGCCTCCCTGCATGTGTGTGCACGAGGGGCCGTGCATGGTTATTTTTAAGGGCTCGACCCCATTGGAAAGCCATGGAAAGCGCCTCACTGAGTGATGAAACAGGAAGAAAACACAAACAAAACCAGACTACCTGACTTTTCCACTGAGCTGTGCACCACAGATTAGTGTTAAACCTGTTTTTATTCCTAAAGGACTGGAAACAAACACAGATGAAGTGTTCTGTTGCATTTTCTTGCAGAGATTATTGGAGGAACTTCATATACAGTTTGCAAAACAAAGAAACTATGCCAGTGCATTATTTTGCAGGTTAAACTACACTCCCTCCTGACCAGCGAGGAAAGTTATCTATCCGCAAAATCATTCTCTATAATCCTTATTTACTGCTGTAGCTGCTGAAGTTCTTGTGCATAACATTCACCAGCCAAAACCCTGTTCACATTAACAGTCCCATGTGAGTTTCACTTTTCTCTGCAAACGACCGCAAATGCATTGTGAACTGAGAAGAAAGGAACCGAGAAGAAGGTCGCAAGTCATCATCCGTGGTGGTTTGTAGTTACAGTGATGCTCTGCTCTTCATCCAGTAAAGCTTCGTCATGCTTCACCTGCAGAACGGGTGACATCCTCCCTCAGTGCACGCGTCAGATTACCTGCAGGGGGACCATGTGTGAACACTTCAAACCACAAGAAGCAGTGGTGGTGGTTTTAGATGTGAATTAGTGGGAGTGAGTTACAAAGTGCAGTTTACCTCATTTCTGTGTTGATAATTTTATATCATTCACTTTTTTGCATGTCTGTCAATACTTAGTGCATCAATATAGAAAAGGTTGAATATGTGTCTGTTTCTCTCTGTTTTAATCTTTCTTGTGTCAGTGGGATGTTGGCAATGAAACAAATTGGGGAAATAAGGAAATGATATCAAACAAAATGTGTTTGCAAACCAGCAAATGCATTCTCACATCTTGACCTAACGTCCCCGTGTTTTCCTCAGAGATTTGGTCATAGTTTCAGGAGCCTTGCAGGATCCCAGACCAACTAGACAGTGATATCTGAAAGGTGCCGGAGCAGCTTCAAAGCAATCGCAGTAGTTTTCCCACCACAGACGGTTTCCTCTCTGGTTGCAGCTGTTTCTTTTTTCTTTTTGTTGCAACCAAACTGCATATTTGGATTATCTGATCATGTTAAGGCAGTGGTGATGAGCTGGAAAAGCACTTAACCTACCACAGAATTAGACCGGAAACAGTTTATTATGAAAATAATCCCAATCAAACAATTAGTTTAATCTCTGTATTAATTATTATAGCGTGAGGCATCATCACTATAGGAATAAAGATAATATTTGAATCCATACATGCATTTCTGGGGAGCTAAGGGGCTTATGACAACATCCCATAACACAAGTTTCTTACTGTCTTTATTGAGTTTATAGTTTTTTCTATTTCACCTGCATTTTGCTCTTTGTGTGTATTAATAATCAAAAGAGGAAGGAAATCACGGTCTCACAGCCTGTTATCTGTCTTCTGCTTATCGACCGCAGAGGGAGGACAAAGATAAGTTTGTTCTTCATTGTTGAATTGTTTGTGGATGTGACTGATGCTGTTTGCCTCCTGTTCTCGTTTGTATCCTGAGGAGTTTCAGCGTCTTTGCAGCCTGACGGAGACGTGAGAGGAGCAGCTACCGGTTTAACTGCAGCAGCGAGTGGGTTTGCAGCCGTCCTTCTGTCTGTGTCAGACACTCTGTATCTACAGTCAGTGTGTGAAAATAAAAGGTGTGATGGGAAAACGTCTTCTTCCTCTTTATGCTTCTCTTTTGCACTGGGCAGCTGTGTGAAAATGACTAATATAATTAGTTTCTGTGGGTCGAGACACACTGACTCAACTTCCTCTTCTTGTGTGTATCTTTATGCATCTGCACCAAAACCTGCTTCTCAGAATCAAATTTCTAAAATTGATCTCATCTGTATATCTGCTGCAGACAGTTTCACACATTGTTGTTTCTCTGTTTTTAGTTTTTCACGCTCAAGTTGGCAGCAGCCTCCCAGAGAGTGAACAGAGAGCCAACTACGTTTGAAAAAGAGTGCAGACTTTCTAGAAATTCACAATCCTC